>CM059189.1:24756150-24854343 GCA_030323885.1 Branchipolynoe longqiensis
CGTGTTGTGTTTTTGGGCGATATTTGGTGAAATATCGAGAAGCGCTGGTGGCGCATTATGGGCGCGTCGGTACACGTCGGTACACTATCTTGGACGTTCACGGTCGCCGGAGAACGTCGGCGCGCGTTGTTGGTCGCTGAGCATTTTGAACATGTCAAAAACTTCCAGCGACCGGCAACGCGCGGGACTAAATGGGTAAGAACGCTAGGAGGACGTTAGTGGCGCGTCAAAACGCGCCCACGACACGTTACAAGAACGCTGGCAGGACGTTGGTGAACGTCCATATTGTGTTGATATTTTTTGCAACGGTTGGTTGGATTTGGTGAGCGCGTCCATAGCGTTCGGTGGACGTCTGCGTAACGGGTAGCGGGCGGGCTGTGCGCATTGGACTAGCGTTTCGTGATAGTTTGGACGTTGGGGAGACGTGTACGGCGCGCCCATAACGTTCCCCAGCGTGTTGGTGGCGTTGTTATAGCGTGTTGCTAGCGTGTTGTCAGCGTGTTGTCAGCGTGGTGCGGACGAATAGCGGATGGGTGGTCACATGACACAGGGTGAGTATATAATAGGTACACATTTACAGGAGAAAGCACACCAGCTCCGGTATTGTGACGTGATGGAAGTGCCTGCCAACCCCATAGATGAGTACCAAATAGCGATTTTGCAACATCATCATGACCTGAACGCCTTACTACTATATCAACTGAGAAGAAGGACTGTAGGTAGAAAGACGCGAAAGTGGATGCGAGGGTGGATCCGGAGGCGGCAAGAGTTCGGAATCTACGACCAGCTTCTCGTCGAACTACGCAATGAAGACACAGCTGCATTCATAAATTTCATGAGGATGCCGCCACAAATGTTCGACGAGTTGCTGGTGAGAGTCGGGCCACGCATCACCAAAAAGTACACGACGTACCGACAACCCCTCGAACCTGGACTGAAGTTAGCATTGACACTGCGTCACCTAGCCTCGGGAAACACTTATTCGTCTATGAAGTTTGGGTGGAGGGTTCCCCACAACACGCAATCACTCATTGTTCGAGAGGGGTGTCAAGCCATTATTGATGAATACTTAGACGAGACTATGACCTGCCCCACGACTCCACTTGCATGGAGTGCCATCTCGGACCTCTTCATGTCTAGGTGGAACTTTCCCCATACATGCGGGGCGCTAGATGGCAAACACATAGCCTGCCGATGTCCCCCCAAATCAGGTTCAC
Source organism: Branchipolynoe longqiensis (assembly GCA_030323885.1). NCBI lineage: Eukaryota > Metazoa > Annelida > Polychaeta > Phyllodocida > Polynoidae > Branchipolynoe > Branchipolynoe longqiensis. The sequence goes on from CM059189.1 coordinate 24,757,368, forward strand.
TCTACTATAACTATAAGGGGTTCTACTCAATAGTGCTACTCGCTTTGGTGGATGCTGACTATAAATTCCTATGGGCCGATGTGGGTGGATTGGGGTCCGCATCCGATGCGCAAGTGTACAATGACTCCGAACTGAAAGCTGGCCTTGAAGATGGTTCAATTGGTCTCCCTGCGAGCGAACCTATAGTGGAAGGGGAAGAAGATGTACCGTACTTCATCATCGCAGACGATGCATTCGCAGACGATGCATTCGCACTGCGGCCCACGCTGATGAAACCTTATAGTCGGAGGGGTCTCACCCATGAAGAGAGGATTTACAACTACAGGATATCTCGGGCGAGAAGAGTAGTGGAAAATGCGTTTGGGATCCTGGCGAACAGGTTCCGCGTGGTTCTTTCCACCATGCAGCACCACCCCTCGACAGTGAAACTCATCGTGAGAGCCTGCCTTGTGCTACATAATATGATGAGGATGCGGTATCCATTACTACAGAATCATCAGCTAGACCGGGAAGAAGGTGGAGACCACAACGTTGTTTGGGGAGCGTGGAGAGATGACATTACCCTCCCAGAACTAGAACATCCTGTATTGGGTAGGAACACTGGATCGCGAGCAGTAAAAGACCAGCGGAACCGACTAAAGGACTGGACTAACTCCCCAGTTGGTTCCGTCGCATGGCAGCAAAACATGATATAGTCATATTGTATTGTCATAAGTGTTGTTTGATCAGGGTGAACTGGAAGGTGTATGTGTCAATATTGATAAAATGTGTTCAAATAAAATGTATCACTTGCTGAAGGTGTTACTAAACGAGATTTAAAGATTTAAATTATGCGTTCCGTTTTCAGAGTTGGTTGTCCGTTGTTTGGTTGTAAACTGTGTTTTTGATAAAATCATAATGGTTTTGTTGTTGTTCATTCCACTTTGTGACATGGCCTTATAAAACATGTGGTTTACTAATTCATTTAGTAATTTACCAAATAAGTTACTTTACATATGTGGAATGGAAATTGCTTAGCACAACTACCCTCACATCATTCCCCTTTTTATGAATGATTGTCCAACTGTCATTTTGCATTCAAAACAAATATATTTCATATCTTGAATGCTAGAGAATTATGTTTGTCATACCAATACCATTTCTAAGGTACCTGTTTGGGGATTGAAGGTTTTATATTAAACCTATACACCATGGAATAAACATATTCGACGCAATGGATATTTGTACATTTCCCTGGCCATAGTTATTTTGATACTCCATGTGCCGCTTTGTTGGTGAATGGTACACAATGACAGGTATATTCAACGAGATATATGTGAGATCAAAATAATTGACAATTTTAATTACAGGAGTAATATAACAAAACTTTTATTTACCAAACTCTGAACAATAGATAACACCCATGTGGTTCCCATTTTACCAATACTAATCATATTTAGAGTATTGCTACAGTAGCAGAACTAAATATATTGAATATGTTGTAAACAACGTTCATTCATTAGTGTCTGTTGGAGGTGGGGTTTGCAGTGGCGACACACTAGCGGAACGAAATATATCATGACCCTCAATGTTCAAATTGGATCCGCTGGAGAGACCCGACATGCCAGACAAATCCAGCAAATTGGCACCACTTGGACTGGTGGTGTCCGTCCTCCCGGGTTGGGCGTCAACCCACGTCGCCACTGGAGTGGTGGTTAAGGTTACGACCGGTTTTGTGGTAGGTGCTGTACATTGTGTTGATTCCATTGGTCGGGTATATGTTGAACGGTTAGCTGTGCAATGTGGTGCCACGGGTGGAGGGGGACCCATCGGCTGGTGGGCCAAGGATGTGTGTGATTGCAGTGGATGTGCGGTGAAGTGGGCCGCCTGGTGTGGATGCTGGGTTGTCTCCGGCTGTTGGTGGATGAGAGGGGGCGCACATACCAATGGCTGCGCCATGTACTGCGTCATGTACTGTTGTGATTGAGACGTCCATGGTGATCCTGGTGGTGGTTGGTGTCTCCATTGATGGGGGAGCGGCTGATACATATCAGGCGATGATGTCAATGTTGACGTGTCAGAACATCCGGTGTGCCAGGAAGTTGGTGTAGGTGGCCGGACAGGACACGATATGGTGGGATTGGAGCTTGAAGGGGCGACAGCTGTGGAAGGCACTTCGGTGTCCAGGTCTTCATCCAACACCTCAGTAAGGACCCGCCATATCCCTAAGTGAGCCTTCCTTGCTTGTTTTTTGTTCATGGTTAGTAGAGTGTCCCGAACAAAATTGCCAACAGCTGCCGCCACAGTCATAGGCTGTGCAGATGATGGTTGTAGTGTCTCCAACAGCTGCCCCGATCTGGCCACCCGCTCCTCAAGAGTGGCCAGCATACTGGTCTCTGCTGCGCTCTTTTTCTGGGTGGTGCTGTAGTATATTTTACTGGCCCATTGATGACATAAATCGTTCAAAGTCCTTCTTCATTGCTATACTTGCTACCGGACGGAGAGACCGAATTGCTACGACTAAGATCGTAAGAGTGCTTCCCGTGTGGGAGTTCGTGGGTTCGAAGCCTAGCCGAGTCAAACCCATTGCTTAGTGGAACTCCAATAAACCCCAAAGCTATGCTTGCTTAATAGAACATGGACATGTGGATGTTCATTCCCCAATGAACAATGGCAATATTACCTCTTAGCGAAATGCTATGGCCTATGCGAGTAATGTGACTAGTACATAAACTAGAACATTGAACACCCTAAAGACAAAAGAACAGGCATTCACCTGATATAATTTTGATTTCAAACAAAGCAGAATTAGTGGAGATTGAAGTGGTTTTAGAATGGTTAAATTATGTCAGATTTCGCGATGCGGACAGCGTATCCGCGCACTTTGGAGTACCTAGTACTACCAAGTACTAGTAAAGGTTCTTGTATCAAGTCCAATGCTTGTCTAGCTGATTCTTAAAAGGGTTTACTGATAAGTGATGAAATTACTGGTAATGTGTGATAGCAAACAGATTCGTGACATTTTCTCTGCTAGTGTATTGGGGGCTTTACAACAAATGAGGAAGGTGACTCATTCAAGGCTGACTCATATATATAACGACATGTGTATGCATGTCATGTCAGTGGAATAGCTGTAGTATTTGTCGCAAACTGGGTCTTAAGCCCTTACTGACTCTAAGCATGAGAAAATGCCGTAGCTCTAATTTTCCATCTCCAAGACCGAGTACCCTGTACTAGCTGTATCATCGTCTGCAGCCTATTATTATAATAATACCATCTGAAATATTCAGACTAATAAGGCTCCGTCGGCTCTAGTCTATAGTTGTGCAGCGCATTCATAATAGACTACATCATGGTTCCAGCGGCACAGTGCATTGTGGGATGCATCAGAGCAAAACAAAGCCATGAGAAGCACATGGCACATGCTAATACACTGGGCGCAGCTATGAAATGTGCTAGTTTCAGCTCATCTCAGCTCTTGTTTGAAACGTAGAATACCAACTAAAAAAATATATATAATAAATTAAGATATTAATCTTTTATCCAGCATTGCATTTACATCAATATAACCAGCACATCTTATGCCATGTGCATTTAGATTTTAGACAAATCTAGGCACTCAGACTAGTGTTAGAGCCATAGCCAGAGTCAGTTTTATTTATTTTATTCATGTTTTTATTTATATTCTATGGTTTATGGAGAGTTGTGTCTTAAACATATGCATTATATTATTATATTGCATCCTTCCGTCCATGTTTATGCCAAATTGTTATGTATTTCTAGTTATTTTGAATAAAATGCCAGTTTTTCTCTACGCGAAGCAGCAAACTCAATGGGCGTACGCCTTTGCTTTGCTCCCAACGCCGTTTTCAGCGCATGCGCAGTCGGAACCGTGATGTAGTCAATTAGTTTTCAGTAAAGGCCCTGTCACACCTCACCGGATTGGGGCAAACGGACAGAAAACAAACAATGTCTGGTTTGTGTCCGTACAAGTTTTGAACATGCACAAAACTAGGAACGGATGCCACCGGATTGACATCTACGGTTCTTGCCCAGTTTGAGTTTGTTTCGTCTGTTGGCTATCCGTTCATGTCCGTTTCATGTCCGTTTGTCCAGCGGCCATTGACCCGATAGAGCAACATTTTGACACATTTGAATACATTTTGATACTTATCACCACTAGACTGGACAATTCTGTCCGTTGCTCAATCCAGCGATGTGTGACAGCCGCTTAAAGCTACACTGAACATGGTGGCTAGTTTAGTTGATGCTGCTTTTGCTCATGTCAGTGTGGCACTGTCATTAGTGTCATTGTGTTAGTAGAGTGTCACTAAGCGTGTTAGGTATATTTTGTTGTTGAATATTGTTCTTTTTGCTGCTGCATCGGACGACAATGGGAAATTAGGTCAGTAGGTATTTTCTTGCAGTATTCCCTGCTGGTGGTGTTTATATACATGTACCCATGTAGACTGGACATTGAGTTGCATGCTCTACTTATCTAGGTGTTGCCTTGTCTGCTACCAATTTGTCGACATCCTGCTGGTTGTGTCATTGTTGACAGTGAGCAATACAAGTCCTGACACTCGTAACAAATAATGTGGCGGTTGCCACGCAAAGAAAAAGATAGCCTCGAACTGAACTCACCATCTCAGACTCGGGCTGCACTACGATGTATTTTGAAAATAAAAGTCACGGACGAAAAGCGCTTAGTCATCGCAGTGTTAAACAAACTTTGCGGAAGGAATATATATATATATTAGAATTATGCGAATATAGGTAGGCGTAAAATACATTATGTCCATTTGAATATGTTACCAATGTTATTACGAAACGGTCTATTGTCCTATATATATATACTTATATAAATATATATATATATACATATATATATATACATTATATATATTATATATATATATTATATATATATTATATATATATGGCATTCAGTTCAGTGTCATGGTTAGTGTTGTAATCACAGTGCTCTCCAGCAGATGTTTCCATGGTTACCTATCCAAGCATCTGTGAGGAGAGTGATATTATGATGTAAGATCGGTACCACCATGCAGTATCTATTGATTTGTAATATTATCATTAGAATAGTTACATTTTATGTATTCATTGAACTTGTGTTTAGACAAATGGATAGGTTAATGTTAGCGTAGCTATTTAGACATAAATATAATTCATTACAAACAGATTCTGATACCTTTTCGAAATATGAATATACAAAAATACCCACTGAAGCTGAGGAAGCGGTACTCCAGACTGGACCTACGACACAACTTTTTCGGCTTTAGGGTGATTGACCTGTGGAATGACTTGCTGGAGAGTGTCATAGCAGCAGAGTCGGTGAACTGTTTCAAGTCCTGACTGGATGCATACTGGTCAAGCATTACGTATGTATATCTTGGAGCCAGTGACCGTTGCTACAATCCACCACATCTGAAGAACTGTCTCGATTTCTATTAATTAAGAGCGGCTAACAGGTCCCAGGCCTATTTTAGCTGTATCCTGTTGATTGATTGATTGATTGATTGAAGTGCGAAACTGAATGTATATTTAGGATTTGCATTGAGTCACCATGAATTGATATTGAAACATGTTTTGAATTATAATCACCTCTGAAATAGCGTTTAAATGATTCTTCTTGATAAATGTGATCGTGATTATACCTTAGCATGGTTTTAACTTAATTTTTTGCAGAATCATTAAAATTTGGTTCGATTCCAGGTTACTTTAGCAAAGTAACCTTGACTTTAATGCATGACCTTGACATCTAATGAACTCAAAAGCATCACCACATGAATGGACATCTTAATGTTAGATGGATACGACGCATCAAATGTATTTCTGGGTATATATAAACAATTTAGACCAAATTTGGTGTCAAATGTGACCTTAACACATGGCCTTGACCTCTAATGACCTCAAATGTGTCACCAAACGAATGGGCATCCTGGAAATGACACGTCAAATGTGTTTCTATGCTGCTTAGTTCCAAAATTAGGTAGATTTGAATATTAGACCCTTTATAATGGTGGCCATCTTTGATTTGAGCCAAAAATGAGGTTTGGATGGGAGGATTTGTGTGGACTTTCTTTTGTGGTGTTGCACACTGGTAACAAACCCATTTCAGGTTAGAAAGCCTTGATAACATTTTTGTCCAACCTAAATCCTTTATTGCTGGGACTATTAGGGCCTTTTAAATAACCCCTGCCACCTAATGTGAACATTAGAAGTAAACACGGAAGGATTTTCCCAGTTCAAATGAGTGCTTAAGGAAGTTTGAAGTTTTCCAGTAAAATGTGAAGTATGCATGCTTTCTTTTAGCACTGTGGCTGTGCTAGATAAACGATTCACCGTGTACTGCAAAGTGTACGGGGTGAATCCGAGTTTAGGCAGTGGCTATTCGTATGGGACCGTACCAATAGCCAGAGTGCTTATTAGTAATAGTACGGCAGTAGTCACGAGACTAGCTTTTACCCAATCATAAGATGAAAACAGTGTTTACAGTTAACCCTAACCCTAACATTAACCATTAACCATAACCATATCCTGTCATATCCCCGTGAGGGCCGGGGATATGACAGGATATGACATGATAGAGGAGTGCTGTACTAACAAGTGCTCTGGCTATTCATACGGTCCCGTATGAATAGCCACTTCAAATCTTTTATCAAGGGCTTGGCATGTTGATATTGTTACCAGAATAAAGAAGAAAGGCAACAAGGTCATATGTAATAATCACTATGGTATTTCTGAGTTGATGATTGCAGCCAAAATCCCTGTTACCATTCTGATATTACTGTGGTGTTCTCTGTGGGTGAGTGGTTAGAGTGTCTGACTTTTATCTAGGTCGGACTCCTAATCTGAAGGTCGGTGGTTCGATTCCCTGTGCCCACACCTCTGCCAATTTGGATTTCCACCGCTGTGTATAATTTACAGCGTCATCAAAGGCCAGTTGCTCTCATTTCATGTCTATGTGGTGTGGGAGGTTAAAAATCCCTTGGGTCAGTAAAAATGTAGGCTCGGGCTTTCTATCGACAAACTGTCTAATGGTGAAAACAAGTCTAGTCAGACTTATCCATAATAGGCAGTATAAATCTTCAAGAAAAAAAAAAAAAAGAAAAAAAAAAGAAAGATTACTGGACCTCTTCATAAAATTCATCTTGGAGCTATTCCCTGCGTGATGGTGATTGTAGGTTTAGGAAGGGCATGATATTTGTTTCTTGTCATCTGCAAGAGAAGGAACAGAACATTGATCTTTACTTTGGCTTTGTTGACCTCACAAAAGCATTTGACACAATGAGCAGAGAAGGACTGGTAAATTCTTGCCAAAATTGGATGCCCTGAAAGGTTCATGTATAGGCCTATGGTTTCACAATTCCATGATGGTATGGTGGCCTAATGGAAAATGGGGATGTTTCTGAACCCTTTAAAGTAACAAATAGAGTAAATTAAGTAAGGATGTGTTTTAGTTTCAGTTCAATGTTTACTGCGATGCTACTTGAGGTCTTTAAAGACACAAACAAAGGATTCGAACCTACACCTCTTGCATTCTGGGCTAGTTTGCTAACCATTTCACCACCTAGACTCACTGATGTCATCGTCCTATCAACGACCACTTGTATAGCCTGGAAGATACAGCCAACAAGTTTACTATTTTCCAGGTACACAAGTTATTACAGTGTAAGTTGTAGGACATCAAGATTCACTGTTACGGACATTTTTGTTAGGTTACGGGCAGAACAGATCTCATTTGCCTTAATTTTTGTAATGTCCGAGTGGGGTGCCCTACTGAGAGCATCTGCTAATAGTAAGTCTTTACCTGGTTTGAACTGATTGGTATTCTGTTGTATAATATGCAACTTTCTAGAAGCTGCTGCCTGCCTTAAGAGTAGAATCGCATTCAATCACCCACTCCTCTCTTGGCACTTTTGGAATGAGTTGTGTGCCATTATAGCTCTGAGCAAATTTTTGAAACCATACTAAGTCCTGAAGGAGATCATAGTTGAAGGGGTGTTGGCCTACATAAGGTGGGGCTCTAAGGGCCTCTGGCACCCAGTTTGAGAACCTTACAACAGGCTTGATACACTTAGAAAGATGCTGTAATTTTCCAGCTAGGCTTTGCAATTGTTTCCTCGAACACGTTTGTTTGTTCGACCAGAGCTGACATTCCTCTAGAACGTCTTTGATTTTTTGAGACGGTAACGTGACTGTCATTTCAACAGAATTAATAATAAAATCGAGCCACGTATTTGGTGCTGTACATTTATCAGGAGCTAATGCTAAGCCTAGTTGGGAAGTTAAATTGTTAAAGCTATGGTATGCTGCTATGGCCCTCTGTTTTGTATTTTCTATGCCTATGAAATCATCTAGATAACATAATGAAAAATACCCTTCTTGCCGTAATAACGAGACAATTGCTCTAGTACTTCCTGCACAGGCGAGAGCAGAGGTTCTACACCCGAAGCAGGGAGCAATATCTAGATATATCTTATTAGTAAGGAAGATACACAACAACGGTGTGGACAAGGGGCATACTCTTAACTGTCTATGCGCCCTTGCCAGGTCTGCTCCCCACATCCAGGCATTGGGACCAAGTTGTGTGAGCCTATCAGTTAGTGTGGAGAATGAGGGAAGGGAAAAATTGAATGGCCGGCCTAAATAAACACCTTTTACGATACCTCATTGATGCCCTCCCCCATGGGAAACTCAAGTCAATTATTATCCTTTGGGCGGTAGAATTCTTTTTGGGCCTAATCATCATGGGGCTGAGCTGGCACCAGGGCAGAAAGGGATGGTAGTCAAATGGGCCTATGAGCACCCCATGAATTAATTCACGGGCCTTAGGTCGCCTCAACTAGTTTGCCTCATCTAAAGCCCCGTTCACACTGGCCCGTTAAGTTGCCTCAACTAGTTCGCCTCCTATAGTTTGCCTCAAATTGGTCGTGTGGACACTACTCTGAGGCGAATTAAGCCTGAGTCGCCTCATCTAGTTCGCTTCATCTAAACCACCTCTCGAGGTAGATTAGATGAACCAAACTAACTTAAATCGGCCCACCTAGCTTGTGTGGACGGTAGCGGTTTACTTGAAGCGGATTAAGCACGGCACACTATATAATATAATTTGGTCTATGAACCGGCTAGAGGTGCACAGATATTTTTTTCATCATTTATTTTTAGGGTTTCACTGCCCAGCAGAAGTCTTGACCGTTCCAAAACAATACAACTCAGTCTATACATATCTAGGTCGAACCCACACTCTCTCGTGGTGACATCGATGAACCGAAAATGGTGCTGGTTAGTATGGACTTGCTCATGCGCAGAGATCGATTTCAGCCTTAAACTGCCCCAAGTACTGCTTGTGTGGACAGGATGCCTAGTTCGCCTCCTCTATGACAAATATAATAATACACAGAGAATGGCATAAGGGAAATTATTACTAGTACAGCAAAACATATTTCACCCCAAATGACACAAAAAGTCTCTAAGATGGCTAAGAAAAAAATATTATAGTTCTGAATTTTAAAACGTTTTTAAAAGTTTTTTAAACAATTTTAAATTCCCGGAGGGGGGAATTTGAAAATAGGAGCTGGAATCTGAAAACTGTTTTTAATTTCCCTCCCGGGAATCTGAAAACGTTTTAAATTTCACCGGAGGGAAATTAAAAACGTGTTCAGATTCCCGGGGGGAACTTGAAAAGGGGGGAAATTGAAATCGTTACACCAGGCGGGTGGGGTAGGCAACGCGGGCAGCTCAAAGACTGAGAGAGTACGCAAACATGGATAATGTTTGAAGTAGGCCTCCCCTGAGGTAGGCAGCAGCACCAGAGACCGCCCGGCGGGCTGCAGTCACTGCCGACACACCTCGATGCCCTTCCGTGTACCTCCTGCGACGCGTCACATGCTTTTACTGCCCTCCTCCTAGCGCACGGTACCCACGGGTGCCAAGGGCGTTGAGTGTGGTCGTGGGACACTTCAGACACTTCCTGGAGGAACTCCAAGCAGGCCAGGAGCACACAAGACCAATCAGTCAGGGTGTGCTATATATATATATATATATGCGTGTGCGTGTGAGTGCGCAACATTCTCAGGCGCGAATGAGACTGTTGAGCGTCTCTAGTTAGGAAAGCTGGCGGTGGTGGCGAAAGTGGTCATGTGAGAGGGAAACTCCGCACCAAATGGATATAGTAAATATCAATATAATAGTATAATAATAATAATTTCCCTTCTGCGCCTTTATACTCGGATAATGCTTATACATAACATATAAGTAATATACAAATATAAATAATTCCTCTCTTAGTGCCCTCATCGCGATACCCACACTGTGGAGGAGTGTGATCACCATGTGTGCATGCATCCTGGTGCCATGCAGCGCCTGTCACTCACAGCGTCGCGCCGTCTGGCGGCGGTGAGACGAACAAACCCTCGTTTAGCGCCGCGCCCACTCTCAGCGCAGACGTCGACGCACCGGAGTCGCGACCACTAACTGACACCGGGCGCCGGGCGTTGTTCAGCGGACGAACGCCCGCCGTGCGGAGCGTTTAATTTGCGCGCACATCGGGCGGGGCGCCGGCCTGTGTCTTCGCGCCGAAAGAAGCCCCCAGGTTTCCCGCCACACGGCTCCCGGGATGGAGTGAGCCTTGTGCCGTGGGCAGTGAGTCTGAACCCTCATCTTCTCCAGTTTGTCTTGTCTTGTCTTGAACAGACTACCACTTTCTCCTTCTCGCCACCCCTAGTCCCCCGCCCACCCCACGCCCCATCCCCGGCCGGCCTTCGTCTCAATCATTAAATACCCTGTGTCTGGTCACGCACCAACACGTCTACCTAACACCACCAACACCATCACTACCACCACCAACTCCACCATTACCACCTACAACAACACCTTTACCACCACCCTCATCACCACTGTCACAACCACAACCACTATTACCATCACCACCGCCACTACTACTACTACTACTACCACCATCACTACCACCACTATTACTACAACCACCACCACCACCACAAACAACAACAAGAATACTCCCATTACCACCACCACCACCACCATCACCCCCACCAACACCCACCAACCATCACCACTCTCGAAACACAATCACCACTTCCAAAACACAATCACCACTTCCAAAACACAATCAATACTCTCAATACACAATCACCACTCCCAAAATACAGTCCACTACTTCCAAAACACAATCACCACTCTAAATATATAAACACCACTCCCAAACCATAATCACCACTCCGAGCAGACAATCACCATTCCCAGCAGACAATCACCACTCCCAATACACAACCACCACTTCCAACATACACTCACCACTCGCAGGACACAATCACCACTCCCAACACACAAACACTACCACCAATACACAATCACCACTTCCAACACACACTCACCACTTCCAACACACACTCACCACTCCCAACACACACTCACCATTCCCAACACACACTCGCCACTCCCAACACACAATCATCATTTCCAGCACACAATCACCATCACCACTCCACCCAACACTCCCACCACCACCACCACCCTACACCACCTCTTCCCAACCGGAACTCTGCCGCCGTCGCCTATCAGCTGTACACTGTGGTAAGGTCCCACCGTGGAGAAGACGCCTGTGGCTTCACAGTCACACCCAGGAGGAGGAGGAGCAGGTTAAGGAGGACTAGGCGAAGTGCCAGGAGGAGGAGGAGGAGTCACCATGTTTGTTCCCGGTGGCTGGGTCCTGGCCCTACTGGTCAGCTGGACGCAGCTCTCTTTGCAAGTCTCCAGGGCCAGTGAGTACCACTTACAGATCTGCTCACCTGATTGTAACATGGTGTGGGGTTTCTTTGGGGGGGGGGGCGGGGGGTTGCATGACTATCTGCTATATTTTACACACAAAAATCGTCCAGTGTGTGTGGCGCGAGGGGGGGGGGGGGACAACCCGTATACAACTCCCCGACAGCTGGAGGGGGCCATTCCACCAATGCGCCGATGGAGGAAGTAGTAAAGTATATATGTTCCCTTAGCATTTATACTTGTATAATGCGTTATGCATCACACACACATTATATATATTTAGAAAGGTTGTACTGTATATATATATATATATATATATATATATATATATATATATATATATATATATATACAGTACAACCTTTCTAAATTGACCGACCATGGGACTGACTTTAGATGGTCCATTAAGGGAGGTAGTCGGTTTAGAGAGTTTTTCATTTAGTTACAATGTTTGGACCCCAAATAAAACGATCGATATAGGGGAGTGGTCGATCTGTGGATGTGATCAGTTAGAGAGGTTTTACTATATATATATGTATTTATATAATCCAAGTGCGCAAGTGACAGTATTCGCATCACTGGTAGGGGTTGGGGGTGGTGGCCCCCACCTGTCCCCACCGTGAAAAGGGGTCACCCCTAAAGTAGTACACAACATATGGGTGATCAATATAGGGATCTTCCCTTCTGTGCCTTTATATTCGCATAAGTCTTATACATCACATATATGTCATTGGGGTGATGAAAATGGGAAATATTGCACCTAGAGCAGGATTCGAACCCACATATCTTGTATTCCGGGCTAGTATGCTAACCGTTACACCACCTAGGCTTCCTGATGTCTTCACCATATCCATGCCTAACTGTACAAATCGCTCCTTGTCTGAGAGGTCATTGCAGACCGCTACATATCTATATAATACTTAGTAATTCTTAGTGCAATGCCCCAGTTAATTTTGATAAAATATTTCATATTTTGCATTGTACTAAGAAGTACTAAGTATATATCATGGGGTTGATGAAAATGGGAAATATTGCACCTGGAGCAGGATTCGAACCCATATCTCTTCTATTACGAGCTAATATGCTAACCATTACACCACATAGGCTCCCTGATGTCTTCAAGCTATTCACACCTACCTGTCTATGTGGCTCATTGTCTGAGACAACTACATATGTAGACTGTCTCAAAAGGTGCTAAGCAATATGGGACAAAACTTTGTCCATAGTAACGATCAACACACTATCTACTTATGCATTTGCTCATGATAAACTGATTTGTTTTTTACATGGTGTTTCATAATCCCAATAGAATACATATTGATTTGAAGCAAATGTCCTTGTGTTTTCAGTGTAACCGTTTCTTTTCTGTTTTGTGTCAATCGTTACTATGGACCAACAAATTAAGAGTTAGCACCTTTTGAGACAGGCTCATTATATAGACTTAGCACAATGCCCCAGTTTATATATAGGCGATAATGACCAGACGCATTTGGCATACAGTGCTTAGAGCCCCTCACAGGTGGCGCCAGTGAGGCCAATACTGTACCACACAGAGTCAGTTAGATAGGATATAGTGAATATACTATTACATAGGGAACTAAACATAGATAGTGCCCTTGTTTATTTTCGTATAATAGATTATAGAGCACATATATATATATAAATCTGGAATGAGGCAGAGACAGCGCGTCCGAGTCTATTTATAGCACAGTTAGAGGTGGTGATGCTCGGGGTGAATGGATTTCACCACCGCAAAAACTGTCCGAGCCAGATCGAACCCGAATAATGAATAACCTGAGTAGAATTGCGCCTATCTATGCTTGTATGATTACAGTTCCATGCTCTGATAGCTTTGAGTTTTTATCATTGAGATTTATAAATATATCAGCTTGATGGTTAGAATCTATCTTACAGGAGCTTCAAGTAACTTTCATCTAAAATTGCTAACTTTGGAGATCTCTGAAGTGTAAACATGCTAAGTTTATTTTGGCTTGCTCACCAAAACTCTGACCCCATAGACTTCAATAATAACAGATTCAATTAAATTGACCCAGCACGCCCTTCCATGTAGCAATACATACTTAATAAGTGCACCCATATCTGAGCTGGATATATAGGTTCAAATCTAGATAAGTGTTTTCCTTTAGAAAATTTGATGCTTTTAGCGGACTATGCAAAATTAATAATTATACTTCATATATATATGAGTATATATGCTGTATACGCTGTTATATGAGTATAATAAGCCGGAAGATCCATCTACTTCCCAGCCACTAAGTCATCGGCTGGTCACCTATACGCATTAGGTCATCTACTGGTACCTCCTGACCTTGCCGCGTGGCACCACCTGCTCGCCCACGCTTCAGCAGCTGTTACGGTCACTCACTGTACCGCTGACAATATATATACTCAGAAACCTGTCATGTGGCTCACATCCTTAAGCACCATCATCACTAAAATATTATCAATACACATCTTCTTTCATCATTCATCACATTTTCCTTTCCTAGTTTGTCATTCATCTTTAAAGTGACTTGTGTAAATGGCTTGATGATAGAGATTGATTGATTGATTGGTGGTTGTTTTACGCCGTGTCAGCAGCATAGGCCATATTCACGGCGAGAAATGGTTGTTTTTTGTTCAAACCATCGCTTTTACATGTAAAAGCAGAAATCAATTATGTGCCAATAGACACTCATTAAATTAGAAAGCTCACAATCATATATTTGTGGTCAAGGGAAACAAATTCCCATAGAAAAAGAAAGAGTGATACAGCCGAAAGACCACTGCCTCAACGCTGCCAAATTACTGCCGAAGCCTAGGTGTCCACCATTTCAGTCTGCACAACAAACGTATTTGTGTTACTCTCTCAAACTGGGCACCACATATTTGGTTTCCACATTGCGATGCTGATAATTAATTCTTTATTTTATTGATAGCAACTCAAATAATCATTGTTGCCTCTGTATTAATTATGTTAGAAATGCTACATATATTTTTTTATCTATCCCACATAAGATATCAACAGTATACTTCTATGATTTTGTGCTAAAGTGAAAATTTGAAACTTTACACATCGACATCATGCGTTTACCCAATCTTTTTAAGGACATGTTTTCTTATAAGACATGATCTTGTTCGCTTAACTGTAATCAGTAAAATCTTGTTTGACTTTGTTGTGGATGTTATAGTCATATTCTAGATGTCTTTGATTTCCATGATGCATAAGTGATATTAACATATAATTCGCTACACCCGGCTGTAAGGTAGAGACAGATGAAAACAGATGAAACAGAAACAGATACAGGTTTAAATAGAATATTTAATAGAAAACAAATCGGACCTTGGCAGGTGAATCAATCATATATCAGGCGGCGACAGGGCCAGGTATCATGCGATGACTGGAATGTGCAACCAGGATTTCAGTCCTATTACAGGTTCAGCCACGATGTGCAGGGTAGCAATGTCGAAAGCAGAGTGAGAGAAAGTGGGCAGGGAGATTTGGCAAGAAAGGTAAACAACCAGCAACCTCGTGAGCAAATTACCCATGCTAGCCTCGGGCCAACATGCACAATGCTCAATTTATATCAGATTTAAATCAAAAAGTGAAATAGTTAGTGTTTTTTTTCAACTCTGACATATGCATAACATGTAATAGAAACATGGACTCTGCCATTATTTGGAATGGTTTCTGAGCACTATTATTTGGAAGGGTTTCACTTTTGGTTTCCAAGTCATACTTTAGTGCCCAGTTTCAGAGAATAACCCATTTTTGCATGGTTTTACTTGAACTATATCCAATACAAAGTTAGCCATTTATAATGAAAGTCACTTAGAACTAAAGTAAGGTAGATTTTAATGACCAACCTAATATACTTATCTAAAAGATATATGTCAGCAACTCAAAACCATTGGACGCTGTGACTTTGAATTCTCTTATTACAAATATAACTAGCCGGAATTAGGATGGCCTAGCAGGTGTGGGGGGAGAGTTTGCCTTATCGTTCTACTCCAAAGACGTAAAACAACAAATTGGCACCTGTCGCTTACCATCTCACATCTTACTTGGCATTTGTATCAGGATAATGTGAATGAGTGGAATATTACGTCATGGTGCAGGGGTGGCGAGGCCTGGAAAGTCTTGAAAGGTCTTGAACTTCATTTGCCCCATTTGAAGGCCTTGAAACTTAGAATTTAACCTATTTTGGGGAATTGGTCTGAAATTGTCATTCCAAATTACCATTTCGGACTAAATCCAAATGAAAATAGTCTTGAATTACTATCAAACCCAACCTTGAAAAGACTTGAAATAGCCTTGAATTCCATATCTTCACATGTGTACGGACCCTGTGTATACCTGAGTGGGGCAACACTATGAAGTCGCTGGGAGTGCACACTGTGAAAAGTTGGTATTCGTCTCGATATTACTGCACATATTGGTAGGACATTAAACCCCAAATGCTCACCGAAGTTATTCAAAATGACCCATCTTTTGTTGTTGGTAAATGATCATTTTATTCAGCGAATAAAGGTATTTTTTTCAGCGCCTAGGCGCTGGTCTTCCAGCCATGTTATGTTACATTCATTCACATATATAATAGTCTAAAATCAACAAGGCTTTCATTTTTGTTTGAATGATTTTTTCTATTGCGATGAGCTGGTAAACTTGTCGATTCACGAAGCAGTTGAAAAGCTAAAGCACCAAAACCAACAAATCTATTTACGTTGTTTTCTGTCAAATATGATACCAGGTCATGTTGCCAGCAGCCTGCTCTCCCAGTGGGCCAGCACTATAAAGTCGCTATGAGTGCGCACTGTCACAAGTCAGTACCCGTCCTGATATGACCTTAGATGTTGCTCCGACATAAACCAACAACAAAGAAACCTGATTATCTGTTACTTATTGCCAAAGAGGGCTGAGTGTACTGGCAACTCAGAATTTGTTGTCGTGCTTGCCAGTTAAAGTCTATCAATTTCATTTTGGGTAGTGCCTTACATGGTATGGATGTGTCATGAGCAAGTCCAGTCTGACCAGCGCCAGTTTTCGGTTAGGCGACGTCACCACGAGAGAGTGGGTTCGACCTAGATATGTATGGACTGAATCGTATTGGTTTGGAACGGTCAAAACTTCTGCTGGGCAGTGAAACCCTAAAAATAAATTATGAAAAAAATATCTGTGCACAGCTAGCGGTTTCATAGAGCAAATTATATAATATGCACTTTTGATCAACCGGAAAGTCAACAAACTAAGGTCTCGATAGCGCATGCGTGTGACGTCCTTAATCTGCCTCAAGTAAGTCGGTTGCGTTCACACATGCTACTTATGTCGATTTAAGCTAAATCGCTTCATCTATACTACCGCGGGAGGTGGTATAGATGAACCGATCTAACTGAATCGATTCAGCCCTAAATCGCTTTAGCGTAGCATCCACACGGCGAATGTGAAGCGAACTAGACAAGTCGATTTAGATGAATCGTTTTAACTCGCCAGTGTGAACGGGGTATATTATAGATACTGGTGCACCCATTAAACATATTATTGCCGCATAGAAGGAAATACTAAGTCAATTTAACCTGGTGCTGTTAAAGCATCCGCACCTCCTTCTCCTGACCTCCCCCCTCCTCCTTCCTCCTTTCTCCCCCCCGCCCCCCTTCCTCCTTCCTCCTCTCTCCTCCTCCTCACTCCTCCTTTCTCCTCTCTCCTCCTCTCTCCTTCTCCCTCCACCTCTCTCCCTCCATCCCACCTTCCTTCTCCTCCTCCTCACTCCTCGTCCTTCCTCCTACTCCCTTCTCCCCTCGCCCATCTCCCTCGATTCGGCCACTGCGTCTGGTAATTCTTTAATTCTTTTAGTTTAGTTTTGTTGAAGTGTTTGTTCTAGTTTGTCACTTAGTTGTCCTTATAACATACACTCATAACATAACACACAGGAATCCCTCTAGGTCTAACAATAACATTTTGATTAGTTCCAACAACCTTTTAACTTCAACCAACCCACGTGAACAATTAATTAATCTCTTGTATTTCTAAGACTGTCGTGTTGACAACATTTCAAAGATGAAACTTTACATTTCGGACTAAAGGCTCGGTGTCCACTGGGCGATATGCAATTCGCCTCGGGTACCGTTAATCGGGGACCGGAAAATACATTCCAGGCGGTAGTGTTGTGAATGAAACCCTAAATTACACGGTGTTGGATTGGGTGGTTTTTGGAGTTCCACGTCCTGGTAACATCTAAGGTCATATCAGGACGTGTACCGACTTGTGACAGTGCACACTCATGGCAGCTTTATAGAGCTACCCTACTGGGAGACCAGGCCACCAGCACCATAAACTGATATCCCACTCAGTTACATTATCCTGACACTGAACCAACCAGTCCATGCCCTATCCTAATAATGCTGAGCACTAGGCTAGGAAGCGACAAGTATAAACTTTAAAGTCATCGCTTCAGTAATATTGTGGTCTACAGTAACCTCACGGGAATGAGCCACATACACAGATAAGGTGATTGCATAAGGGAGCCTAACTTGTCTAATGTTTGGGATTCTGGCCCTTGGATTGTCAGAAACATGGGTTCGAGTCTCTCTCCAGGTATTATGTTCCCTTTATATACAACTCAACCCTGCCCACAACACCGGTGCCGTGACCAGGCAATGAGCCAACTTACAGGAATGCACCACATATACAGATAGGGTGATTGCATAAGGGAGCCTAAATAGTCTAATGTTTGGGATTCTGGCCCTTGGATTGTCAGAAATATGGGTTCGAGTCCCGCTCCAGTTATTATGTTCCCTTTATATACAACTCAACCCCCGCCCACAACACCGGTGCCGTGACCAGAATCACATACAAGGTACACTATGGTAAGTCTGCCCTATATGTGTGTACATGCAAGTGCATTGCATGTATGTGTATGATGTGCCCTTTGTGCCGGACGCGGTGGCCGCATCGATAGAGCGCTGCGGAAAAGCAGGAGTTCGAATCCCAACCGAGTCAAACCAATGGCTTATAGAATTTATACTTGTCATTATTTAGCATGGCACTCGTCATTGATAGGATATAGTAGGGCCTGTTTAGCACAGTATCAGGATAATGTGACTGTGTGGTATATCAAGTCATGGTGCTGGTGGCCTGGTCTCCCAGGGGTGAATCACTATAAAGTCGGTATGAGTGCACACTGTCACAAGTCAGTCCCCATCCTGATATGACCTTACGTATTGTTAGCATGTAAAACCCCAACAAACATTCAGGGAAATGTGAGCTATATTGTATTATAAAATTGCCAAGCAAAGGGTTACGTCCATATACACACATCACCTTTCTAAAAAGGCACAACAGCACAATATATGTTTATTAATCATCAAAAGACTTACTGAATGAAGAAGCATACAGTGAAATAAGGACAGTTATAATGAGGGGATTTACCATAAAGCCAGGTACACACTGACCGTATTTTCAATTGCATCCCCATCCATGTCCATACTTGCAAAAAAAGACACACAAAATTGTAGATCTATACAAAACAATAAATCATTGCTGTAGTTGTACAACAGAATCAAATCCAACGTTATTTTATTCTCATCCGTAGTTGTAAATGTAATGGTGGACATTAACGTTGCATAATTAGACAATTAAACTATGCTTGCTGCATTTAATGAATGTGAAGTCAATTTTTTTGTTCTTGAAGATTTATACTGCCTATCATGGATAAGTCTGAATAGACTTGTTTTCACCATTAAACAGTTTGTCGATAGAAAGCCCCGGCCTAGACTTTTACCGACCCAAGGGATTTTTAACCTCCCACAACACATAGACATCGTATGAGAGCAACTGGCCTTTGATGATACTGTAAGTTAAACACAGTGGTGGAAATCCAAATTGGCAGAGCTGGGGGCACAGGGAATCGAACCACCGACCCTCAGATTAGGAGTCGGACCTAGAAAAAAGTCAGACACTCTAACCACTCCGCCACAGAGAATTCAATGGAACATGTCACTGTTGCAAGCCAACATTTCGTGTGCATACCAGAATTAATTTATATTGTCTATACATATCTAACTTAGATACTGGGGCATTTATTAAACATTTGTTTCTGCATAGAAGGGAACACTGAGCCAATTTAATAGAACCTGTTACTGCAGAAGTCTAGAGTTTTGGCATTCTTGCCAAACTAATTTGACATGTTCACACTTAAAATATCTCAAAAGTTTACCATTTAAAATAAAAGTTACTTCACACTAAAGTAAAGTCAGTAATAATGATCAATCTAACATATTTACCTCAGAAAAATGGCAGAAATCCAAAACCATAGGACTTTGCAACTTTAATACATATGAAGAGTTAAGTCGCAAAAACAGACAAATGCCATACAAGCAGAAAGGAAACCATGACTACCTCATTTGAGCTGAAGCTGTCATCATTATCATTCCGAGAGTCAAATCTGTTTGTTCACTGAGGCTGACACATGCACTATATAATGATCTACACAATTTAAAATTGATGGACTTTAACAGGAAAGCAAAACGCTAAATTCTATTTGACAGAAAACAACTGAAATGTATTTTTGCGCCACAACTCTTCATATATACCCAAACCGGAAGTGGGGCGGTCAAACCGGAAGTGGGGGGCGGTGGTGGACTGCTTAATTCCCTGCCCACACACGCATTAACAAAAAAGTCCCTGAAAGGACTACTGACTTCCTGGGCAACAAAAAAAACAAACCACAACAACTACTAAATTAAAGAAAAGAAAAAAAACCCAGCTTGACATGCGGATACCCACAGACATCCGTTGAACAATGGGTCAGATAAGTGATTGATGGAGGGGTGAGGCTGTGTTGCAAATCATCCAACCCTTTTAAAACTCCAATCGGAACTGCAACCAGTCAAATTGCAACCGCGTTTGACCAAACGGGAATGCCAAAACGTCGGTCTCCCGTTTTGGTAGATCGTGGGATTCGAAGTTATGGGTTCGAACTCTGGTCGAGTCAAACCAATGACTTAACAATTTATTCTTGTCGCTTCCTAGCTAGGCACTCTGCATTTCTAGGATAGGGCAAGGACTGGTTCGTTCAGTGTCAGGATAATGTGACTGAGTGAGATATCAAGTCATGATGCTGGTAGTCTGGACTCCCAGTGGGGCAGCACTACAGATTCACCACGAGTGTGCACTGTCCCAAGTCAGTACCCGTCCCGATATGACCTTAAATGTTGCCAATACGTAAGATTCCAACCGACCAACCAGCAACAGCATTTGAACCATGCACTTAGAAAACAACACCACAATTATTAATCCTTCAAACTCTAGGGCCTACAATTATTAGCAAACACGAGCAGCTAATCAATCTGGCTTGGTTGGAGTGTGTGTGGGTGTGTGGGTGTGTGCTTGGGGGGTGAAGGGAGGGTGTGCGCATATTACAAGTGCCAGTATTATAGTTTCTAAAGTTGCATAGTCCGATGAAAATATCAAACTTTCAAAACCAAAACAATTCTCGAGATTTGATCATACATATCTAACTTAGGTACTAGTGCACTTATTAAACATGTCTCACCACGCAGAAGGGAATACTGAGGCAATGTAATAGAATCTGTTTGTGCAGCAACCTATGGAGTCAGAGTTTTGTCATGCTTGCCTAAATTGATGCGCGAAAAGGAAGAAAGCAAGGCGGGGGTGGAAGTAAGGCGTTTATTTACGCCTCAAACAACAGAGCATACAGAGAAATGCGAGAGGCTCATGAGGAGCAACAGTAGAGAAGCTCATAAGGACCAAGTGTAAAGTAAATCACAATAAATGGAATAAAGTAGAAAAGGCTCATGAGGAGCAATGTACAGGTGAATGAAGTTCAGTTTATAGTTGAGTGTCAGTAGATGAAGGAAGGGGTGCCGAGGAGCCCTCCACCAAAAAAGGCGGAGAGGGCTCGCGGCGCGCCCGAGGGGGTTCGACAAGGAGAGGGCGGCCAAAAAAGAGGAGGTGCGCTCCTTGGCGAGATCCGGTGAGGAGGTCCGACGAGGGCCGAGCAGGGGTCGGCGGCTGTGATGTCGGCAGAGGGTTCCTCGTGAGGCTGGGCTGGGCTGTGGTCTGAGGCGTGAGGTCCGAGGTAATGATCCCCGGCTGCGAGTGGGCGGCGCTGCGATCGCTAGTCTGGCGGTACAGGGTCTGGAGGCGCTGGATGGCCTCCATGATGGCCGTCGTGTCGGCGCCCGAGGTGCGGTCCGAGGGCGCCGAGGGGGACGCCTGGGCCGAGGAGGCTGAAGCGCCCCGCGGGGAGCTTGAGGAGGGTCCCGGCGTGGCCAGGGCGGTCGTCCGGGAGCCCTTGCCGTGTCCTGGCATTGACCATATTTGCACTTCAAATATCTCTAAAGTTAGCCATTCAAAATAAACGTTACCGCAAACAAAAGTAAGGTAGATTATAACGATCAAACTAATATATTTATCTCAGAAAAATGGCCGAAACTCAAAACCATCCGATTATGCAACATTAATCTTTCAAACTGGACCAATTTAGGCAAACATGAGCAGCAGATCAACCCGGCTTGGTTGGAGTAGGTGTGGGTGTGTGGGTGGGTGTTGGGGATGGGAATGGAGGGAGGGCTGGCATATTACAAGTGGGAGTGTTATAGTTTTTAATGGCGTGTGGCTGACTGTTAGCAGCAGGAACCACAGCTGTCACCGCCTGCATATAAACATGAGGGTTTTATAGAGCTGCGCCGATAATGGTATTTACCGCCCCCCCCCCCCCACCCGGGCCGGTACACATAAAGGCTCACCCTCAGTTGGGCGAGGCGCTGATCCAGCGGCCCCAATAAAGCCACGCAGCAAGTCCCCGTGTAATAGGAACATGGCTATGCACTACTTACAGTTACACCGCCCGCCCACGCTGCGGGTCGGGGGCCACGTCACCAACACACCACCGACCTCATTTGGTCCGGGCCCGCCTCACCAACACACCACAGACCTCATTTGGCAACCATTTCCATATGCAGTAAAACCTCTCTAAGAAGACCACCTCCATAACAGATCAACCACTCCCCTATATCGATCGCATTATTTGGTTCCCAAACGATCGCCTATACAATACCATTGTAACGATTTTAAAAAGCATCCCAAACCGACCACCTCCCCAAATGGACCATTTAAAGTCGGTCCCTTGGTCGGTCGATTTAGAAAGGTTTTACTGTATATATCATAGAATAGATGTATGCAACATACATATTATTGTATATTGGTTGGTTGTTGGGGTTTTACGTCCTGGCACCATCTAAGGTCATACCGACTTGTGATGGTGCACACTCATGGCGACTTTATAGTGCAGTCCCACTCTGGGAGATCAGGCTGCCAGTACGGTGACCTGATATCCCACTTAGTCGCATTATCCTGACACTGAGCCAACCGATCCTCCCCCTTTTCTAATAATGCCGAGTGCCTTGGTAGGAAGCGATATGTATTAATTTAAAGTCATTGGTTTGTCTCGACCAGGGTTCGAACCCGTGGGTTCTAATTCCACGATCAACCAGTGGCAATTGCTTATAGATCTATCGACATGATATAATATATATAATCATACATATATAGCTATTTTATATACTGAAATATATCAATACAGTACGACCTCTCTAAATCGACCGACCTTGGGACCGATTTTAAGTGGTCCAGGGAGGTGGTCGGCTTAGAGAGTTAGAATATGGTTACAATGGTATTGTTGGGACCCAAATAAAGCGATCGATACAGGGGAGTGGTTGATCTGTGGAGGGGTCGTATAGAGAGGCTTTACTGTAATACACAATATATATACATATATCATATTTAATGGTATTGTGTATACTACATATATATTTGATGTTATATGCGAGATGAATATATTAATTCAACACCGAGACGATCTGCTATAATATGGCCTTTAATGGTATCGAAGGCAAGGGTCATGCGAACATAGAACAGATATGTCATGAGGCGAGAGTAATAGCATGGAGTAGGTCCAGCGTGAGAGAGTCAATGAAGGTAAGTCTACTTTATGATAGAAGGCTAGAGTAAGTTAAGAGGACGATAAGCGTTCAAGGCTAAATAATGTAAATGTCTAGGCAACGATAAGCGTCTTACGTAAGGTAAAGTGTAAATGTCACAGTCTTGACTTAAGTCTAGATAGAAAATGGCGCCGATGACACACGCAGTGTAGGAGGCTCCGAAAAAATAGTGTGGATTACTAATGGAATCACAGTGCTAATTACCAGGAAAGTGCACAAAGGCGTAGCCCTAAGCACTAAGACCAACAGAAATGATGCAAATGATGCATTACTAAAATAATAAGGAGGAAATCCGAAGAAAAGACAACGTGCCTGTGAGGACGCCTGGATCGACTGTGGATACGCACGTGTGCGATGCTACACTTCGTAACAGCTCTCACAGGCTAAGTACCACTCATCTATGCCATATTAGTACTCAGATCAGCACTCATATACTTTGCTTTTGCTATTGGTGTGTGTGTGTGTGATTTTTAATATGTAAATCACTCTAAAACCGCTGTTCAGTTGAGTGAACTGATAGAACCCTCTATTATCACTCACCAGCACAACGGCGGACGAAAATACAGCAGGCTCGCCCGACCTTTAAAATAGAAATTTCAGCAGCCACTATATGTGACAAATAGAGGACTAACACTGTCAACAAAATGATGCAAATGATGCATTACTAGGATAAAAAGGAGGAAATCCAAACAAAAGACAGGGAGCGGACTTTAGATCGATCGGCGGGCGCAGCAAACGGCGCTAACCGTTAAAAACGGTGGCAAACACTAGATAAGCTAGATAAGCATTGCTTTAACTAACACTGACAACAAAATACATTACTAGGATAATAAGAAGGAAACTGCACTACGGTAGTGGTCTTATTCGCACATAACTTGGACGTTTCATGCGGATGTGACACTGACACTATAGTGACTGTGGATACGCATGTGTGCGATGGTACACGTCGTATTCAGCTCTCGCAGCTAAGTACTAATTGTGTAGATTTCATGGCCCTGCGCCAACAGAAATGATGCATTACTAGGATAATAGGGAGGAAATCTGAACAAAAAACGTGTTGGACAAAAAATCCCCCCCCAAAAAAATCCAACTTTTTTTAAGAATTAAAAAAAAATTAAAAAATTAAAAATCAACTTATCCGGAGGATTTAACGCGCGTGTGCAATGCTACACTTCGTATCATCTCTCACAGGCTAAGTACCACTCATTTATATATTAACACTCATATACTTTACTTTTACTATTGATGTATGTGTAGGTGTGATTGCTAATGTATTAATAACTCTAAAACCGCTGTGAATTGAGTGAACTGATAGAATTACCACTCACCAGCACTAAATGCAACAGGTTTGCCCGACTGTTAAAAAATGGCGACAGCCGCTATAGAGAACTAACACTGACAACAAAATACATTACTAGGATAATAAGAAGTAAACTGCACTACGGTAGTGTTCTTATTTGCACATAACTTGGACGTTTCAGACGGATGTGACACTGACACTATAGTGACTGTGGATACGCATATGTGCGATGCTACACATCGTATTCAGCTCTCACAGCTAAGTACTAACTGTGTAGATGTCATGGCCCTGCGCCAACAATTTTACACTGCAAACAGCATGCGTGAGCTTTTACTAAAGTGAAGCAGGGAAACGTTTTAGCCTTTTTGGGGGCAGCTGGTTTGTACCACCTCATATAGGTTTTTAAACAAATTTAATCAGTGAATAAAACTATCATTTAGAAAATGGTGGGAGCCGCTATAGGGAACGATCAGGTGATAAAAACCACCGACAAGACGACAATCCCCCAAAATAGTAACAACTTCGAAGAAAAAGTCATTGCTACGATGCTAGGAGAAAATGGCTCAAAAATAATTAAGGACTGGATAAAAAATGAAATGAGCCAGCTTCAGTCCAAACCGTCCGTGAGGAAACTGGAGGAAGGCACCGGGACGGACACAGAGAACATGGAAAAGAACGCAAAAACATCCAAGGACACAATCCAAAGCCTTAGAGATGAACTGAACAAACTGCAAACGGCGTACAATAGCCTAACATTAGAATGTGCCTGGTACAAGGCAAACTACATGGGCAACAAAAGTCTAACACAAAACGGAAAGGATGAAAACAAAAGGGATGACAATGCAACAACGCAGGACAAAAATGCCTTACCACAGCCGGCAGAAGAGAACAAAAAGCTAAACATAATCGTGTACAGCGTCCCAGAAAAGGAAGGTGAGTCAATAGAAAGCACAGTATCAAACATACTGGAAAAAGCGGAATGTTCCTTCGACTGGACAGTGGTAAAAAAAGCCTATAGACTGGGGAAAAAGAATAAGAAAAGAACAACGAATGTAGAATCAAACAAACAAGATGGCGGACAGAAAGAAAGGGTCAATGAAGACCAGGTGGGAGACCCCACTGATGACACAAAAAAACCCACACAAGGAACCCAGGCCGAGAGGGATAAAAATCCACCTTGAAAAAGAAAGCCAAAAACGGGAACTATTCAGAAATAAGCAAAAACTGACCAATGAACAAAAATCTAAGAACATCACACTCAGGCCCGACAGGACTGAAAAGGAAATGCTAGACGAAAAAACAGTACAGCAAATGTACACACTGGCCAGAGAAAAAAACGAACAGACCACGGCCAGAATGAGAGGAAAAAAACTTTGAAATTGAAGGAAAAGTATACAAACCATCGGAATTCGGGAACATAACTGTTGAAGGAATAAACCCAGAAGAGGCAGCAACAAGAACGCATAGCTGGGGAATTTCCTTCCAGGGACACAACTCCCCCTACAGCAATCTATATGAGTGCAAAATCCAAGGAAAAGATGGTAAAACCTACAGCTCAGCAGAGCAGTACTACTGCTCGGTTATGGCTAAATACCACAATAAGTTCGATATCATGTGACTTATTGAGGCAACGAACAACCCATACACCATCAAGGCTATCGGGGAAAAAGTATGGAGATCGCCAGAGTGGATAAAAACCAATGAAAAAGTAATGGAGGACATTGTAATGGCCAAATTCACACAAAATAAAGACCTAAAAGAGAAAATCCTGAACGCACCTGGGAAAGCCTTCAGGGAATGCACGAGATGCCCCTACTGGGGCACAGGATTATTTCTTCAAGATGCAAAGGCAGGAGAAATGATCAAACCGGGATACAAAAACAAAATGGGTGAAATCCTCAAAAAAACAAGAGACAACATCCGGGCAAACTGCCAGAAATCAAGGTAAGTGCCAAAGTTAATAGAAAAATAGAAACATTGTTAATAATAATAATAATAATAAAAATAATATAATAAAACAGGATAAATTAAACCCAACTGAAGCTTACGCCACACCTGCTACGAGGTGGGCGTAAACATAAACGGAGAAACTTTTACGACACGCCCATAGAATGAGCGAAATTTGTCGTTATGCTATAGAAATTTAGAAAATGTACCCAAACTGATCATGTTGAAATGGCTCTGTTAAGAACCATAACATAATTTGCCACAATAAATCCTTTAATAATTATTCAAAGGCTACCGAATTGGATTATTTTAATTGTAAAATAAAATAATATCGGAATATATATATACTCAGCGGCCACCTTACTAATGCTGCACAGGAACAGTAATGCGACCTCATGCACTGGCGGCGCAAGCACCGACAGCAAATTAAGGTAGGTGACCCCATAATGCAGGCTGAGTAGTTCTAAATACAAATCCCAATTCCACACTAAAAACCACCTCCAGCGCAAACAGCTATTTCGACCTGACTGCCGCACAAATATGGTGGAAGAGATTGATTGTAGACTAGGCAGAGGCATGCATTTTGCCCATCTAAACTGCCAAAGCGCCTACAACAAAATTGACAGCATTAAACTACACCTAGATATCTGTAAATTTGATGTGTTAACACTATCAGAAACATGGTTTCATGAACTGCATAGTGACCAACTACTAGAAATTGGTGGGTACAGGCTTGTGAGAGAGGATAGAAAAACACTGACCAATGCACAAATACAAAAGAAGGGTGGAGGAGTTGCAATATACACCAAAAAATACCTAAACTCGAACATAAGCCATTACAAGAAGCAAACAGATCAGACACAAATATTGAACTAGTATGGACACTCATAAAAAATGAAAAACAAGCTAATATAGCTGTAGGGAGTCTATATAGACCGCCAAATGGAAACATCGAAGACTTCATCGCACAACTGGAGACATCCCTAGAAAGTGTGTCGAAACTGACGAAGGCGGAGATATTCTTACTAGGGGATTTCAACATAAACTACAAAACAAACAACAAAATCAAACACTCACTAGAGAACTTAATCAAAGGCAGAGGGTTAAAGCGAAAAATGAGTGAGCTAACAAGGCTTGGATAAAACAGCTCGATAATAGACCTAATAATAACAGACTCAAATCATACCCACACCTCAGGAACAAGAAACTGGGGCATTAGCGATCATGAATTGATATATGTTACTAGAAATAAAATAAAAACAAAAAACAAAACTACTCCCCGTATGGGTAGATCATACAAAAACTACACAAAAGAGGCACTAGAAACTCATCTGAAAGAGAAAATTAAATTGCCATTTCCAACTGAGATAGGTGTAAATGACCAATGGAACTATATCATTGGGGAAGTCAGAAAGCATCTGGACACTACCTGCCCAATAAAAAAACTTAAAATCAAAATCAACCAAGACCCATGGGTAACCCCAGAATTAATCAACCTAATTATGGACAAATATAAAACAGGCAAATTAGCCAAAGCAAGCGAGCGACTACTAGACATAGAAAACTACCACAAAGCAAGAAATCGTAGCCAGAAATCAGTGAGAAAAGCCAAAAGACGGTACATTGTCAAACAAGACCAGCAATGGGGAAAAAACTCACACAAATTCTGGAACAATGTGAAAATACTAATACCAAATAATAAAAATAAAGAATGGATTACCCTTTACAACAACGAGGGGGTGGAAATCAGCAACAACGATACGCTAATATAATGAACAAACATTTTTCAACCATAGGCAATAAACTATCCAAACAATTCAACACAAACTGGACCACGAAAGCGCAACAATTAAACACAGACATTGGAGATTGCACAACCACAATAAAAGAGATAAGTGAGCTCATAAAATCAATTGATTGCAACAAGCCTTCGGGCATTGAAAATACCTCAAGTATAGTATTGAAAGATGCATTCGGATGTATCCCAGATGTTATATGTGAGCTATACAACAAATCGTTCACAGAAGGTACTTATGTGGACTGCTGGAAACTAGCCAAAGTAACACCGCTCCACAAAGGAGGGGATAAACAGGTACTGGGAAACTATAGACCGATCTCCATACTCCCAATGCCTGGTAAACTAATGGAAAAAATAATGCATAGACATATTATGGACCACCTAAACGAACACAAAATATTAAACAGTAAACAGGGCGGTTTCAGAAAATACCACTCGACAATAAAAAACAATTGCTAACTTAATAACTGATATTGCAAACAGTATCAATAAAAAGAACCTAGTGGGTGCAGCGTTCATAGACTTCAGCAAAGCGTTTGACACGGTGGACCACCCTATCCTAAGGAGCAAACTAACCCAAATGGGAATAACGGGAGTAACAGGAAAATGGCTAGCGAGCTATCTAGAAAACAGAAAGCAATGCACCACAGTAAATGGATCCATATCCAATGAGGAAAAGATAACTTGCGGAGTACCCCAAGGGTCAGTCCTGGGCCACTTCTCTTCCTTATATATATTAACGATCTAAACAACTGGCTAGAAATTGAAAACATCCAACTATATGCAGATGACACCGTGGTATATGCTGCAGGCAAAACAACCGAAGAAATAGAAATGAAACTGAATCTAACACTAACAAACTAATCGAATGGTGCCAACTAAATAGGATAACCATAAACAACAGCAAGTCAAAAACAGTACTATTTGGTACCAGGCTAACAAGTAATGAGAAAATAAAGTGTCTTCTGGGAAACACCGAACTAGAACACGTAGACAACTACCAATATCTGGGAGTGGATCTAGACAGACACCTAAATTATGACCTCTGCATAACAAATACTATCAAAAAAGTAAACCATAAAATATGGCTACTGGCTAAACTGAGATACTACATGACTGAAAGCATGGCAATTAAAATATATAAAGGCATGATCCTCCCCTACTTTGACTATGGCGATGTACTAAACTATTAAACAAACTACAGGTGCTACAAAATAGAGCCCTCAAAGTATGCCTTCAGGTGAGCAAAAGATATCCCACAATCGAATTACACAAAAAATGCAATGCAACACTACTAACAAGTAGAAGGGAAACGCACCTCAAAATACTGGCGCACCATTACACCACAAAACCAGGCTACACAGCAACCCCCCGTAGGGACACCAGGCAAATGGCAGCTCCAGTGCTACTGACAGCAATAAGTAACACCAAAATTTATGAGAGAAGTGTATTTGCCATGGCGGCACATGCCTGGAATAATCAACCCACACAACAACGGGCAATCAAAAGCATGGACCACTATAAAAGGTCCTTAAAGAAAACATATTACACAACCACCCACTGAAGAAACAATATCTCACCTGATCTTGGGCGCAGTCACTGCTTGCTGTGTTCTGGCACAAAAAGCAAAAGACCGGCCAGAAAAGATGGTAGATATCACACATACGGAAACTAGCCCTACTAAGTACTA
This sequence comes from Branchipolynoe longqiensis, assembly GCA_030323885.1. Taxonomy (NCBI): domain Eukaryota; kingdom Metazoa; phylum Annelida; class Polychaeta; order Phyllodocida; family Polynoidae; genus Branchipolynoe; species Branchipolynoe longqiensis. The sequence continues at coordinate 24,787,911 of CM059189.1, forward strand.
AGGAATTCGAAATGACTATCACCATAGGGCGCAGTCCGTCTGTGTATGTGTATTGGGTTTTGGGACACAAACCAAAGCATGAACAAGGCAGGCCACGGCATGCATTCCGATCACCCTGAAATACAAAATGGCAAACCATACAACACAGCCATCCCAACCTAGTCGCAGTCCTGAAGGGTCAAGGGGGGTTCTGGCACACTGGTGTACTATCTAAGGACAGGGCATGGGTGAAAGGATGCTGTAACAAACCACAATGGGATGGGATCCTCTCCCACAGGCCTGTATGTCATCTGCGTAGATGTACATAGTAGGCTAAGTTATCATATACAGGTTAGGAAAAAACTTGAAAATTATAAAAAAACTAATATAGAAACAACTAACACCCAAAACCGCAAAGGTTGGCCCGAGAAAGATCAGGTAAAGACTCCTGAGTGCGGGACCAGACCAATCTAGTACCACAGCTGTCCAGCGTTGAAAACAAGCACCCTCACGGGAGCTTATACGTTATGGGCAGAATAAAAAACTTGTCACAAAAAAAAAGAAAAAAAAAGTTGGCGTCTGATGGTGTAGTCTATCCTTCGCCGAGTTGTTGATTCGGGCGGTTAGACCCAGGCACTCAACCCTCCCCGTGTAAGTCCAGAATGTGGGTGGGCGGGGGGGAAAATTAGTCTGGAGGTCAGCTCGTGTTGTCCGAGCGGCGTCTTGAGGCTGAGTGCCGGTTGGCGGCAACGGTATGGCGTTCTGGGAGGTTCGTGGCTGCTCTGCTAGGGTTGACAGTTCGAGTCCGACGCAATAGGTGGTGCCAGGAGCAGCCCGTCTCGGCGCCAGAATTACCCACGTTGCAGTACAACATGGACAATGCACAGTATATCTAGATATATAGTATTTATATTGTATATGCTACATATATATATATATATATTTATATTATGTATTAAAATATGTTAATACTACAATTCATAATATTTAATGTCATTGTATTTACTACATAGATATTAATATATTATGCACTACATGAATATTAATAATGCCCGCTATGCATAAATATATCTTTTTTTTAGTGTATACACTACATAATATATTTACATTATATGCTCAAATATATGACTAAAACAAAATATATATAAATATATTTTATTTTAATGTACATCCCACATAAATATTTATATCAATATCTATATAGCCTATTCACACTGGTCATAGAAAAACCTATGAAGTACTCACTTTTGAAAATGTAAAAATTAAGTACTGAAAAGTCCTACAATTGTACACAAATTATTATAAGTAATTAGAAGATGACTAATGTTTGAGAAGTGCTAAATTGCCTGGCTGTTTCACTGTTACTTGATCCTACAACACTGACTGCATTTTCATGAGTACTTTCCATTTCATGATGTACATTTGTATTTGTTTCTGATTTTGAATTTGTAATACCGCGGATTTTGACAGACAAATTAATTTGAAAACATTCTATTATTTAAAGGTCAAAAAGTTCCGTGGTGGATTTATGGTGGGTTGTCAAGAGTTCAAATCCATTGCTTTTGTGGGCGCTACTTGTCAATGTGTATTTGTTGAAGATTGCCATTTACACAAAAACATGGAAACTTTGATTCATAAGTAACAACAAGCATGCTGATGTCAGGAATCTAACTATCTTTAGCCTGACTTTTTCACCACATAACTTGCACTTTAAGGTATTTTTGTTGTTAGGCCAAGTTAATTGTTTGTATGCAGTAACTCTAGGTAGTCTTACACATTTTTGTTATGCAACCTGTCCTTATATCAAGGTTGAACACTTGTTCTTTGAAAGGTGACATTTGGTATCATTTTGTAATAACTTCTCAGGGTTACTGCAGACAGACACTCATTTTGGAAAGAGTGCTGGAGAAGTCCACCTTAGTCAAACATATTGTAGTAGTCCAGACATGAGCTCCACTACCATACGGTGGAAGCAAGGACTGCTCCGTCACCATTTCAGTTTACAGTGATAGGTGGCAGTATGGTAGCTGCCGGGCAGCGCCGCGACAGGGCTGCCATCTACTGTGTGCAGCTAGCATAACCTCCCCCCCCGAGGAAGTTGACTTGGGACCTTGCAGGGCAAAGGTGGGTCACTTGATCGTGGATACCGCAGTGAGCGGAGATTAAAGATGTAAGAAGCAAACATACTCGTTTTCCTGCTTGCATGGGGGCTAAGCAGCATGATGGTCAAGTTCCTGGCGGCCAACAAAGGGGCCCCATCACACTGGTGCTGTGACCAGGTCTCACCTTACTGTCCAAGGAGGTGAGTGTGGGCCATTTTGCCCAGCAAAATCCATAATGGTGTTCTCTTCATATTAGGTATGGAGGGGATTGCATCCCGTCTACACAGTGGGCGTCTCGGTCACCTGGAGAGGATTGGGCATGCGGAGGCGGACGCCATAGTGGACGGCGCGTACGCTTCCACAGTTGCTGAACCATGTCGCACCCTCCCATTGCCTGTGTTAGATAATGTCATTATTGATGTTCAATCCAGCACAGGTGCAGGTGTTATAGGTGGTGGGCGGCCATCGACAACCGTGCGTGGGGGTGTGACATCGCCCCCGTGGACACCTCACGTCACGCAAGGTGACGTGTTAAGTGCTGACACTCAAGGTGGTTATTGGGCGCAATTAGAATGACTGGGCACAGTGCCCCTGCCTGACCTTTCCCATACGTTGATAGCCAGGGAGTGGTCAGGCGTGGCGCATGACTTGCGGCTTGGTGTGCATTCACCCATGTCTAATGGCGAAACTGGGGTTAAGCAATTAGAGGCCCTTTGGTCGGCGCATAACACTCTTTCTGGTAATGTAATTACTGGGGAGGGAATTACAGTGTGTAAATCTAGTGCTGTTGTCACTCCCTCAGCTATTCATTCTCATCATGGGGTTACCGGTGAGGGGACGGATAAGCAGGAGGGGGCGGGGGCTCTGTATTACGTGAGGATAGTAAGCCTGGCGGACCCAGAATCTCAGCTCAGATTTTCACACGGAATACTCACCATGGAGTAGTTCGGTTTTCCGGTCGGAGCGACTGGGGTACTGGCAGTCTGTTCCACTCTCTCCTGAGAGGGTCAACGTCTTGCTGCCACTGGATATGGGGCTCATGGCTGATAACTCATTATCCTTGCGATTGGAGGATGATTTAGCCAGGGGTTTTGTGGGTTCAGAACCACGTTCTGAGGTGGAGCATCAGGAGTGGATGTGGATTCGCCGGCTGCAGGCCTGGAAATGGGTGCAGCTTGCCCAGGTGGTGAGGGAGCATGAGGAATTGGATGAGCAAAGAGTGGCTAGTTCAGCTAATGAGGAGAAAGAGTCTCATTGTTGTCTGATGGACGAGCAGCAAGCTGCTTGGACTAAGATGTCAAATTTCCAACCGACTGTGCCACCCGAAGTCGCTTCCCCCCAGGGGCTCCCACCTGATTGGATGATTGCCAGTGGCTCATGGAGCCCCAGCTGGGTGAGCTTAGGTGGCACAGCGCCCACCAGCCCGGTGGTGGTAGGCAATATTAAGGCCCTGCAGCCTAAATAATATGAGCATAATGTGTTATATGATACAAATCTCTCAGCAAGATGCGTTGAGTATGAGACGGGAAGAGCAGAGCCGCAGGTATGAGCATGGGCTCAGTGACGCTATGGTGGCCCTTTCCGAGGAGCATGCAGCTTTTCAGGCTGAGATGGCAGCATTGAGATGCAGCCTGGAGGGCAGGGGAAATTGTGGTGTCTGTACTTTTGGGGCACGTTCATCGCAGCAGCACCCGCAGTATGAGGAACGTTCATGAAATGCCACTGGCTTTGATAATGGTGATATCAGGAGCTCTTCCCCTAAGGTGGAGAAGGAGGGAGCTTCAGGTAGATCAGGGTGCCAGGCGACCTCTCCTACTGTTACCAGGGAGGAGGGGAGCCCTGCACAAGCCAGCGGGCTGTTGTGCAAGATGCCATGGACAGAGTAAATGTGCACAAGAGGGTGGAGAGGCAGCACCGGTAAAAAAAAGTGAAACTGTGACGTCGGTTGTGACTGTACTGGGGTTATGACCCGTCATATCACCCTGGAGCAGATCATCCAGCTATTGTGGATGTGATTCGGGAACCGATTGCGATAGGGGTGGATCAGCCTGGGAGCAATTCCAATGTGATCTCTCGGAGATAGAGACGAACGTGTGGAGACACACCAGCCCAGGTTCTGCATGGGTATGCATGTTACTTCCTAAGCCATTTACGGGTATCGACCAAGATTGGAATACCTGGTGGCAGGATTTCACAATGGACATGAGGTCTAATATGTGGGATGAGGATGTAGCTCTAACCCAGCTGTTGCCCTTGTTACGATGAGGACCAGCGCAGGACTGTGTGGAGGCTTGGCAACACAGGGATTTACTCCCTATCTTGTCATATAAGTTCAGGTTGGACGATCCTCTAGTGCGTTGGGCCACCTGGAAGAAACGTGTCCAGACTGCCCAGAGCGGTTCGTACTGCACCTATGGTCACCAGCTACAGGTTGATGCTAGGCGGGCTGCAATCGGGACTGGGTTGAGTGAGCGCGCCATCGAGAATAAGGTGGTGGAGTGCTTTGTGTGCTCACTGATGGATCTGGGAGAGTGGTGGATGATTGTTGTGCTAAGGCACGCCGTGCTGTGCGCCCCACCCCTGTTGAGCCGCTTGCTATCCTCCACCGGCAGTGGGGTGGGCGCTGTGCCGCCTGTACTACCCCGGCTGCCGCGCCGGTGAGCTGCGGGCTAGCCTCCAATCAGGAGGAAGCTTTCCGGGGGAGGCGACTTCATGCGGCGCCGCTCCCACTCGGTCTCCAGTCGATTGGAATTTTGACTTTTGAATGTTTGTTTGATTGTATTGATTGAATTGAACTATTTGATTAAATGGAGGGGTCTTTAGAGGTACCATCCAGAGTATTATCTCGTCCAATTATATATATGTGTTCCTTGTTCCTCTCCGGAAGAATATAAATAATATGTACATATATACATAGAGTAAATATATATACGATACCTACATAGTAACCAGTAAAATCAGTGGATATAATACAGTAACAAAAGTTAAATCTACTATCACATTCTACTGTCACTAATAATGAATTGCTGAAAACAATAACAATTGACCAGACGGGATGGCCGAATGAGTTGAGTGTCCGTCTCCCATTTTTGGTAGATCGTGGGATTCGAACCCACTGGTTCAAACCCTGGTCAAGTCAAACCAATGAGTACAATTGTATACTTGTTGCTTCCTAGCAAGGCACTTGGCATTATTAGGATAGGGCAAGGACTGGTTGGTTCAGTGTCAGGATAATGTGACTGGGTGGGCTATCATCCTCAGGTCATGGTACTGGCAGCCTGGTTTCCCAGTGGGGAAGCACTAAAAGGTTGCCATGCAGGCACACTGTCACAAGTCGGTACCTGTCCTGATATGACCTGAGATGTTGCCAGGATGTAAAGCTCAAACAACCAACCAACCACGATGGCAGTGGAAATAACTAATGTTGTGGGTTGCAGGTCATTGTTCAGCATGCTCTGTGGCCAAGATCTTATAGAGGATTTCCACCACCAACCCGCCCTCTGATGGCAGTGGCAAGAACTAATATAGGGGGTTGCAGCTAACTGTACAGCATGCTCTGTGGCCAAGATCTTATAGAGGATTTCCAACAATCCACCCCTTGACGACAGTGGCAGGAACTAAGGTGCATGACAGCTCAGTGTGAAGCATGTTGCCTGGAAAAGGTCTCATAGAGGGTTTCAATGGAGGGATGAGTTGAATCATTTAGAACACAAGCTCAGCACCCCCTCCCCCCCTAAGATAACCGCGCATGCGCGACACGCCACTGCCCTATCGATCCTAACTGTGCGCTTGCGCATCACCCACCCAGTTACTTGACCTTGCCAGTCTCACGAAGGCAAATGATTACACATATCACTGAGGCCTGAGTGCCGGAAAAAGCGCCGCCTGAGGCCGACGAGCTTCCCACCCCACTCACCCCTCCACACACCCACCAGCTGGTCGTGTGTCACGTGACTGGAAGTGTCTCTTAAACAATTAACGTGTGTACGTGACCCTCATAATGCGCCTGCCATGTTCGTGCATAGCATGCTGGGAACGCGTATATACCCTTTAACTAGAAAGGGGTAAAAAGCTTATCTTAACACACATAGCATAAGGTCTGCCTGTTCTTCTTCTACTCCTTCGCCCCCCCTCCCGCCCCCCTGCGCTACTCAGCCCGCACCCTCCCATCCCCACTGTTCTACTGAACAAGGCAGCCGACTGGGTAGAACACCCGCCTAGCTTCCTGTGTGAGATGTTATCGCATCAATCCAGAAGCCGAGTCAAACCGAAAGACTTACAGAATTGACACGCGTCACTACCTTGCCTGGAGTTCAGCTTTACTAGGTGAACACAAGCTGTAGTGAAAACTGGATTGTGGACTGTTTGCAAGCTCCAAACAATCATAAGCCATAAACAATGAGAAAGAAAATCAATTTGTTTTTACTAAAACAAAAGTCTAAAGATGGATGAGTGCTGCCCAGCGGTGAAAACAAGTGTTGATATACTTATCGGTTATGAGCAGGGTAAATAAATCCATCACACAAAAAAAAAACCCCAAAAAACTATGCCAGTCGCAAGTACTGGGTTGGCTCAGTGTCAGAATAATGCGACTGAGTGGGATATGGTGTCAGTGGTGTGATAATATTTACAGGTAATGAATAGATATTTCATGATGATTCCTGTACGTACTAGCGAAAGGCTGCCTTGATCTTGTTTAGGGATCGGGCGCGTTGGTCGAATCGGTAGAGCACGAGCCTTGCGTGCAGGACATCGGGAGTTCCCAGCTGGGTGAGTTTAGGTGGCACAGCGCCCACCAGCCCAGCGGTGGTAGGCAATATTAAGGCCCTGCAGCCTAAATAATATGAGCATAATGTGTTATACAATACAAATCTCTCAGCAAGATGCGTTGAGTACAAGACGGGAAGAGCAGAGCCGCAGGTATGAGCATGGGCTCAGTGACTCTATGGCGTCCCTTTCCGAGGAGCATGCAGCTTTTCAGGCTGAGATGGCAGCATTGAGATGCAGCCTGGAGGGCAGGGGAAATTGTGGTGTCTGTACTTGTGGGGCACAGTCGCCGCAGCAGCACCCGCAGTATGAGGAACGTTCATGAGATGCCGGTGGCTTTGATAATGGTGATATCAGGAGCTCTTACCCTAAGGTGGAGAAGGAGGGACCTTCAGGTAGATCAGGGTGCCAGGCGACCTCTCCTACTGTTACCAGGGAGGAGGGGAGCCCTGCACAAGCCAGTGGGGTGTTGTGCAAGATGCCATGTACAGAGTAAATGTGAACGAGGGGGTGGAGAGGCAGCACCGGTAAAAAAAAGTGAAACTGTGAAGTTGGTGAATCGGTAGAGCACGAGCCTTGCATGCAGGACATCGGGAGTTCAGTTCCTGGTCGAGTTAAACAAATGACTTATAAAATTGGTACTTGTTGCTTCCTAGCCTGGTGCTTGCCATTAATAGGATAGGGCAAGGACTGGTTAGCTCAGTGTCAGGGTAATGTGACTGAGTGGGATATTGAGTCATGGTGCTGATGGCCTGATTGCCCAGTCAGGCAGCACTATAAAGTCACCATGGGTTTGCACTGTCCCAAGTCGGTAGCCATCCTGATATGACTTTAGATGTTGCCATGACGTAAAACTCCAACAACCAACCAACGATCTTGTTAAATAGTTGCGAAGTCCATTGCCGATTTCTGGGTCAATGCAATGATTGGTAGGACGGCTATTATTATTCCTAATAGTTATATCATGAGGGTGTTTGTTGCAAACAAACAGGTACATAGCCAAACTGGATGGCCAAATGAATTGAGCATCTACCTCCCATTTTGGTAGGTTGTGGGATTTGAACCCTTGGGTTTGAACCCTGGTCAAGTCAAACCAATAACTTACAAATTTATGCCTAGCCTGGCGCTCACCATTACCAGGATAGGACAATGAGCAGTTGAATGACGATGACCAATTGTCCCTGATTGAAATTTCCCCCTGCTTCATCAACTACTGTATCCCCAAAATATGCCTAGGCTGGGTCAAACTTTTATTTCTGCCATCCCCGGGCGTGTTTTAACCATTTTACTATCTAGCCTCCCGGTTGCAATCCAACTACCCACACATACCTGCGTATGTGGCATTTCACGTGGGAATGTGAATGTAGCTGACTACAGTGACACATTAGGTTGGTTGGTTGTTGGAGTTTTACGTCCTGGCAACATGTAAGGTCATATCAGGATGGGTACCGACTTGTGGCAGTGTGCACTCATGGTAACATTAGAGTGTTGCCACACTATGAGATCAGGCCACCAGCACCATGACCTGATATCCCATTTAGTCACATTATCCTGACACTGAGCCAACAAGTCCTTACCCTATCCTAATAATGGTGAGCGCCTGGCTAGGAAGTGATAAGTATACATTTTTAGGTCATTGGTTTGACTATAGTATAAAACTTCAACAGCCAACCAACCAACCAATCTCAATTAATACAAATACAGGATTTTAATGATTTGCCTGCAGTCATTTTAGATTTCAATGAATCACGAACAGTGACTTCTGGCAGGAGATTATGGGATGGGTGGGATGTGTCACTCACATAAAAGAGTCTAGTTTTTACTTTCCAACACGCCAATATATTCATCGGCAAATTGTTAAAGACCTTGCTCATTGCTGCTCAAAGGGATTCGTGATATATTTCCACGGAGATCAATGTGTCTCGAGGCCTAATGGTGTTAGTAGTACATGGAAATATGAGAGGGCGCGTGTTGCAAACATATGGGACTCGAAACCCAGATTTCTGCCATTCCTCGCAGAGTCTGGTAACCATACTTAGACTCCATTATCAGTATCATCATCACCACCATCATCATCACCATCATCATCACCTTAACCATGAGGGTCGTTGGAGCACCACAAATGACTTTGCAACCAGGTTTCTCTTTGTGAGTAGAAGATCTATATAGATCTCTGTTTGTGACTAGTATACAGAAACAAACATGAGTCTGTCTTTGTGCATACAGAGAAGTACGGGTCTGTCTTTGTAAGTAGTATATAGAAACACGGGTCTATCTCTGTAAGTAGTATATATAGGAACACACATGGGTCTGCTTTCTGAGTAGGACATAGAAACACGGGTCTCTCTCTGTGAGTAGTAGATAGAAACATGGTTCTATCTTTGTAAGTAGTATATAGAAACACGGGACTATCTTTGTGGGTAGTACCTAGAAATATGGTTCTATCTTTGTAAGTAGTATATAGAAACACGGGTCTATCTTTGTAAGTAGTATATAGAAACACAGGTCTATCTTTGTGAGTAGTATATAGGAACAAACATGGTTCTGTCTTTGTGAGTAGTACATAGAAACACGGGTCTGTCTTTGTAAGTAGTATATAGAAACATCGGTTTGTCTTTGTGGGTAGTACATAGAAACATGGGTTTGTCATTGTGAGTAGTATATAGAAACATGGGTTTGTCATTGTGAGTAGTCCTTGTTCTGACCATCTTATCTCCGATCTCATCGATTGCCACTGTTTTTCTCAACAATGACTTTCATTGTCCTACCATATTTGGTCATCAGTAGACAGGTGATTATAGGTGCAAAGTAAGTTTAAATTATAGTTTCTATAATGAAAGGATGGCCAAATGAGTTCAGCGTCCGCCTCCCCTTTTGGGTAGGTTGTAGGGTTCAAACCTTGGTCGAGTCAAACCAATGACAACAAAATTGATACTTGTCAATTCCTAGCCAGGCGCTCGGCATTATTAAGATAGGACAAGTAGCAGTGGAATGAGGAAGACCAATCGTCCACGATTGAAATTTCCCCCGCTTAATCAATTAATGTACCAAAAAATAGAAGACAAAAGGATAAGGCTGGGAGTAATACTAGCTCGAACTTCTGGGTGAAAGCTGAAACTGCGACTCAGCATGTAGGGTCGCAGCTTCAGTTCTTCATGAGGGACCAGTGGAACTCGGAATACCCAAATGACAAAAGTAGGTCAGCTGAGTGCCTCGGATCAGAATATCGGTCATTTGACAGGTGTGTATGAGTTAGATTGATTGATTGGTGGTTGCTTTACGCCGTGTCGGCAGCATAGGCCATATTCACGGCGAGAAATGTTTGTTTTTTGTTCAAACCATCGCTTTTACATGTAAAAGCAGACAATCAATTATGTGCCAATAGACACTAATTAAATTAGAAAGCTCACAATCATATATCTGTGGTCAAGGGAAACAAATTCCCATAGAAAAAGAAAGTTTCATTAATAATTAATAGAATCCATTTAGTAAACTATATAAGGTGGTACAGTCCAGCTGCCCTCAAAAAGGCTAAAATGTTTTCCTGTTTTACCTTAGTAAAAAGGTCATGCATACTGTCTGCAGTGTAGAACCGTTGGCGCAGGGCCAAAAAATCAACGCAACTTAGTAAAATGTGTTTGAGTGTCAGTGGGGACTGACACCCAATACATTCAGGGGGAGGTTCCCCCTTGAGCAGAAAAGCATGTGTAAGCCACGAGTGGCCAACACGGCAGCGACTAAGGACCACTTGGTCCCGCCGACCTCCCGCATGAGTCTGTGGTGGCTTTCCCACAGATGGTTCAATTTCTTTAAGTTTATTAATGTTTTCATCCCACTCATGTTGCCATTTGGATTTTATGTGGGTGGCTATTAGTGGTTTCAGATCAGAGTGAGGGATCAGACACGGTTCAAGATCACAGTTCAGGGCCTTCTTCGCAGCCCGATCAGCTCGTTCGTTTCCTTGTATGCCAGCATGGCCAGGCACCCAGCACAGGTGGATATCATACCCATCTGTTGTCAGTTGGTTCATTTTATAAATGACCGTTGCTAGAATAGGGTGATTCGTTTTCAGTCCAGCAACAGCCAGGAGGCAAGAGAACGAATCACTGTATATAACATAGTTAGTGTGGTTGGATACCTCGATACACTCCAAAGCGAGAAGGAGTGCTCGGGCCTCTGCAGTGAAAATCGAGCTCTGATCGGGCAAACATACACCAAATTTTTCCCGTCGGCAGACTGCCGACGGGAAAAAAGTATGAGTTAGAAGTATCCCCCCAAAGAACTCCAAACACTTTAAGTTCTTTTTTCTTATATTAATTGATTAAGCAAAGCCAATTTCAATCGCCTTCCTCATTCCACTGCTCCTTGCCCTAACCTAATAATACAAAGCGACAGGGTAGGTGATGACGAGTATACATTTTCAAGTCAGTGATTTGGACTCAGACAATGTTCGAACTTTGGTATTCGAATCCCATGACTAGCCAGAAATCGAAAGTGGGTACTCATCTCATTTGGCCAGCCTGTTCTTTCGTGACATAATATTCTGATTGAAAAGCTTCATGTGTCCGTATCTGAAGAAACAGAAGGAGCGAGTGTGTGTGCGCGTGTGCGTGTGCATGGGAGGGGGAGGTGGGCGCTGTAGGTCTTGGTTCCAGATGCAAATTCTGCTGAAGAGAGCGTGGGCGGTTCTATGCAGTCACGAAAGCCGGCAGACATGAGGGCTACTACTACCGCCACCACCGGCATTGTTCAGGATCCGAATTGTTTGCACACGTAGCCCCGCCTCGAAATCAATGCTGCATTCAAAGGCTGGCTGAATCTCGCTTCTACATGCTGTGTTAACAAGTCACGATTTGTGAACACAGACTGCATGTAACCACAGACGAGCACTTCCTATAGGTGAAGAGTGTGTGTGGGGGTTGGGGGAGGAGGAGTATGGAGGATGGGTTGGTTGTTTGATTGGTTGGTTGTTGGAGTTTTACATCCTAGCAACATCTAAGGTCATATCAGGATGGGTACCGACCAACTTGTGACCGTGCACACTCATGGCAACTTTATAATGCTGCCCCACTGGGAAATCAGGCCCCTGGCACAATGACCCGATATCCCACTCAGTCCACATTATCCTGACATTGAGCTAACCACTCCTCACCCTATCCTATTAATGCCAAGCACCAGGCTAGGAAGCAACAAGTATCAATTGGTTTGACTCGCCCGCGAACCAAACTCCCAATCTTCCTCACGGGAGGCCGGCGCTTTAACGATTCGGCCACCGCATCCGGTGAATGGAGGATGGGGAATATGGGGGCATTGGGGGGTGGGGTGGGGGGCAGAGAGAGAGATGTGGAGTGGGGGGGGGGGAGATTATGTAGCCATGATACCATCCTATCCTATCCTCAAGCCACCCAGAAGCAAAGACCACCTGCTACTAATTAATCAATCCTTCCAAAAACCAAATTCACAAAAATAATATTTTTAAACCAAAAGGTCATCACTAAAGAAAACACTCGCGTTGCACATGACATAATTCCCTGCGAAGATTAAACTAACCCTTGGAGAATATGTGCAATCTTGGAATCTGAATTGAACCTAAGGCTGATCAGATTTCAATCTGCATCAATGCTAATTTTACACATTTAAAAATATTTGTGGCGTGCAAAATGGGTTGACATATGCGGTGTGGACGCGATAATTATGTTAGTGTGACGACTCGCCGCTAGGGGTTGTTGGGAGGGTGTATGTGTGGGTGTGGTTGGGTGGGTGTGGGTGTGGGTGAGGGTGGGTGGGTGTGGTTGAGTTTCCATCCATCATTATCGGATGGACGGAAATAGCACCTGGAACGTCTCAAGTTGGATGGCGCCAACAGAAAGCCCGCCCACCTCGGTCTGATATAATAAGCGCCCGGCGTCGCGGTGCACGCCGGGACGAGCCAGCGTCCAGCTGACATGAATATTAATTAACTCGCTTAAACATGGTCACCCGCCCACCCGATTCACAGCGAGGAAGGGTACTATCACCGTGTGTATGTGGGAGGGGGGGTGTTTGGGTTGGTGTGGGTGTGGGTGTGGGTGTGAGGAGGGTTATGAGGTTGGTGTATCTGTGTGTAGGTTATGGCGGGTGTGTGTGTGAGGAGGAAGGATAGTGGGTGTGTATGGTAGGGGGGTTATGAGGTGTGTTTATGTGTAGGGAGGTTATGGGGGTGTGTGGGAGGGAGGGTTATGGGGTGTGGGTGGAAGGGGGGTTATTATGAGGTGTGTTTATGGTAGAAGTAGACTTGGGTTACAATATTGCTGCAAGGTGGGTGGTAAATGTTTGTGGTGGCTCTTTTGTAGGCTGGGTAGAGTGCAAATTCCGACATGCTGGCAACAGCAAGGTGAACACATCACTTCCCAGTTGGTTAGGCGACATATACAGTACCGTGCTGGAGCTCTAAATATGTAGGCTGTAATGAAGTATTTCTTTTCATCTTTTACGCAAAGCACTTCCACTCTGACCAAATGGTTTGGTAGTTCTAACATGTATCCATACCAGAATAATCATTGACTATAGAAATTTCTATTAAGATTATGTACAGACGGAAACATTCCAGATGGAATGGCTGAACGTGTTGAACGTCCGCTTCCCATGTGCCAGGTCATGGGATTCAAATTAATGGGGTTCAAACCCTATCCGAGTCAAATCAATGACTTAAATATTAATACTTGTCGCCACCTAGCCTGGTGGTCAGCATTGATAGAACAGGGCAACGAGCAGCGTAATGAGGAAGACCAATTGTCTGCGATTGAAATATTCCCGGCTTAATCAATGAATGTAATAGAAATAAAATTATAACATTTTTGAGGGAAACTGGTTTTTACCAAAAGTTAATTTTCGATTTTTTAACTTGAAGCATCTTTTACTGTTGATTTTATTAATCATATATACCACTTGTGATTTTACCACAGTTGTATGCCCCTTTGGCATACATTACTGTGCTCTAGATATTTTATCTGTTTGAAATGTAATTCATTAGTCAGAGATGTTTAACCACTGTATGACCCCCAATGGCCGATGTTTACTTTTTGTGCTGGGGGTTCATTAGAAGCCATAGACTTTATAGTGAAGGAGTTAGAAGCCACATACTTTAAAGTAAAGGAGTTAGAAGCCACAAACCCCAAAGTGAAGGAGTTAGAAGCCACATACTTTAAAGTGAAGGAGTTAGAAGCCACGGACCTTAAGGTGAAGGAGTTATAAGCCACAAACCTCAAAGTGGAGGAGTTAGAAGCCCCATACTTTAAAGTGAATGAGTTAGAAGCCAAATACCTTAAAGTTAATGAGTTAGAAGCCACATACTTTAAAGTGAAGGAGTTAGAAGCCACAAACCTTAAAGTGAAGGAGTTAGAAGCCACAAACCTTAAAGTGAAGGAGTTAGAAGCCACAGACCTTAAAGTGAAGGAGTTAGAAGCCACATACCTTAAAGTGAAGGAGTTAGAAGCCACAAACCTTAAAGTGAAGGAGTTAGAAGCCACAGACCTTAAAGTGAAAGAGTTAGAAACGACAGACCTCAAAGTGAAGGAATTAGGAACCAAAGACCTCTGATTCATGTAGATTTTATCACCTTTCAGAGGTGATTTAGTTAAACGGTGATTGAATACAGAATTGTATTCCAGTTGACCTCTAACTCGAGTTGCAACTTACGCCATGAAAAAGGTCTTCGCCTGGGTCCGTCTGTGTATGTGCCTGTAGCCTTTTCCCTCCCTATATTTATATATATATATATATATATATATTTCCCACTCCCACGCGTACCGGACGCAGTGACCAAATCGGTAGAGCGCAGACCTCTCCTACATGAGATCAGAAGTTCACTCCCCAGTAAAGTCAAACCAATGACATACAACATTGATACTTGTCACTTCTTAGGATAGGACAAGGACAGGATAATGTGACTGAGTGGGATATTGGCTCATGGTGCTAGCGGCCAGATTTCCCAGTGGAGCAGCATAATCAAATTGCCATGAGTGCCCACTGTCACAAGTCAATACCTGTCCTTATATGACCTTAGATGTTCTCAGGATGTAAAGCTCCAACAATTAACCAACCAATCCACGACCACGCAAAATGAGTTTTACTAAACTATCCTCTTCAAATCCTCTCCCACCTCCCTGATCTCTTCAACTCAATTCCCCCAATGATTCTTTCTGCTTTATTACATCTGGAAATAGGACCTTGGTTGAGTTCCTGGTCGTTTTTTTGTAGTCTTTGTGTGTTGTTTGTTTTAGCAAGTGAATTTACTTAGGCTGCTATGGAGTTATGCAATCAAAACATGAATCTTCTTATATATGTGTGTGTAGGTATATGTAATAGTCTGAGTGGGTGGGTGGAGTTATTTCAAATAGGCCTCAATCAATATGCCATTTCCGAGATACTAAACTTGTTGTCCACCCAGCCACTAGTCCAGCCAATGACCACGCTAAGTTATACCCCTGTCACACTACGACGTAACGAGCCAACGTGAGCCTAACGTGATGATTTTTCGTCATTACGTTGCCGTACGTTGGGTTACGTTATGATGACGTCATAATGACGTTAGAGTGACGTCGAGCTACGTCATGTTACGTTGTGTTACGTCGGCACGCGTCAAGGTTTTGAACCTGTTCAAAACTTTCGACGTATCTCGACGTGAAGCCGTTACGTCGGGATGACGTGACAATGACGTTAGGTAGACGTTTCGCGATCGTTATAGCAGCGTAAATGACGTTAGAGTCACGTTATGTCACATCAGACCGACGGCCGGGGTTGGAGCAACGTGTGGGCAGCGTTTTGCACGTTACGGTCACGTTACGGTCACGTTACGGTCACGTTACGGTCACGTTACGGTCACGGTTATGGTCACATTACGGTCACGTTACGGTCACGTTACGGTCACGTTACCGTGGCGTTACGGTCACGTTACATCCACGTCGCACCCGTTACGGCGACGTTACGCTCACGTTACACTAACGCCCGGTCACGTCGCCAATTACCCCTCCCCCCTAACGTTGTCACGTTACAGCTAAGCTCACGACGTACACCGACGTTACTTTCACGTTACGCTCACATCCACAATTTGCATATTACGCCCATAACGTCGACGTAATATAATTATTTTCACGTTCTGCCTACGCTGACGTAGTCACGTCGTAGTGTGACAGGGCCATAAGGCATTAGTGTCTCCATTAATGCAAAGCTGTAACTATCTCGCAATTTACTTATTTTGTTCAAGTGTTTTTATTCCTCTGAATAACATCTTGTCAGTGCTGATGCACTGGTCTTCCAGCCCTAATGACAATTGCCACTACACAGTAAACAAATCTACAACAATATAGATAGACAATTACAAGGAAATAAGCAAAACATCGGTACATGAATGGCATGTAAAGAACAAGATGAGAAAAAAAAAATGATATTCATATTAGTACCATTGGTCGTAATGCTTGCATTGTGTTTGATTCATGGTGAAGGAACTTCCCCCCCCCTTTCTCCCCCCCCCCTTTCTCCCGCTCTTTCTCCCCCCCCCCCCCGGCTTTTCCTCCTCACAGCCACCACCCACTGCGGTGCCCTCTCCCCCTTATAACGTGGCACGCCGCTGCCCATGGCCACTCCGCCTCCTCCTCCCGCCAACTACACACTCACTTTTTCCACCCAGGCCCCCTACTTTTTCTTTTCTTACTTTTTCCTTTTCTCTCTATCGGGGGGAGGGCTCTTCGGGGCACTCTCCATCCCTGGACTCTCCTCCCATTGACCTTGCCCTCGGGCTGGTCTAGACAATTTTATCACCCTCTTCATTATTGACTTGTACATTGACATTTAACATTACCCTTATCTTCTACATTGACATTTAACATTACCCTTATCTTCTACATTGACATTTTACATTACCATTGTCCTCATTATCTTACCTCAAACATTATTGATATATACTTCTGAAATAGAATGTTTATTTCCCACCCTCACCTTCCTCGTGCTTCCTTTGCCGCGTATCATGGTAAATCATGAAATCATCCACATATGCTATTAACTTTTATCCTGAAGATGATTACAGACTCTATGCTGCCTTGGGAAACTCCTGGTTCCTGATCATCTAAATCAGCATAGGTGGTTTTTATGTGAATATCAAAATTATGTGTAGGCTAGAAAGCTCTGTGTGCAAATGAGCAATCATCCTCGATTATCCATTCAATCAATCAATGGGTGCCGTCTTCTCGAAGAAGGTTGGCTGCAATGGACCTCCATCTCTTCCTGTCATTCGTTCCTCTCACGCATTCCGCATAGCTCATTGCTGTCCACTCAGTGATGTTGTCCATCCATGTTGTTCTCCTTCTCCCTCTTGGTCTTTTCCCTTCTATCTTCCCTTCCAGTATTCTTCTCTGTGATTCCTGGTGTTGTATCATGTGGCCAAAGTATTTAATTTTTCTGTTTTTGATCATTTGTATTATCTGTCTCTTTATTTTCATTCTTGTTAGGACCTCCACATTGCTTATCATTGCTGTCCATGGAATTTTTAACATTCTTCTGTATTGCCACATTTCAAATGCCTCGAGCTTTGTTGTTATTGCTTTCTTCAAAGTCCATGTCTCACAGCAATATAAAAGTGTAGACCACACATAGCATTTTAGCAGTCGGAGTCTTGTTTTTATATTTATGTCTCTAGATGTTAGTACTTTCTGCATCTTTAGAAATGTTGTTTTGGCAATGTTTATTCTCCGTTTAATCTCTCTTTCACATCCGCCATCACTAGTTATTAAATGGCCCAGATACACAAATGACTCTACCTGCTCCAAGATTACACCATTAACTTTTATCTCTGCTCTTGGTTTGTATTCCTTTCTGCTGACAACCATGGTTTTTGTCTTTTTTACATTCATTTTGAGGCTACATCTCTCACTTTTTTCTTTTACTTCATCCACTATATCTTGTAGTCGATTTGACGTTAAGGCTAGCAGTGCTGTATCGTCTGCGTATCTTGTGTTATTGATATTTCCACCTCCAACATTTATTCCTATGATGTCATCTATTTCTCTGAAAATCATTTCCGTATAAATGTTGAAAAGACTAGGTGATAGAACACATCCTTGTGGCACTCCACAAGCATCCATTAAGCTTTAATTAATATTTCTTGTAGACAAATGGCAAGATAGTTGAGTTTGTAACAAAGAAGGGCTACCTATTCAATGCTGCCTATGAAACCTCGACAATTCCATTGTATTAGACATTCAAGTTTGAGGGTAGCTTTACTTGGTGCATTACTGGCAAGGACCGACTGATTGTTAATCAAAGAACATGATTTTCTTTCTGATTAATAAGGTCCACTAAATATTTGTGATTATTATAAGGGTTCAAGTGTCGGGTGTAGAAATACCAAGTGGCATCCAGTTGAAGTCTTAGGGTAATCTTGTTCTGTGTATTATCAAAAAGAACTGTTGGTTATTGATACATGCACATCTCAGTGATCTCATTTGTATATTATTAGTCAACATATCGCATTGCTCGAAGACCAGTGTCAGTGCTATGGTGTAGATTTTATTCACCAAATAAATGATTTAAAAAACAACTGCAACTTCGAGGCTAGTAAGTTACGGTTTGGAATTATAACAATATTCATAACACCTTAAATCTTTTTTTAAATGAAGAAAAGAAGAAAAGAAAAAGTCCACCATCAGTTACGTGAGATCACGTAGCAAATACACTCTGAGGTCCAACATCTGTCAAGTCGACTGATTAAAAACACCCAAGCCATCTTAGCTGGGCGAGGTCATTGCGACGCCGAAGGTGCCTGGCTGTGCCCATCTCTGCCCATCTCTGCCCATATGTGCCTGTCTGTGCCTGTTTGTGCCCGCCTGGGTCCGTCTGTGTATGTCTGTGCCTGTTTGTGCCCGCCTGGGTCCGTCTGTGTATGTATGTGCCTGTTTGTGCCTGCCTGGGTCCGTCTGTGTATGTATGTGCCTGTTTGTGCCTGCCTGGGTCCGTCTGTGTATGTATGTGCCTGTGTGTGCTTGCCTGGGTCCGTCTGTGTATGTCTGTTCCTGTGTGTGCATGCCTGGGTCCGTCTGTGTATGTATGTGCCTGTTTGTGCCCGCCTGGGTCCGTCTGTGTATGTCTGTGCGTGTGTGTGCCTGCCTGGGTCCGTCTGTGTGTGTCTGTGCCTGTTTGGGCCTGCCTGGGTCCATCTGAGTATGTCTGTGCCTGTTTGTGCCCGCCTGGGTCCGTCTGTGTATGTCTGTGCGTGTGTGTGCCTGCCTGGGTCCGTCTGTGTATGTATGTGCCTGTGTGTGCCTGCCTGGGTCCGTCTGTGTATGTATGTGCCTGTTTGTGCCCGCCTGGGTCCGTCTGTGTATGTCTGTGCCTGTTTGTGCCTGCCTGGGTCCATATGTGTATGTCTGTGCATGTTTGTGCTCATATGTGCCCGTCTGTGCCCGTTTGTGCCTGTATGTGCCCATTTCTACCTATATGTGCCTGTCTGTGCCTATTTGTGCCGATCTGTGTATGTATATGCCTCTTTGGGCCCGTCTGGACCCGTCTGTGTATGTCCGTGCCTGCTTGTGCTCATATGTGCCCGTCTGTGCCTGGCTGTGCCCATCTGTGTCTGACTGTGCCCTTTGATGCATATCTCCGGCTGTGTGTGCCCGTATGTGCTACCTACGCCTCTGTGTGCCAGTTTGTGCCCATTTGTGCCCGTCTGTATCTGTCTGTGCCTGTCTGTATCTGTGTGTGCCTGTGTATACATGTGTGTACCTGTGTGTGCCCGGCTATGCCTGTGTGTGCCCATTTGTGCCTGTGTATGCCCGTCTGTGCCTGTGTGTGCCCGGCTGTGCCTGTGTGGGCCCGATTGTGGCCGTTTGTGACTGTGTGGGCCCGTCTGGGCCTGTCTGTGCCCGTCTGTTCCTGTGTGTGCCCGTCTGTGCCTGTTTGCGGAGTGAAGTGGGGTTGGGGCGAGGTAGGGGTGGCAGTGGCGGGGTGGGGGTAGTGGAGGGAGACTGACGGGTGGGGAAGGGTGGGGAGCGAGTGGATGGAGGTATGAGGAGATGGGGTGAATGGAGGGGCGGAATTCTCTTGAAATTATATATTTATATCACGTATATGCATGTATATATATGATGCATAAGCATTATGTGAGTATAAAGGCACTGAAGAGAATTACATGTTATTTGCTCCTTTTATTACTAATTGGGTGTCTTACTTGATGCATGGCTCCTCCCGCAGGTGACCGGTGGCGCCGCCACCGGAACGATCCTGAACCTGGACGCTACACTGTGTCATTCACGCTGGAGAATCTTTTTGATATATAATGGGTATGAAAAGAGGAGGAACAACGAGACGAGGTGTGGGTGGAAGCTGTTTCTATTCGGCTCTGGCCGAGCTCTAACAGCCCTACCTTACAACAAAGCTAAAAATTGCTGACAATTGGTTGAATTTGTGCACCAAGATGCGCCTGGAAGTGGACAGATGGCGGCACCTCCGTCGATGTTTGTTTGTTGTCGTTTTACGTCCTAGCAACATCTAAGGTCATATCAGGACGGGTACCGACTTGTGACAGCGCGCACTCATGGCGACTTTATAGTGCTGCCCCATTGGGATATCAGGCCACCAGCACCATGACCTGATATCCTACTCAGTCACATTATCCTGACACTGAGCCAACCAGTCCTTGCCCTATCCTAATAATGCCGAGCGCCTGGCTAGGAAGCAGCAAGTATTAATTTGTAAGTCATTGGTTTGACTCGACCAGGGTTCGAACCCAGAATCCGATGGTCTACCAACATGCAATACGGACGCTCTAACTCATTCGGCCAGCCCGTCTGGTTCACCTCCGTCGAATCTCGAGGTGACCCGAAGCGAATGTGCTGCTCCCATCACGCGCACAAATAACGTCCAATCAATATAAATTAATACATCATAATATAATATAACAATATAGCCAGCACCGCCCATTTATATTCATATAATGAATTATATCCCATATATATATTACCTGTCAGGTCTCATTACTACTTAATATATATATGGATAGTGATAAACCCTTTATCGCGTGTAATAAGCTCTCTGTAGTGGTCCTCCCCCCCCCCCCCCCCCCCCCCCCTTCCACGGGGAGGAATTCACCAATCACTCGGTAGCATTTGTTTATAGATAGATATATATATTTAGATGTACATACATATATTGATTAAGTTTGATTTTACCATCAGATATGGGAGGGTCAATTTCGTCAACGTCCCTTATCAAGATGAGCTTGTTTGTTTTTTGTTGTGGTTTTACATCCTAGCAACATCTCAGGTCATATCTGCTCAGCTCAGAGCAGGTACCGACTTAAGACAGTGCACTCTCATGCAAGCTTTTATAGTGCTGCCCCACTGGGAGACCGTGCCTCCAACACCATAACCCGATATCCCACTCAGTCACATTATCCTGGTCCTGAGATAACCAGTCACCTAGTGCTGCTGAATGCTAGGTCAGGTAGCGACAAGTATCAGTTTTCTAAGGCATCTACCCCACTGGGAAATCAGGCAACATGACCCGATATCCCACTCAGTCACATTATTCCGACAGAGCTAACCAGTCCTTGCCCTATCTTAGTAATGCCGAGTGCCAGGCTAGGAAGCAACAAGTATCAATATTTAAGTCATTGGTTTGACTCGACTGGGAACAGAACTCTCGACCTTCCGATTAGGCCACCGCCCCCTGTCGGCTGCATTTATGCTTACTTGCATGACTGGAGAAGTGTCAGTTATCACTTATGGTGGAGCAACCATTAGGAGACAGTTTGTCGTTAATTATCTTCCGGATAATTATACTAGTATAATTGCTTATACAGTACATATATGTATATATGTAAATATATGTACATAGGTATATATGCACATACATGTATATACCATGTGTATTTTAATTGTTCTTTAAAAAATCATGTATAAGTTTGTGTAAATAACTGCATCACTCACGGCTGGAAGACCAGTCCTACAGCACCCTATGAATGAAATTAATTTACTAAAATAAAAAAGAAAGAAAGACATTCAAAACAATCGGATTATGCAACTTTAACAATTAGATGTTTTTCAAGGTGTCAGAGCAAAGAAGGGCACTGGATGACACTCCTGGCCTTTCGTTACGACAACAAGGTCAGGCCAATTGTGAGATTAGTCAAATTGGGGCATGCATTCAGTGTGCATGGACATGTCTGTAGCCATTGAACCTGACATCTATAAATAACCGTGGAACTGTACAGGTAAGCAAAAATAGAGGCTGACAGATCAAGTAGCTGTGAACGTTTACATAAAAGTAGCAGCAGAGGATGACAATTAAGTAATAATAAGACCTGACAGGTAAGTAACCATGGATCTTTACAGGACCGTTGACAATACAGTACAACCCCGTTAAACCAAGCTCGGTTAAACCAAACAATCGGTTAATCCAAAGTTTTTATAGCGGCCCGGCAAAATACTACCATTTATCATATAAAAAAGTTGGTTAAACCAAAGTCGGTTAATCCAAATTATCGGTTAATCCAAACAAAATTGTCGGGCCCCAGGCCACTTCCGGTACGTTAAACCAAACTTTCGTTTGATTATAAGGTCATCTGAGACCCCCCACCAACTTTTAAAAATATGCCACCACAGATCATATACCTGTAGGTATGACCTTGAATATAAACAATGTACCTGATATGTCAAAGACTTCAAAACAGGGGCAATAAATGCAAATTAGACTGGTCCAGAATAAAACAAGATGAGATTCATAAATATAGTGTAAATACTGAAACTCTCTCACAAAATGTTAAAATACCCACAGATGCTCTAATGTGTAGAGATGTGCATTGTATGATTTCTCGACATACAGATGAATTGTGTAGTTTTATGAAAACATTGTAAAGGTCCTTAAGCTGGCAAGTAACCCATTGTATAATTTCCCTAAATATAACACTCAGTGCCGTCCAGGGTGGAATGTACATGTAGCAGACCTTCACAAAGCTGCAAGAGAACCCTTCTTACTGTGGAAGGAACAGGGTAAACCCAGGCAGGGTTGTATTTCTGAAATGAAAAAGAGGACAAATTACCATTTTAAATATGTTTTAAGATACATTAAATACAATGAGGATGCTATGAGTAGAGATGCCTTAGCCACTAAGCTGCAGAATAATAATGTAGAAGAGTTCTGGAAAGAGGTCAAATTGATAGACAATAGTAAAACACCACTTCCCACAAATATCGAGGGTGGTAGGGTGTGAGAAGATAGCCGAGCTCTGGAACAATAATTATTAAGAGTTACTTAACTGTGTATGCAGTAATGTTGATAGTGTTATGTTTAATGTAGACATTTGTAATGATATAAATGTTGGTGACAAGGAAATGAGGGATGCTATATTAAAACTTGATAGTAACAAGACTTGTGGTGCTGACAATATTTATGCAGAGCATCTCAAATATGGTAGCTCAAGAGTTTTTCCCATATTAGCTATGTGCCTCACAGGCTTTCTCATACATGGAACTCTGTCTGATACTATGATCTCTGTTATTCTTGTACCAGTAATTAAGGACAAAATGGGAAGGATTAACAGTGAGGATAACAATAGACCTATAGCACTTGCTAGTATTTTGTCAACAATATTTGAAAATCTACTGCTAGATAGACTGGAGTTGTATTTAAAAACAAATGATAATCAATATGTATCTAAGCGAAAGCATGGGACAGATATGTGCATTTATGCTCTTAATGAGATTATACAGAAGTATCATAGTTTAAATTCTACTATGATTTTGTATTTTCTTGATGCCTCTAAGGCATTTGATAGAGTGAATCATGCAAAACTGTTTGAAAAACTAGTGCAGCGTGGTAGTCCAGCCAATCTCATCAGGATATTAATATTTTGGTATTCGCACCAATCAATGGTAGTCAGGTAGGGTGATGCCATGTCAGAACCCTTCCAAGTCAGTAATGGTGTACTTCAATGAGGGATATTGTCCCGCTATTTATTTAATGTTTGTATGGATGACTTTTCGAAAAGGTTAAATCAGTGTAGAACTGGATGTATTAATGGATTATTACTTCTAAATCATCTTATGTATGCCGATGACTTGGTAATATTCTCACCATATAATAGTGGACTGCAAATGCTACTTAATATATGCTCTGAATATGGCATAGAAGCTGATATCAAATACAATGCTATTAAAAGTATGGTAATGATCATTCGATCAAAATATGACAAGGATACTGTATTTCCTGATTTTATTTTAACTGGTGCTCCCCTGTCAATCTCTACTGAAGTCAAGTATTTAGGACACTTTATGACTGATGATTTTAGAGATGTCAAGTTATATGCTCAGGGAAATATGCTCATCAGAAAATTTCATATGTGTACAGCTGATGTCAAGGTAAATTTATTTAGAACTTTCTGTACTCCCTTGTATACTGCCCAGATTTGGTGGAACTATAGAATGTATAGCATTAGAAAACTGAATGTAGCATATAATGACATTATGAGGTTATTACTCCGTCTACCTAGGTATCACAGTGCTAGTCAGCTGTTTGGCAATATTGATGTGCCAGCCTTCCAGGCTGTTATCAGGAATCTAATATTCAAATTTATTACTAGACTTGACAAGTCAGAAAATGTTATAATACACGGACTTGTAAAAATAGAAGAGAGTAATCATTTTATATCTTATATCCTATTCACATTAATTTTTATATCTACTTACCCTACTATGGACCAAATTATGTAACTACCATAATCCTCAGTCTGAAATAAAGAATTGAATTGAATTGAATTTGTTATATGATAAATGGTAGTATTTTGCCAGGATGCCGACACAAAGTTTGGATTAACCGATTGTTTGGTTTAGCGGAGCTTGGTTTAACGGGGTTATACTGTATATAATGTTGCTCTAATAATATCACGTCGTCCTCGTTATTATTATTATTATTATTATTATTAAAAGAAGGGCCATATTCATGTCAAAAGGAATTGATACGTACTAGTTTTCCACCATGAATAGTTCCCTTGTTGCCGACAAATTATTATCCCTTCTTTTAATAATAATAATTACATATGCATGACCCCCTTGTCTGTTATATATGTAGCCAGAGTTTATATATATATATATATATATATATTATAGTTATCCTACATAAATGAATAAGAGGATGACATGATAGTGGGGTAGCATTGTATTTCTTTGGCTAGAGGAACAAACACCCCTTGTCTTTAAAAAAACACCAAACAATTGTTGGCAGTACAGTCGATGAGGTTGGCGGCCATTACAGAGAGAAGTGGGAGGTGGCACCACCGTCAGAGCTGAGGTTGAGTAGGTTGGAGCAGTATATGACTAGCCGAGGACCCAGCAGCCGATGATTGAGTGGGGAGCTGAGAAGCTGGGGGGGAATGTCAGGCTATTTTACTATTTCTTATACAGCACATATGTGAGACTGTCTCAAAAGGTGCTAAGCAATATGGGACAAAACTTTATCCATTGTAACGATCAACATACTATCTGCTTATGCATTTGCTCAGAATAAAGTGATTTGTTTTTTACATGGTGTTTCATAATCCCAATAGAATACATATTAATTTCAAGCAAATGTCCTTGTGTTTTCAGTGTAACCGATTCTGTGCTGTTTTATGTCAATCGTTACAATGGACAAAAAAAAAAAGAGTGATCACCTTTTGAGACAGGTTCTGATATATATGAAGAGTTCAGGTGCAAAACCCCGTAAACTCCAATCCAAGATTTGAGATAAACATCGGATTCGAACCCTCAAAAAGTTATTTTCTTATATTCCTACTTTTTAGTTCATTGCTCCTTAGTCATGTGATCATAAGAAAAGTGGAATTAGTGAGAATTAAATGTATTTTCAAGTAACAATCTTTTATTTAAAGTACATTTTTGAATTGGCGTTTACGTGGATTTGCGCCTGAACTCGTCATATATATAGGCCTACTCTGGAGAACAAACAACAGGATTGGTCTGAGGAAGTTTGTCTTTGCCAAGATAATGATCAGCCAGCGCATGTGTTTAGATCGGACAGAGAACGCTCCGGGTAATATATTAAAATATATACAAGTCAAATTACATGGATATATTGCATAGGCTTTTACAATCTGCATGCGCAGTACATGCTTAGGTATTGCAAGCATATGTTGGCATTGAATACAAATTAACAGCACTCGGATAACTTCCGAGCTATAAGTGAATATTTAGAGCCACCATAATCAGTCTGCCCGCACATTTCCTATTCGCGCTGGTGTGAGAGGTTAATCCGCATTGTGAGTGGCATCGCAATCGAAGAATGAATGATGTATCCAGAAGAGGACCGACCATTAAAGGCAACGGATATGGATGGACTAGAAGGATGGTCAGTTCTGTATGCTGACAAAAATCCTCTGGTGTGACTGATACTTCCATATTTTTATACTCGCATAATGTGTTATATATCACATATATTTTTTTGGTAAATATATTTATTCATCTGAATACATAATTTGTCAGCCCCGAGGCACTGGTCTTCCTGTCTGATATTTTGTTGACATGGTGAGTGAGTAACGGACGCAGTGGCGTAATCGGTAGGGCGGAGGCTTCACGTCCGGAAGGTTGGGAGTTCGAATCGCAGCCGAGTCAAACCAATGACTTATCAAATTGATACTTGTCGCTACCTAGCCTGGCACTCAGCATTAATAGGATAGGGCAAGGACTGGTTAGCTCAGTCTCAAAATAATGTGACTGAGTGGGATATCAGGTCATGGTGCCAGTGGCCTGATTTCCCAATGGAGCAGAACTATAAAGTCACGCACTGTCACAAGTCGGTAACCGTCCTGATATGCCATTATATGTTGCAAGGTTGGAAAACGTCAACAACCAATCAACCAAGCCTCATTAAAGAAAGCACATACACGTGCCTTTTTTATCCCCCCCCCCGCTAGCATCCATCTTTTCTCTTCTCTCCTCACCTCCTCCCAACACACACCACCAATGACACACACACACCGCCAATGACACACACATCCTGTGGATGGGTAAGCATTGCAGTTCAAAAAGGAAAATGTGTTTATGATGGTAATAATCTATGGACATGGCTTGTTTGCGTCAGATTACCGCCTAGTGTGAGACAGTCTTTAGAAGCTGCTGCCCTTGCGCCTGTCGGAAATATCGTCGTATTTCGCACCTGTTCAAAGGATGATGACTAATCATCAGTCGTTAGATGAAAGCAGCGTGATAGACCCATGGAACAACAGCAACAACATCAGTTTCCAGATGGGCAGGGTGGGTGGGGGTGGGTTGGTTGATTGGTTGTTGGAGTTTTACATCCTGGCAACATCTAAGCTTATATCATGATGGGTACAGACTTGTGACAGTGGACACTGATAGCGACATTATAGTGCTTCCCCAGTGGGAAATCAGGATGTCAGCATCATGATCCGATGTCCCAATCAGTCGAATTATCCTGACACTGAGCTACACCAATCCTTGCCCTATCCTATTAATGCTGAGCACCAGGCTAGGGAGCGACAAGTATGACTTTTATAAGTCATTGGCTTGACTTGACCAGGGTTCGAACCAACAAACCCATGGGTTTGGATACCCCGATCTCCAAAAATGGGAGAGGGTTGCTCAACTCATTCGGCCATCCCATCTGGTCCACAACAACATGCATCATACATATATATAATTATATAAATGTATGCAATAAGAATTGTCATGGTACAGTGAGTGTAGGTAGGAGGGGGGGGGTGGCAGTGGAGCGTGCACAGGCAAGTGGCGCCCCCAACAGATCTGAGGATGAGTTAGATAAAAGATTCACCCGGTACTTGTAGTACACGGGTGAATACCAACCCTGTATAAATACGGTCGGAAATAGCGTTAGTATGGAACAACAAGTAGAATGCCTGGCACCAGTGTCAAATGGTTATTTATATCAACACAGAGTTGGTGAATGAGAGAGAATGCAAAAAGACAAGATGGCGGCCGTAGAACACCGTCGATTTCACTTTTAAATCTTATTAAACTAGATATTATATTATATTTTTCAACTCAAAGGTAGCGGGCTAATAATAATACAGATGTAAAGAATAATTGTTGCTTCTTACATTGTGAAATTAGGCTCTCATTTCATTGACCCGTTTTTCGACAGCTTTTACATATGGTTGGTTTGCACCCCTACTGCAGCAGTACGGGGTGAATCTTGTATCTAAGGATGAGTAGGCTGGGGAACTGAACTTCTGACCTTCCGCACGCTAGACCGACACTCTACTAATTCGGCCACAGTGACCAGGGGGGGGGGGTGGCGTGGTGATGCTACAGATCATAGAAATACAGCGGCGTCTCGTATTTATTTTTACAGCTGCAAAGATATGGGAAAACAGGATGAAGGTGGCAGATTTTGGAGAGTTAGCACATATATTCGGTGAGCATGCGTATATGTGTCCCCCCCGCACCCGCCCCCCCCCCCCCCCCCCCCCCCCCCAATATTCAAAACTGAAGGAGCACACTCCTTTCTATGTGGCCCACCTTTTGCTTAGCCGGTTAGCTCAGTGTCAGGATAATGTGACTGAGTGGGATATTGGGTCATGGTGCTTGTGGCCTGATTTCCCAGTGGGGCAGCACTATAAAGTCACCACGAGTGCGCACTGTGACAAGTCGGTACCCGTCCTAATATGACCTTGGATGTTGATAGGATGTAAAGTAGCAACAAACAAACAAACCTTTCGCTTAATACCCCCCACATCCCTATCTAAATTAATGTAATACTAGTAAGTAGGCTGCATCGATCGCACCAGACGTTGGGGCTTTACATCCTAATAACATGTAAGGTCATAGCAGGATGGGTACTGCCTTGTGTCAGTGCACACTCCTGACGACTTTATATAAGGATGCCTCACTGAGAGACCAGGCCGCCTGCACCATGACCAAATATCCCACTCAGTCATATTATCCTGACACTGAGCTAAGCAGTCCTTCCCCTATCCTATTAATGCTGAGCGCCAAGCTAGGAAGCGACAAGTATCAATTTTGTAAGTCATTGGTTTGACCAAGGATCTGGCCCCAGAAGGGGACCAGTCTATACCTAGTGAGTACCTAACTATCCGGGTAGTTTATTTCGGGGGGAGGGGGGGGTGCCCCTGTAGCAAGTTTGCGGCTGCTACCACTCGGGTTCCATGCCCGAAACGCAAAACTTCAAGGATTCTCAGTCCCTCTAGGTTGGCAACACTGGGTGGGAGTGGGGATGGGGGCGTAGGGAGCATGGAGGGTGGTCTCTATGTTATAACAGACGGTAGTGACCAGTTCGTGATGACACTGTCACACTCCTCTGTAGTATCTATAACACACAGTAGTGACTAGTTCTTGATGGCACTGCCACAGTATATATACCCAAAAAAGGAATGTTATATAAAAAAATTCCAGGGCTCGAATGACAATGGGAACGCCCGTAGTTCACGTGGGGGCCGAAGGTGGCGCCACCAGTAGCAGTATGTAGTATAGGAGGTGAATACATCGAGGATAATGGTTGGTAGATAATGAAATAGAAGAATAATAATAATAATTCCCTTCCACGCCTTTATACTCGCATAATGCTTATGCATCACATATATGGGTTGTTTTGTAAAAAGGTTGAATTGACGTAACTAGACAAACTATGATTGCCTGTCCAGGGCCATGTGGCTTTCTCTGCGTGGGAGTGAAATGAAGATCAGGGGTCAGGGGACCTGTCATGCCATGCTATGCACGCAGCCCTGCCTTAGTTACACTAATGCTGCCTGTTTTACACTGTCCCGAACCTTCCCACCAGCCTATTCAGATTAACTAGCCTCCATAGATCACAATGCAAGAGGTCATTGTCTGGAATGAGCAGGGGCGCAGGGACCCAACGAACATTGGGGGGGGGGGCGGGGAGGGGCTGCCACACACACACTCGACACCCTCCCCCCGATTCCAATCAATCACAAACACAACTCTGATACACCCCGTCCTGATATGACCTTAGATGTTGCTAGGACGTAAACCAACAACAAACAAACAAACTACACACCTTCACGCCAAATTACCAATCATATCACAACTCAACCCGGAGCCCATGACTCCACCTCATTTGATGGTCAGTCTGCAACAGGCTCTCCGACTGACCACATCTACAAACCCCTTATTCATCCACCCACCAACCCCTGGTGAATGATTGGCCGAGCCAATGAAAACATAACAAACAACAAATCAAAAACATTGATCAAATTACGACAAAACGAAGTCTACCAAAACTGGAGACAGACGCTCAACTCATTCGGACATCCCGCCTCATCCCTTTGGTCAGTGTGTATATATATGCGTATATATATAGAGAGAGAAAGAGAGAGCGAGAGAGAGAGAGAGAATAAACATCCTCTAGTGCGACTAACACTGATCAACATATGGCGGAAGCGAGGAGGGCCGAAGGTCGTGCCACAGGTACAGTCTTGTGTCTTATCGAGTGTAACAATAATATAATATGGCAATACTCACTTTCATATCTTTATATTCACATAATACATTATACATCAAATATGCTTATTGAATGATCAACACTTTTGATACACAAGGCATGCATATTCGGATTAAAACATTTTTTTTAAACCACTTATAATTATGCTGAAGTTGAAGCTGAGAGACATTAAGACCGACTCATGGACGCAACTCTCACAGCAGAGAGCTAAATGGAGAGCGGCAGTCAAGTAATGAAAGCAGTCTTTGTCGCATCGCGACCGACAGCATGATGATGATGATGATGCATGCATTAAACATTTGTTGCTGTATAGAAAGAATACTAAGTCAATTTAATAGAACCCATCACTTCTGAAGAATGTGGTTCCAAATTGACAGAATTATGTTGTGTGTTCTCACTTTAATTTTGAAGATCTGTGCAGCTAATGCTTTAAAATATAATTTTGGTGATTATTTTGGCAATTAGGTCAAAATGTTAATGCGTGCTGTTTTTTGGCTGAATCTACTGCATACTCTCTCTCTTGCGCTCTCTCTCTCTCTCTTTCGCATGCTCTCTCTCTCACTCTCTCTCTCTATTTGAAGAAGGATCTGTTACAAACCACAAGTTGCAGACACTTTGTAATCCATGTTGCTTTCAAATGAAAAGTTACTTCGAGCTAAACTGAAGTAGATAATAGCAATTAATCTGATATATTTATATATAAAAAGCAATATTGAAAGAATTGTCATGAATTCACAGCGGTCAGATTCTGTGGCTTTAACCCTTTAAAATAAATCAAAGTTATTTGAAAGTAAAGTAAAGCATAATGACCACCCTAATATGAAGAGTTCAGGCGCAAATCCACGTAAACACCAATTCAAAAATGTAGTTTAAATAAAAGATTGTTACTTGAAAATAATTTTGATTCTCACTAATTCCACTTTTCTTATGATCACATGGTTAAGGAGCAATGAACTAAAAAGTAGGAATATCAGAAAATAACTTTTTGAGGGTTCGAATCCGATGTTTATCTGGATTGGAGTTTACAGGGTTTTGCACCTGAACTCTTCATATAATTCGCTAAAGATATATGGTAGAAACTGAAAAACCATCGGACAATGCAATTTTGGTCGTAATGCTTTGCATTGCATTTGATTCGCTGCAGGGGGGAGTGGGGGGGCACTTCTGCCTTGCGCGATTCATGCTTTCATGCATCAGCGACACTCATCTCGGGTTGCCGCGTGCTGAAGCTCTGCAGACCATCCCTCTCCCCAGTATTTAAGGCTGGCTGCCCACCACCTATCATCAGTTCGGCTCCTGCTGCTAATCGGACTTCTCCTCTTAGTCTTACCACCCACCCACCCGGCTTCTTACTTACTTTTCTACTTACTTTAACTTACCTTACTATGGCTGAGGGCTCTTAGGGGCCTCCCCTCTCTCCTTTTATTTGGATCTGTTTACTGTTGTTTTCCTGAATAAACACCTTTTCACCTCTAGCTGGATGTCTCTCTTCCCGTTCCTGCGAATCTTATATCATAGCCAGGGTTTCCTCCAGACAATAATTTGAGGATATGCACAATGGAGGGGTAGGGAGTGGGGTGAGGGGGGAGGTATGGAGGCTTTGTTGTCTCTGGCTCCTTGAAGAACCTCTAAAACAAAAATTATCCCAACAATTTTAGGGTATGGAGTCATACCCTCAGAAAATTTCACAGTGTGGAATATACACATTTTACCTTCTGGCAAAACCCTTGATAGCGGATGGACCGAACAAGTGGGTGCTGGTTAAGTCATCCCTGTTGCTTAGCTTATTATGCTGATGCATACAGGGAGAAGGAATGTTTTATCTTGAGATTGGTCATGTGGGTGGGAGTAGTTGGCAGCAGAACAGCAGCTGAATGACTGCTGCTGCGAATGTATGATAACGCTCAGCAGACATGCTCAGATAACTAACTCACCGGCATTGTTTTTATTATGATTGTTTGTTTGTTGTTGTTTTACATCCTAGTAACATCTAAGGTCATATCAGGATGGGTACCGACTGGTGACAGTACGCACTCATGGCGATCTTATAGTGCTGCCCCACTGGGAAATCAGGCCACCGGCACCATGACCCAATATCCCACTCAGTCACATTATCCTGACACCGAGCTAACCAGCCCTTGCCTTATCCTAATAATGCCGAGCACAGGCTAGGAAACGACAAGTATCAATTTTTAAGTCATTGGTTTGACTCGACTGGGAAATGAAGTAGCGAACTCCCGATTTTCCGCACGCGAGGTCTGTGCTCTACCGATTCGGCCACCGCGCCCGGTGTTTTTATTATGAAGACTGAGCCCTGGCAGGTACCAAATAATAACTACGTCTTAATCACCATGCATACTGATAACGCATCAATTCTTATGATAGGTAATTTTGGTGATTATTTTGGCAATGAGGTCAAAATGTTAATGCATGCTGTTTTTTTCATGAATCCACTGCATGCTCTATCTCTCTCTCTCTCTCTCTCGCTCTCTCTCTCTCTATTTGAAGAAGGATTGTTACAAACCACAAGTCGTAGACTCTTTGTAATCCATCTTGAGCGCGGAAGTCTTGGCTATCTATTATATCTCTTGCTACAAAATTTAAGCTTCTGTTCAACCAACCTCATCTCCTTGTTCTCTCTTTTATGCATGACTCCTGTTTCAGTGCGACTGACACTGGTCTACATCCGATGGAGGGGAGGAGGCCGCAGGTGGCGCCACCGGTACAGTGTTGGGTTTTAAGAAGTATAGCAGTTAACACTAATGATAATAATTCCCTTGCATATCTTTATACTTGCATAATTCGTTATACTTTACATTACCGGGAGTGGTGGCCTAATCAGTAGAGCGTGGGCCTCGCATGCGGAAGGTCGGGAGTTCGGTTCCCGGTCGAGTCAAAAACCAATGACTTTACTGATTGATACGTGTTGCTTCCTAGCCTGGCACTCAGCATTAATAGGACAGGGCAAAGACTGGTTACCTCAGTATCAGGTCATGGTGCCGGCAGCCCGGTATTTCAGTTGAGTGGCACTATAAAGTCACCACGAGTGCACCCTGTCGCAAGTCGGTGCCCTTCTTGGTATGAACTTTGATGTTGCTAGGACGTAAAGCACAACAAAGAAACCACTGGTATATTCATTGTAGCTATCGGACCTGATAGACTACTGATTAGGGCGTCCGCTTCCCATGCAGGAGCTCATGGGTTTAGATCCTGCCTTGACCCAAATAAAAAAAAGACCTACAAAATTAGCATTTGTCCCCACCTTCCCTGTAAAGCTGCGAACACACTGGACGCGTAACTGGCGCGTGCGTCAAGCGTCGCGCATGCGTCAAAAATCTAAATGTATGTAGTAAAGAGAACCTGAACACACTGGCACATGCATGCATCGCGCGTGTGTCACGCGTGCGTCACGAATCGCTTTTGGAGCGATTTTTTATGCTTGACGCGTGGTGACGCGTTGCTTTTGACCAAATTTGCCCACTTTCATAGTGGTAGGAGCACATGTTTGGACCGTCCTACTCTTCCCATCTGTTCATTAGGTATGTTGTTTGTTTGTATGTAGTGTGGATGTATATATGGCCTTTGGATGTACTTGTGGATGTATGTGTGGATGTATGTATGTGTGGATACCCATCCTCATATGACCTTAGATGTTGCTAGGACGTAATTCAAAAACAAATAAACAAATAGCATGTATTTGCCGCTGGGCAGACGCGCGGCAGACGCATCCAGTGTGTTCGCTATTTGCGTATGAGAACCGCATGACGCCCGCTTGTACTTGACGAACGCCCGACGCACGCGTCCTGTCTGTCCGTAGCTTAACTCAACATTGCTATGATAGGGAAAGGACTGGTTGGTTGGCTCAGGATACTGTACCTGAGTAGGATATCGGGGTCATGGTGCTGAGGCTGTGGCACACTATCTCAATGAGGCAGCGCTATGAATCTAAATCCATTATGAGTGTGCACTGCCACATGTTGGTGCCCACCCGGATATGACCTCAAATGTTGTTAGGACTTTAAACGCCAATCAAAGAAGACGGACGAGCAAGGGTCCTGTTGGTGGATGGTTATTAGCTTAGAGTGGTAACACTCTTAGGCCAAATATAAAAGAAAAGTTGGTGATAGTCCTTTCGATGACCCAAATCAGGGGCTGGCGGGCGGATTTGATTGAAAAAGAAATTCAGTGTTTCAAAAAACATACGATTGGACCATCCTAGACTGATAAATGTCATTCATGTACACATCACAATGTTTTCAATCAAACAATGAACCCTGTATTCTCATTTCGAAATATATTATATCTTACAGTTGTAGAAGTTTCAATTGTGTGTTTACAACAGTTTAATTGCTGCTAGCCAACGGATTTTTAACAGTTAAAAAACAATTTTAAAATTTTTAATCAGTGGTGGGTAGGGATTTTTCATGCACGGGCGGGGACGATCACCAATTTTTAAAATTATTTGGCCTTACGTCCAATCTGCTATGCACTCTCATTGGCTTGGCTTTGGACGGATGAATCTACAGCTTTGTGTATATCACATTTCCGGTGCAGATCTGGCCTAATAAGGGTATTCCAAGTTACCATCCGCTGGTTCCTCACAAAGCCTAGATAAAAGATTCACCCGGTACTTGTAGTACACGGGTGAAGGACAACGTGGTGTAAATACGGGCGAAAATAGGTTTAGTATGGAACATGAAGTAGAAACTGTGGCTCCAGTATCAAATAGCTATCCATATAGGCCCAGAATTGGTGAAATGGGAGAGAATGCAAAAAGACAAGATGGCGGCCGCAGAACGCCATCGATTTCACTTTTAAATCTTATTAAGCTAGATATTATATTATATTTTTCAACTCAAAGGTAGCGGGCTATCAATAAGACATATGTAAAGAATAAAAGTTGCTTCTTAGATTGTGAAATTAGGCTCTCAATTCATTGACCCGTTTTTTCGACCGCTTTTACATAGGGTTGGTTTGCACCCCTACTGCAGCAGTACGGGGTGAATCTTGTATCTACACAAAGCCCTGAAGCTGTGAGACAGCGTGTTTATGAGATGGAAGTTGGGGTTGATGCCCCGCCCTGCCATCCCTCCAATGCTATCCCTCACTATACGCCCCTTAAATTCGCTTTTAACCTATAATGAACACATGGAATCTGATGACGGAACCTGGTAGGGTTCTTGCTCCGCATTTGTTTCTGAAGTAAATTGCAGTGAAATTGTCCTGACAAATACCTTACTTGTGATAAAATATCACTTCCTCCATGTGCGTTCACCACCTCTCTCCCCTCCCTCCCTCTCTCACACACATCCTCTGACATCTGAAATACAGAGGACCTGGCGTGGTAGCCGAATCGGTAGAGCACAGGCCTCGCATGCGGAAGATCGGGAGTTTGCGAGTTTGGTTCCCGGTCGAGTCAACCCAATGACTTAAAAATTGATACTTGTCACTTCCTAGCCTGGATTTGGCATTATTAAGGATATGTCAAGGACTGGTTAGCTCAGTGTCAGGATAATGTGACTGAGTGCGATATTGGGTCATGGTGCCAGCAGCCTGATTTCCCAGTGGGCCAGCACTATAAAATCGCCATGAGTGCGTACTGTCACAAGTCAGTACCCGTCCTGATATGACCTTAGATGTTGCTAGGATGTAAAACAACAACAAACCAACAAAAAACAGAAATACCGAGAACTGACTCCAGTCACCTACATCCTGAAATGACCAGATGGGATGGCCGAATGAGTTGACTTAAATAGTGGCCTGCTGGGTCCCGGCATTGCTATCTCAGAATACTCATATTCGAGCAAAGTCGGACAATAGCTTGGTTCCCTGCCTCGGTCACAAACCTTAGGCTTGGCATAGAGCAAGAGGTCATCGGGACCAGTGTAGGCGTTCCTCTGTGTGTGCACGCTACTCTGCTGCAGAGTAGTCAAGGCACAATTTTCGATTATATTGTGTAGTAACTATGTACCAGCATCTCACTTTGAAAATTGTATTTGAATTATATATATTTAGGGAATGTAAATATCAATCCAAAAATAGATGCCGGTATTGGTATATGTTACAAGCTTAATGCATTGATGACCTATGGGCAACCAGTGGTCCACAACTGGTTCATCAAAGGCTGTGGTATGTGCTGTCCTGTCTGTGGGAAAGTTCCTATAAAAGATGCCTTGCTGCTTATCGGAAAGAGTAGAAGCAGGTTTCCTCCAAAGAAATATGTCAGAATGATGATATGTTTGACGTCCAATAGCTGATGATGAAAATTAATGTGCTCTAGAGGCATCGTTAAATAAAGCAAAACAAAAACTGATGGCCTATGGGCTTACCGCAGAGTAACGCACGCCGCACGGAGGAATAACCACACTGGTCCCTCCACACAGGTCTTCCATATATGGTTCGATGTTGTAATGCTTTGTGCCAAGCCTAAGGAATTCAAGTCCGAGGCGGGGAACCAAGCTAAGTCGAGTACATAATAGACTTGGCTTTTTCATTGAGGCATAATGACATCATCTGACCCCTCCCTGCTGACCTACATTCGCCCACGTTACCCACTCCCACCCACGTGATCTACTCCCACCCACGTGACCCGTCTCATGATAAAACATTCCTTCTCCCTGTATCCATCAGCATAATAAGCGAAGCAACAGGGATGACAAACCAGCATCCACTTGTTCAGTCCATGCTGGTTAGGTCGACTGAGTGAGCACAACTTTCAGAAACAACTCAGTGAGCCCTTCTCAATGTAAATCAGACGTAGTAGTAGTTTTGTATTCAGAATGAGTTGACCATCAGTCTCACATTTTTGTAGGATGTGGGATTCGAACCCAGGTTGAATAAAACCTAAAACTGACGTAAAAATGTATACTTTGATTTCAGCATTACTAGAATAGGGCAAAAGAGCAGTGAAATGAGGAAGCCTGCTGGCCCGCAATTACACAGTTATATAATAATTGCGCTCAGCCGTATATCGCCATCAGCGGCTTTCGTATATTAATTAATCCTGCTGATATACAGTAACAGACACGTATATAAGGTTGTTTGTTTTGTTTTGTGTTGTGTGCGTGTTTCATTACCTTGTCTCTTGAAACATTGTTTATCCCATCGTGTTACGCTGATCATGACGTTAGCTGACATAAAACGAGGATGCATGATTTAAATAACTTTTGTTTATTGAAAGGAAGATGTGACATACGTAGGTGGGCGGACCCGGCCGGGAACCGGGTTGGTCACGTGAGCTGAATAAACCGTCAGTCGATATACAGAACTCACGGCGTTCGGGTCGTTACTACACAAAACTACAAATAGCAGACATGCAATATAGGTGGACTGCATTCAAAATAATATTCGCATAATGAGTTATAAATCAGGATTGAAATTCCCCCTGCTTAGACAACTAATGCACAACAGAAAAGAAGTTGCCCTCATTTCCCATCCTTCCCTTGCTATCGCGCCCATCCTAATCACAATCACGTGATATCGTGTCAAAATTAAACATCTTGCTTACGGTAAATGGATACTGTGAACAAAGTACAGCAAAACCTCTCTAACTGACCACCTCCACAGATCGACCACTCCCCTATAACGATCGCTTTATTTGGGACTCAAACGATCGCTCATACAAATACGATTCCAATGATAAAAAAACTCCCTAAACCAACCACCTCCCTAAATGGACCATTTAAAGTCAGTCCCATGGTCCGTCGATTTAGATAAGTCTTACTGTAGTCTGAGTTAGCGAGGGCAGACTGTATATCTGTGTCCAGTGTCACACCCCATTCATCATCATCATCATCATCATCATGCTGTCGGTCGCGATGTGACAAAGACTGCTTTCATTACTTGACTGCCACTCTCCATTTAGCTCTCTGCTGTGAGAGTGATGTCCATGAGTCGGTCTTAACGTCTATATTTCATGAAAGCTGCCTGCAAAAGTGTTGAAATGCTGCTGGCTTTTGCAAGTTCCCAGCGGCACTCTCTCGGAGAGCAAATAAAGGTTTCACACCGGCAAGAACATGTCAAGACAGGCACAAAACTATTTGTCCCTGCAGTGGCTGGTCGGGAGATGTTGGGAGTTCCATACATGAACCACCCTTGATGCTGCCACAGTGACATGGTTTTCTGCTCAGGGTTTGTTCCCTTAGCCTTCGGTTCTGTCAAGAACCTGTACCACAAGGCAGTGGTTTACAACTCTGCAGGGCAGGGGCGTCAAACTCCCTGAGGTATTGCAATACCTGCACACCCCATTACTCAGATGTTAATAGACCCTGCTGCTTCACTCAATCCTAATCTTTGTAAGGTAAGCATCTACACTCCCGTAATGACAGCAGCCAACTTTCCTTAAACTGAGGCTCATTAATATTCAGGAATACCCGGAACTCATCACGGCAGACATGCGCAACTCGGACAATCCAAGTGCGCGCTCTCCTATCACAGCCGGCGTCTTGTACTTGTGGGATATTGGCGGGCGGGGCGGTGCGGGGCGGTGCGGCGCGGTGCGGCGCGGGGCGGGCGGGGCGGGGCGGGGCGGGGGGGGCGGGGCGGGGCGGGGCGGGGGGACGGGGCGGGGCGGGGCGGGGCGGGGCGGGGCGGGGCGGGGCGGGGCGGGGCGGGGCGGGGCGGGGCGGGGCGGGGCGGGGCGGTGGGGGGCGGGGCGGAGCGGGGCGGGACGGGACGGGACGGGATGGGACGGGACGGGGCGGGGCGGGGCGGGGCGGTGCGGGCGGGGCGGGGCGGGGCGGGGTTTGGGTGTGGCGGAGCGGGGCGGCGCGGGCTGAGACGGGATGGGACGGGGTGGGGCCTGGTTTATTAAATATTGTGGTTAATAGATTTTAAAATCAAATCGAGAGCTTCCAGTGGCTAGCATAGTACCATTTTGATTTTCTTGCATTCTCTCCCAATTCCTCAACTCTGTGCCAATGTAAATACACAATATGTGCTGGAACCAGCGACTCCATAGATGGTTAATAATTGTTTCATACCATGTAGTTTTTGTTCAAATTTAGACATGGATATCATTCACCCGTATTCGGAGTAGAGATGAATCTTTCATCTATCACGACCGGCTCCGGTGGCCACCGAATGGGGAGTTCGGTTCCCGGTCGAGTCAAACCAATGACATTTCAAATTGATATTTGTCGCTTTCTAGCCTGGCTCTTGGCATTAATAGAAGAGGGCAAGGACTGGTCAGCTCAGTGTCAGGATAATATGGCTGAGCGGGATATCAGGCCATAGTGCTGGGGGCCTGATTTGGTGACCTGGCAGCACTATA
The DNA here is from genome assembly GCA_030323885.1 of Branchipolynoe longqiensis. Classification (NCBI taxonomy): domain Eukaryota; kingdom Metazoa; phylum Annelida; class Polychaeta; order Phyllodocida; family Polynoidae; genus Branchipolynoe; species Branchipolynoe longqiensis. Next base: position 24,827,511 of record CM059189.1, read on the forward strand.
ACATCGCAATGAGTGTGCACCATCACAACTCGGTACCTGTTCTGATATGACCTTATATGTTGCAAGGACGTAAAATTCCAACAACCAACCATTTATCCAGGTCGCCACCCCTTCTCTTAAGGCCCTGTCACACTATGACGTTTCTCACCGGCGCGCCGGCAACGCGCAAAATATTTGCAACCCGTCAACAAACATCCAACTCTTTGGCGGTTTGGGAGAAAGTTTGACGGGTTGTAGCGTGTTAGTGGCGTGGTTTTGGCGCGCGGCCAACGCATTTCGACGCGCGGTGGAACAACATGTCAACATCCCGCCAGCGGGTTCCCAGCGTGCCATCGGCGTGTTGTTGGCACGCTGTCGGCACGCTGTCGGCGCATTGATGGCGCATTGGTGTTGTGTTCGTACCGTGTCAATGCGTACATACCCGCCAGCAACATGTTAGGACGTGCCCGCAGCGCGTCCACACCGCGTGGCCAACGCATCCAAGCATGCCGGCAACACGTCCAACGCGCCGAGAAATGCTGGAACAACACCAATATTGCGCCGACTACCCGTCGATCGGACATGACGGATGCGCCGACGGAACGGTGGCATTTTGGGGACAAAAATCCCAACATTAACCGACGTTGATCAACGTCCTACCAACGTTCCACCAGCACGCCACCAACGGGTGTCGACGTGTTGCTAACGCATCTGTGACGCGCCCGCCAACATGCTGACGCGCGTTGCGGCCCATCAAAAGTTTTGTGCAAGTACAAAACCTCGACGCGGCACGATGCGCGCCGACGGCCGCCGATGTCTCGATTCACACATTGCTATCCCTCAACGTGTACCAACGCGCCGGTAACGCGCCGGTAACATGCAGGTAACGCGCTGGTAACGTACCGGACGTGTACCGACGTTTCGACCAAAAAGGCAACACGTTGACGCGCGTTGGTGGGAAACGTCATAGTGTGACAGGGGCTTCAGTAATAGTAATCCAGGAGCGGGGTTCTCTGCAGCCATGAGTCCGTCAATAGGTTCCTTCTAAGAAACGGAGCTCTGACACGCTTCCCAGTCAAGCACAAACAATAGCCTATTCCCTTCAGCCTAATATAGCTATAGACACAATACAGAGTCAGTATCAGCTGGCATCTCAACAATGGGGTTCGAATCGCATGCCTTGCCACACGGAAAGTGAGAACTCAACTTCATTCTGATATGACCTTGGATTTTGCCAGGACATAAAACTCCAACAAGCAACAAAATCATTCCGGTATTTCGAGAGATTATTGGTGAAACGTTAAAAATAGCGTATGTGAACTAGGATGTTGTTGTTGAAGATTTATACTGCCTATTATGGATAAGCCTGACTAGGCTTGTTTTCACCATTAGACAGTTTGTCGATAGAAAGCCCGAGCCTACACTTTGACCGACCCAAGGGATTTTTAACCTCCCACATCACGTAGACATGGTATGAGAGCAATTGGCCTTTGATGACGCTGTAAGTTATACAGAGCGGTGGAAATCCAAATTGGCAGAGATGGGGCATGGGGAATCGAACCACCAACCTTCAGATTAGGAGTCTGACCTAGAAAAAAGTCAGACACTCTAACCACTCCACCACAGAGAACACCATGTGAATATACCCTTTTCCCACATTATCTATAACAGGGGTAACATGCATGAATCAAACAGGTATACCATAACCAAGTGTTATTTAATGTTGCATAGTCCTATGGTTTTAAGTGTTAGTCATTTTTTTTTAGATAAATGAATTAAATTGATTGTTATAATCTACCTTACTTTAGTTTGAAGTAACTTTTATTTTAAAACACTAACTTTTGAGATATTTGAAATGCAAACATGCAAAATTAGTTTTTGCAAGCACATCAAAACTCTGACAACATAGGCTTCTGCAGTAACAGATTCTAGTATTAAATTGATTCAGTATTCCCTTCTATGTGGCAAGAAATGCTTAATAAGTGCATCAGTATCTAAGTTTGATATGTAGAATCAAATCTAGATGATTGCTTTGGTTTTGAAAGCTTGATATTTTCATCGGACTATGCAGCTTTAATAGCGCATTCATAATGAGCGTTTGTTTAAAAAAAAATCTATTTCTTCCACTTCCCCAGTTGTGAGAGAAGATTTAGACGAAGGGCAGAGGATTCAACAACAGCAACAACAGCAGCTGCACCAACATCAATATCAGCACCACCATACAAATCAACACTTCGAAGATGTTTTATATACAGAACGAGGTAAGTCTGATAGTGGTAACAATCCTGTGTAAGCATTGAATAATTCTGTAGCGCTTGTCTTCAATGGATAACTATGCGTCTCGACACACTGTTTTCTTGACATATATCAAGTGTCCTGTCATCGGAGGGATAATCAAATCATTATTTTAAAAACCCACAAAATCTAACACAGTTTGTGAATTGAAAAATTGTCAATACAAGGCAGATGTTTGCCTTCACAAGGTTCGCTAAAGCAGGTAAAGGGTCTTGATGGGGCCTGTAAAGTCTTGAAATATCTGGAACTTCCTTTACCCCAATTTAACCTATTTTGGGAATTTGTCCTGAACAGCCTTAAATTCAATTAAACTGTTCCCATTGATCTAAATTAGTCCAAAATCGTGTTTTTTCCCCCAGAAATCCTAATGAAAATATTCTTGAATTCCTATCAAATACAGCCTTGAAAAGCCTTAACATAGCCTTGAATTCCATATCTTCACATGTGTCCGGACCCTGCAGGTACTACTAGTATAAGATTACAAACCCTGTCAACAGGTACCTGCCCAGGAAGTTGGCTCTCCATGAGGCAGCTGATTCCCAGGTCTAGGAACAGGGCGATAGTGGTATAGTCCATGACGTCACATTGATAATAAAGTACAGGAAATGACTTTCAAATTCTGAACCTTCATAACTTCATTGTGATTTCTCCATAGACGGAACCACATAGATCACAAATGACCGGAAATAACCTTCAAATTCATAACCAGTTATGGTCAACACCCTACAAAATTCATGATGTTTTTCTAGTTTAGCTTAAACCCCCTACCTCCACAGTTAATTGCTACTGAAGCAGTTTTTGCTCGGGTTCAGGCAGGGTTGTCGTACACCCCTACTTTTATCTACATTCCATCTCGCTACTGGTGATAATTATGAAGTAAGAGAGTTAATTTGCTCTCTCTTTTTCTTCAGACGATGGTGATTGGCATAACGGTGCCATATCGCTAATCATTTCAGGTATGTGACCTTCTTCCTCTTTGTCTCTGTGAACTAGCTGCAGACCTAACACATTTTTTTTCATGTCAATCTGAAATTTTCACCTAAAATCGTATATGAATCTGTATCACATAATAATTCATATACATATGTCCTGCGTGCCATAAAAACACGTGAATACAATTACATAATTTTATTACTCAAACATTATATACAACAAACTATATTACATTCACATACAACATTCATCACTGTGCCTGACCATCATTCGCTATTTTTCATTGGGAAACCCCCACCCCCACTGCGATGTTATCTGACTAAAACCCCATTATTTCACTCACCCTGTGTATTGGAAGATTTGCTTCCGGCTTTTTCCTTGGGAAACCCCAACCCCAACTCTTACATCATCTTCATAACTCCGTAATTCTTTTGCAGTTTTCTCATTACACATAGCCCTAGATTGAACACTCAATGTTATGCCTCAAATTGAATCCTAGCTTTTCGCATTAATAATAGTCTCTTCGCGGTATATTTTAGTATTGACAGAGAAGCTAGTTCAGGATAAGACGTCAGCATCGACAGGCGAAGAGCGTCTTTCAGTGGTGCAGTCATTACGTCACAAGCTGAAGGGCATATACGCCTACCTCCAGGACAACCCTTCCCTCATGGAGAGGCGTCGCTATGTAGGCTCCAAGAAACCCCAGCTATCGCTCCAGGTGCGTAGCCAGGGCCCTTCACAATGACGATTTACACAAATCAGGGCCGTAGCTAGGAATCTTTGTTTGGGGTTGCAGATACATACTTGGAATAGATGAGTGCTGAAGGTGTGAGGCACTAGCGGGCTCTGGGGGTATTCCCCCCCAAAGGACAATTTTTAATCTAGAAAATCTGATATGCTATTTCCCGCCATTTCAGGGAGGTTACATATTTAAAATGTCAATATCAATGAACAGTAAAGTGTTATGTTATTTATGTTTAAAGTTGACATGTGTTTTTTGTGGGGTTTATGAGGGATGGGGGGTATGGGGGGAAACATTCACCCTTTCCCCTCCCCACTAGCTACGGCCCTGCCACCAACCTAGTATCTGGCATCAGTGGAAGAACTAGTGTTGTAGTTTGCTGCTCATTATGCAGTATGGTTTGTGGAAAGGTTCTTATAGGGAACTTTCGCCAACACCACAAAGAAAACCAGTTTGTAACCTCTCTGAAATGGCTGGAAATGGCATTTCAGAGCCTCTAGATTAAAAATATTACTTGGGTGAGGGAAATCCCCTCCGACTCCCCATCGTGGCTCATGCCTTTGAAACTCGTTCGTTCCAAGAATTTGTTCACTACCCTAAACAAAAATTCCTAGTTACGGCTATATGAACGCTACAGAAGTACATGAGGTGCAAACTTGAAGCTGCATAGTCAAAACTGACACAGTTATCTAGATTTGATTCTACATATCTAACTGAAATACTGATGCACTTACTAAGCATTTATTGCCATGTAGAAGGGAATACTGAGCCAATTTAATAGAACCCGTTATTGCAGAACCCTATGGTGTCAGAGTTTTAGCGTGCTTGCCAAAACTAATCTTCCATGTTTACGCTTCAAATATCTCAAAACTTAGACATTTAAAATATAGCTCACTTCAAACTAAAGTAAGGTATATTACAACAATCAATTCAATATTTTTATCTCAGAAAAATGACAGAAACTCAAAAACCATCAGACTAAGCAACTTTAAGCCAGCCGTCTCTTTCTCCCACAGTTCCAGAAGCGTGACTTTGACGCGTTCTCTCTGGACATCGAACAGCCGGTGTGTCCGTCGCGTGCTGAATGGCGCCAGCTGCACAAGGCGAAGGACATCAATGACACGGATGTCCAAGTCTACCAGCCGGCCAAGGGCAGTGACGGCATGCAGTGGTTCTACACAGTCACCTGTGCCAACGAGGGCTTCACCTGGCAGCGGGACTGCCCGAACTGCTGCATTGGCATCAACCACGTCAGGTGCGCCCGCTTCTCTTTCTCTCTTATTTTGTTATCACTCTTTCTCTCTCTCATTTCTTTAATCTCTTTATCGCTCTCTCTCTTTCTTTCTGTCTCTATTTATCAGTTTCCTTCTCTCTATCGCTCTTCCTTTCTCACTCATTTTCTTTCACACTTTCTCTCTCTCTTTCTTTCTTTCTTTCTTTCTTTCTTCCTTTCTCCCTCTCTTTCTTTCTTCCTTTCTTTCTTTCTTTCTTTCTTTCTTTCTTTCTTTCTCTCTCTCTCTCTGTATATTGCTCTTTATCTCTTTCTCTCCTCTTTTCTATTCTGTTTATTTCTCACTTTCAGTCCTGCTTATCTCTCTTTCTCGCTCACTGTTTTTCTTTCACACTTTCTTTCTCTCTATCTCTCCCTGTGTCTCTTTGTCTATTTTTGTATCTCTTTATCTCTCTTTGTAGCTCTTTGCCTCTCTTTGTATCTCTTTGCCTCTCTTTGCATCTCTTTGCCTCTCTTTCTCTTCTCCTTCTTTCTGTCTCTAGTTCTCGCTTTCATTCTCGCTATCTCCATTCCTCTCTCAGCAGCAAATGCTTAACAAGTGCACCGGTATCTAAGTTAGATATGGAGTACTATAACTGTTCAGTGATGAAAACAAGCTGCGGTGTGACTTACTCGTTATGGACATAGTAATTAAACCATCATAACACAAACAAAACAAATCTAGATAAGTGTTTTTTTTAATTGATACTTTCATCTGACTATGCAGCTTTATCGCGCATGGGTTATCTGAAAGAAATAAACCCCAACAAACTGTTGCATTATCATCCTCACCGTGCTTCACTCACAGCAACATCCTTCTCCCTCCATCTTGCAGGTATGCGTCGTCATGCCAACCGAAGAGGACCTTTGTGATGGCACTTGTGCGAAAGCATCCTGAGCATCGATACGACTGGAACTGGATCCAGGTGGACACAAGCTGTAACTGTGCAGTGAAGCCCCTCAACCCGTTCGACTTCGGATAGAGCCTGCGTCAACCGAAAGCAAGCAGGACACAAGCGCGCATTGGGTCTGGTGTGGACTTTTATGTGATTTTTTTTTAAATTAAAAAAAGAACATTCTTTTTGTTATTATCATAATGATAGTGAAAATTGTGAAATAGAAAAAGAACAATTCCTGCCGGTCACAGGTGACACCTGCGTAAATATTAGGCACACATATATATAATGATATATGTATGTATATATACATATATAGATATATATATAGAAATATATATATATATATACACATGTGTCGTCCATGGCGTTTTCATCCTGACCGGAAGTTGAACTCGATGGTGTGACTCATCTCCTGTTGTTGAACCGGAAGCGCATTTGACATTGGCGATGTGGACGTGGAGTTGGACCACTTTGTGTGTGACTGCCTGATTCTGGATCATGTTGAAAGTTGACTCGGAGAGACCCCCTGGACTGAACAAGACTTAAACACTGGAGGCAGCAGGATTCTGTCATGCTACTTCGCCCTGAAATGTTTGTTTGTTTGTTGTTGTTTTACGTCCTAGCAACATCTAAGGTCATATCAGGACGGGTACCGACTTGTGACAGTGCACACTCATGGTGACTTTATAGTGCTGTCCCACTGGGAAACCAGGCCGCTGGCACCATGACCTGGTATCCCACTCAGTCACATTATCCTGACACTGAGCACACCAGTCCTTGCCCTATCCTAATAATGCCGAGCGCCTGGCTAGGAAGCAACAAGTATCAATTTTAAAGTCATTGGTTTGACTCGACCGGGACTCGAACCCACGACCCCACGATCTACCAGCACGGGAGACGGACGCTCTAGCTGCATTTGGTGAAATCGACATGCTTGACATAATTGACCACATCACGGTTCCGACTGCGCATGCGCTGAAAACGGCGTTGGGAGCAAATCAAAGTTGTACGGCCATTGAGTTTGCCAATACGCACAGTGAAAAACGTCAGTTTTATTCAAAATTAATAGAAATCCAAAACCCTAACCTCATTAGTTTAATATAATCTTTTTGTTAAACATGTTTTCTATATGTGTTCCAAACGGTTTGTGCCTAGGTGGTGTGGATATAAATAAAAACATGAATAAAATAAGTAAAACTGACTCTGGCTATGGCTCTCACACTGGTCTGAGTGCCTAGATTTTTCTAAATCTAAATGCACATGGCATAAGATGTGCTGATTATATTGATGTAAATGCAATGCTGGATAAAACATTAATATCTTAATTTATTATATATATTTTTTTAGTTGGTATTCTATGTTTCAAACAAGAGCTGAGATGAGCTGAAACTAGCACATTTCATAGCTGCACCCAGTGTATTAGCATGTGCCATGTGCTTCTGGGGGGGTTGTTTTGCTTTGACGCATCCCACAATGCACCGTGCCGCTGGAACCGTGATGTATTCTATAAATTAAGCCAGCTTGTCAGCCAACCGGAAGTGAAGCTTTCACAAGTAGCAGCGTCTCCCTCTCTGGGAGGAAAGGACACGACATTAACGGAGAGGGCTCTCAATTGGTTGTCTAATGGGGTTATGCGCCCTAGAAACATGCAGCCATGTCAAGAATGGTGCTCCGACTTGTGACAGTGAGCACTAATTGCGTGATGGTATATAGTGCTACCACAATGAGATGAAGTTCCACCAGCACCATGACTGGATATCCCACTCAGTCCCATTATCGTGTCACTGAACAAAGCAGTCCTTGAAACTCGTTATTCTAGTAAATGCCAAGCGCCAGGACAGGCAGAGAGCGACAAGTACCAATTCTGAAAGGAATGAATTGAGTTCTGCAGCCGCATATTGTTGGAATGGGCAAGGACTGCACAGAATGAAACTGGACATGGTAGAACTATAATATAATTAAAGTTTTACTCAGATATATACATATATCTATATATATATATATATATATAAACGGAGACATGTACACATCAAGAACTGGCTGGTACTTGTGCTGGTAGGTGGTGTAGTTTGTGTGGGATGGAAATAGAATGAAACATATATATGCTGTATAAGCCATTATACGAGTATAATAAGGCCAGAAGCTTCCATCTGCTCCTCAGTCCTAGTTCCTCCTCCAGTCATCGAGTGGAGGAGCCTTGTTTTAGTCATCTACTGTTCCAGCCTAGTCAACCTCAGAACCTTTGGGGCCACCACCTGTCTGTGCACACACCTCTGCCCCCCCTCTGCCCCCACCTACACTCAGTGTACCGCCAATATATAATGTTTTGAAAGTCAGCAGAGTGACAGTTGGCTCACGATGTAGAGGACGCGGGGAGGAAATAATGCATGCCTGCTCTGCAGTGAATAACATGGAGGTTAAGTAGTTAGAGAGAAACATTAAAGGGCTGCCATTATTTATATCCACATAATAAATTATATAGTACATATATATATATATATATATATATATATATATATATATATATATATTGTAAGTGACATGAACATTTGAAAACTGACCAGCTGCCATGAATCTGTTGGTAGGAGCTTGCATACACTTGACATATGACGTACATATATGTTGTACATGACATGCAGGTGCTACAGCTGACATGAGTGCATTAGACATGACATCAATAGACTGGGAATAAGATAATATTTAATGTTGCTGAAAGGGGGTAAAAAGATTGGAGGTGACATGAATAAGAAGTGACTTAGGCTTGTCAAATAAGGGCGTTGATCTGCCGGGTGATTGGTTGTTTGTTGGAGTTTTACGTCCTGGCAACATCTAAGGTCATATCAGGACGGGTCATAGAAGTGAAAATAAGTAGGTCAGCAGGTGTCGCGCATATGTCGAGGATACCAGCCGTGTGTCAGAAGTGACATGAACACGTTGAAAGTAACATTAGTCGCCTCGAGGTGGCGTGTGTACAATAGAAGTGAAGTGACATGAGTAGGCAAAGGTGACATGTGTACGTTGGAACCAACGAGAATAAGCACAAAGTGACGTATACGACGATATTGACATAAATATGTCAATATAAATATGATAAATATGCCACGGCGACGCGTACGCAGATATCAGAAGTGATTCACGTGTACCGGAAGTGACACATATACCGGAAGTGACCCACGTGTACCGGAAGGAACTCACGTGTAGTGGAAGTGACACACATATACCGGAATTGACTCTCGTGTGCCGGAAGTGACTCAGAAATATACCGGAAGTGACTCATGTGTACCGGAAGTGACTCACTGTACCAGAAGTGTCATACATATACCAGAAGTGACTCAGATGTACCGGAAATGACATACATCTACCGGAAGTGACTCACGTGTACCGGAAATGACACACATGAACCGGAAGTGACGCATATATACAGGAAGTGGCATACCGGAAGTGCGTCATATACAGAAAGTGACATGCACGAAGAGACATACATACACCGGAAGTGACACCCTTAAAGGAGGTGAAAGACATACCGGAAGTAAAACACGCATGCCCCGAGTAACATATATATATCGGAAGCGACGCATTCAACGGAAGTTAAATTAATACACGGGATGTTGCACACAGACGCCAGAGGTAGCTAACACTCTAGAAGTGACCCGTATATGTCCGAAGTGAAACACACATATACCGTTAGTAGCACCATAGGTACCGGAAGGGAGCCAAGTGTGTTAGAAGTGACACGCACTGAAATTCAAATCCGAAATGACACACATGGTTATATCAATACAAATCCGAAATGACTTGCACGGTAATACAAATCCCTCAATTGAAACTTGATTTGCGTCTTCTTTTATTCTATTTTTCTTTCTTTTTCCATTTTAATCAAGTGCACGCGTGCAACTGGTGGGTTCGTCTGTGTTTATGTACATGTTTACATAAAAGTCCTGGCTACACCACAAGATTTATTGGATGTTTTAACTACTTGACCTTTGACCGGAAATGCTTGTGCAGATGCGCGTTCTTAGCAGTAACCAAACCGCAAAGTGAGCGCTAGGCGGTGAGGCCATCCGCTGACCGGTGCATTGTTAGATAATGTGGGAGGGGGGGGGGGAATTGGGTCACCTCAGCCACTTAAGTAGGTGATGAACTGTGATCTCATGTTGGCGTCTTCACACAATTGATAGTATTGCATAACCATATTCATAGTGCATGTCACAGTGTTAGTCTACCAACGTATGGTAAGTACCAAACCCACTGTACTTATATAGATATATATTTAATTGTGTGCATATGAATCTATATATATATATATATTTATATACATGCTGTATTTCCGTGAGTGAGGGCCCATCGTGAATAAGGGCCCTTTCTGAATAATGCCATTTCATTAATAACGTTCCCCCCCCCCCCCCAATATAGGGTATATTCAGAATTAGGGCCTTTTTTTCTGAATACGGGCCTTTTTTTCCGAATAATGGCCTTTTCCGAATAAGGACCTTTTCCGAATAAAGACCTTTTCCGAATAAGGGCATTTTTCGAATAAGGGCCTTTCATAAATAAGGGCCTTTTCCAAAGAAAAGGATTTTTCCAAATTAGTGCCTATTCCGAATTTCTGAATGAGTGGAATTTCCGTTAATAGAAATAAGGGCCATTTTCTGAATAAGGGCCTTTTCCGAATAAGGACCTTTTCTGAATAAGGGCCTTTTCGGAATAAGGGTATTTTGTGAATAAAGTCATTTTTCAAGTAAGGGCCTTTTCCATATAAAGGGATTCTTTTTTAATAAGGACATTTTCAGAATGAAGGCCTTTTCCGAATAAAGGCCTTTGTCAAATAAGGGGATTTTCTGAATAAGGGCCTTTCCCAAATAAGGACCTTTGCCAAATACGGACCTTTTCTAAATAACGGCCTTTTCAGAATAAACATCAGATGTATGGTGATAGGCAAATCCAAAAACACACATGTACACAGAATATGCATTAGCCCTTTACTAAAGGTCCCCAATTCACCACACCCCACTCGAACCTGATAAATCAACACCATTGTGGGCACTCAACACCATTAGCTACATACGCACCTCCCTCTGACAACATCATTGATGATGGACACCCACTGTAATCCTCTTAAAGAGGGAAATAGACCCGAGTCAATAATAGCGCTATGGTGCTCAATCGCGGAAATACGGTATATATGTCGTGGGGGTGATGAAAATGGGAAATATTGCGCCTAGAGCGAGACTGATGCATGTTGGGCCCTATTCTAAGCATTGCCCACATACACACCCAGATCGTACTAAGGTATCCATGTTATACTTAAAGTTGCATAGTCCAATGGTTTTGAGTTTCTGACATTTTCTAAGATAAATACATTAGATTGATCGTTATTGCATAACTTACTTTAGCTTGAAGTCACTTTTATTTTAAATGGCTAAATTTTTAGATATTTGAAATACAACAATGCAAAATGAATTTTGGCAGGCATACAAAAACTCTGACAACATAGCATTCTGCAGTAACAGGTTCTATTTAAGTGCTTCAGTATTCGCTTTTGTGTGGTGACAAATTTTTCATAAGTGCACTAATATCTAAGTTAGATAGATAGAGTCAAATTTAGATAATTGTTTGCGTTTTAAACTTTTGGTATTTTCATCGGACTATGCAGCTTTAAAGACCCATGGAAAACTAAAGCATTCATGCAGTATTAAAGTACCCATATAGTACTAATGTACCAATGCAGGACTAAAGTACCAATGTAGTACTTAAGCACCATGGAACAATAAGGCACACATTCAGTACTAAAACACTCACAGAGTACTAACATATCCATGCAGTACTAAAGTACATATGTAGAACTTCAACTATGGGACACTAAAGCACCAATATACCACTAAAGCACCCATAAAGTACTAATGTACCGATGCAGTACTAAAGTACTAATGTAGTACTTAAGCACAATGGAACACTAAAGTACCCATGCAGTACTAAATCAGTCATATACAACAAAAGTACCAATGCAGTATAAAGTACACATGCAGTATTAAAGTACACATGAAGTACTAGAGTACATGTATTTTACTAAAGCACCCACATAGCACTAAAGTACACACGAAGTAGTAAAGTACCCATGCAGTACTAAAGTACACATGAGGTACTAGAGTACACATACATTACTAAAGCACCCGCACAGTACTAAAAGACCCAGGCAGTACTAAAGTACCCATTCAGCAATTCAAGCGTCTTTGGCAATGCACTTCCTGTTTATAAGATATTCATGATGATATGATATGAGGATAAATAATTCTTTAAGTTTTCAATTTGAGAGATGACTGCAAATGTATTATGATGTTTTAAAGACTGCATCTGATGTAAATGAAGATCGCAGATATACTTACGATGTGCAAGATATATATATATCTGTCGTGGGGGTGATGAAAATGGGAAATACTGCGCCTAGAGCGGGACTCGAACCCACATCTCTTTGCATTCCAGGCCAGTGTGCTAACCATTACACCACCTAGGCTCCCTGATATCAACACACTCCCCACGCCTACCTGTCTATGTGGTTACTTGCCTGAGAGGTCAGTGCAGACCACTACACTCGTCCCCCTGGAATTGTAAGTCTTGTAATGCTTACAATTACATACATACAGGCAATGCACTAACACATACATACACAGGGTAGGTTCAACAACCATACAGCGCAAAGCTTGTACAGGATCCTGATCACGGCAACCAGTGTCGTGGGGGTAATGAAAATGGGAAATACTGCGCCTAGAGTGGGACTCAAACCCACATCTCTTTGCATCCCGGGCCAGTGTGCTAACCATTACACCACCTAGGCTCCCTGATATCAACACACTCCCCATGCCTACCTGTCTATGTGGTTACTTGCCTGAGAGGTCAGTGCAGACCACTACATATCTATATAATTATATTATATATAATTCCTCTTATATTTGATATATATCATATGTATTATATATATTTATCAATATATGTATACATATATGAAAAGCTCTTTACCAAAAGGCGATAAGCGCTAATTCACGACGAAACAGAAGTGGCATAAATCGCTTTTATTCAATCAGGCAGGCAGGACATTAACAGAAAAGCAATACAGGACTACAATAACGACTATGAAGGGACAATGAGAAAAGAACAATACAAGAAGAACAATGAAAGAAGAACAATGCATACAGGACAATCAACGATGTTAACCCCACCTGTTACAGCGTCTTTCGTTAGTTGAGGAGTGGGCAGTGGCAAAGTTAAGGGCGATCAACCTGACCTCACGGGTTTGTGTCCAGGTAGCAAGTGAGCAATGGAGCAGTTGCGTGACATCATCGCGGGAAAGAACCCACTAGGTGGCAACAAGACTGATATTGGTTCGCGAGTTTGATGCATGGCAGTGCCACCATAGATGGTGGCAGCCGGACGCCTACGTATATCTGGCACAGCGCAGTTCGGGCGTTTGGCTGAAGAGGGCGCCACCATAGGTGGTTGCCGCCTGGAATATCTGCACGGGTCAGTAGCAGTAGCAGCTTAAGTTTAGTTTGTGGGAATTCTGGCAGGTGGCAACAAATGCAGCCAGGGAGGGGATCCCTACCACTTCCTGTTCCGCCGAGAATTACCCATGTTATGCTAACATGCACAATTCACAACAAAACAGAAGTGGCATAAATCACTTTTATTCAATCAGGCAGGCAGGACATTAACAGAAAATCAATACAGGACTACAATAATGACTATGAAGGGCCAATGAGAGACAAACAATAAAAGAAGAACAATAATAGAAGAATAGTGCATACAAGACAATCAGCGCTCTCAACCAAATAGGGAGGAGAGCGCCTGAGTGGCAGCAGAGAACGCCCTTTCGGGAACATAATAGTTCATCGCATCAGACCTCCAGCTGCCCAGCTCACGGACGTCCTCGCGGCTGGCACCTGCTCGGGCGCAGGCCTGGGCTCCGGCCCTCCTGAGGCTATGCAGCATGAAGGTCTTGGGAAGCTGGTGGCCCGCGCTCCTAGGGCGAGCGTATGGGGGCTGACCGCCAGGCCGACGGGGATGATGAATGCTGGTGTCGTCGGGGGCAGTCGATTCTGTTTGTTGTAGGCCTTCCATGCCACTATCGGGTATGGATGGAAGTCGGACAGTATAGGCGTCGGCCAGATCGGGTGGTTTTTGTGGTGCATACTCGTATGTTTAATGCATCTCGGTCTTCCTTCACGTCGCTTCGCAATAAGGTGTGCGGAGAGTGGCCCCAGTTGGTGACAAGGTGGTTGCTCTGCCGGATTATGGTGAAGTAAGCCACGAGGGTCGCAGCGGCGAGTACTCGTGCCGCTGCCCCTGCTGCCTTAAAGTATTTAATGATGTCGTAGATGTGCCTAGGTGTTATGGGTGGGGCCGGCCTCGGGCGGTGTTCAGATGTGCGTGCCACGCCCCTCTTCACGATCTGTGCGGGGTAGGTGTTAAATCCTTTATGGGACCCGCCCATCAGTCATGTCCATCTGCGGGCACCGCTGAGGTAATTATAGATGGCGCCGGGCGATCGTAAGGTGTCATTCAGGTGAGTGGTGAATGCCATGACGTCCAGCTGGTTGGGGTGTCGGGGATCGAACCCGCAGGTGTCGGCGAATCTGGTGTATTTCCGGACTTGTTGCATCTTTCTATGCCGCGTGTCGGTGTTGCAGTTTCCGCGGCACACCAGTTTGCAAGGGGCACATCCATTCAAATGCATTGTCAAGGCGGTGAGCAAATCTTCATACAGAAGAAGTGAAATATCTCTACAACCACACCACCTAGAAACAAATCCCTTGATACACATATAGAAAACATGTGTACCAAAAAGATTATATTAAATTGATAAGGGTAGGGTTCTGGATTTCTATTAATTTTGAATAAAACTAATGTTTTGCACTGCGCGTACCATCAAACTCAAGGCATTGTCAATTGTCGTGAGCAATCTTCATACAGAAAATACAGCAAAAGTGGAATATCTCTAAAACCACACCACCTAAAAACAAATCACTTGGTACACATATAGAAAACAACTTTACCAAAAACATGATATTAAATTTATAAGGTTAGTGATGATGCTGTTCGATTTTGATGCATGCGCAGAAGCGATATGTCTCTCGCAAACTGGTGTGCCACTGAAACTGCAACACTGGTTTGTAGTTGCGGCGATGCACATCATCACGGCGATCAGGTTGTCGCCGTCTGTCTGGAGATCGTGTGCTGTTTCCGGATCGGCTTCTGGTTTGGGGTCGAGCACGTGCACGTCGTTGTTTCCAAAGGCTCCACGTGCGACCTCTCTGGGCTTTTGTTAACCTCCAGAGCGTCGATTCGTGCCAGTATGCTCTTTGAGACGGTATCTAGGTGGTCCGTTATGGTCTTCTCCATGGTGCTGGGGCCTCCGGTGCTGGTGCTGGCTACTGGACTGTCCGAGCCCGTGTCAGTGTTGGTAGTCGCACGTGTGTCCGATCTGTTATTCGCATGTTTGGAGTTTGTTATGCTAACTTTGGCGATAACTGATCTGGGAGGTCCCCTGGCACGTACCGCTGGTGTTGCTGCCTCCGTTGTGGCCTCCTCCAGGCGGGAACGCTTGTATGACAAAGCAAAGTTAAGGGCGATCAACCTGACCTCACGGGTTCGTGTCCAGGCGGGGACGTGAGTGATGGAGCAGTTGCGTGACATCATCGCCGCAAAGAATCCGCTAGGTGGCGACAAGACCGATATTGGTTCACAAGTTTGATGCACAGCGGCACCACCATGGATGGTGGCAGCCAGATGGCTTCGTATATCGGGCACAGCGCAGTTCGGGCGTTTGGCGAAGATGGCCCCACTGTAGATTGTTGTGGCCTGGAATATCTGCATGGTTCGGTAGCAGTAGCAGGTTAAGTTTTTAGTTTGTGGGAATTCCGGCAGGTGGCGACAAATGCAGCAGGGGAGGGGATCCCTACCACTTCCCGTTCCACCGAGAATTAGCCATGTTATGCTAACAGGAACATGCACAATAAAAAAAATGTGTTTGCAATGGCAATGTCAAGTTTGTATATCATGTTTTGGAAAAGAGCTCTTCATACGTATATATATGGGTCACTCTCCTGAAAATTGGTCAGCATGGGATGGCATTTTAAAATATCAATAAAAAAACTTCCTGCTGATTGTTTTCCTTATACTTTTCATATTTATGTTCAGATTTGATGTAAGAAATAAGGGAAATAAAATAAACTGTGTGCACCTTTGGTCCTTTTAGCTATGAAGTGTTTTTGTAACAACAACAAACATTTTACAGTCAGCAATTTATAACATGACATATGTGACATATTTGGATCCTTACTAACATCTTGTGGATATAGAGGCGGAGGGGGTCGCTCCGTAACTGGGTTGGGGTTGGGTGGTTTGTGTTGGTTTGTGTGTGTGGGTTTTGGGTGTGGGTTGTTTTTTGTGGTGTTTTGGTGGGTGGTTGGTTGGGTTGGGTTTGGTGGGGGGGGGGTGTGGGTTGGTTTGTGGTTGGGGGGGTGGGGGGGGTTTTTGGGTTTTTGGTGGGTGTTTTTGGTTTGGGTGTGGGGTGTGTGTTTTTTTGTTTTGTTTTTTTTGTTGTTTTTGTTTTGTGTTTTGTTTTGTGTTTGTTTGGGTTGTGGGTTGGTGTGGTGTTTGGTGGTTTGTTGGTGTGTTGTTGTTTTGTTTGGTTTTTTTTGTTTTTTGTGGTTGTTTGGTTGTGGTGTTGATATATCAAACAAAACAGTTCCAAAATCAAAAAGGAAGTATTTATTAGCATGTATGCATGCTTAAATTAAAAATAATATTTCTTTGATGACGTCAGAAATAACATTACAAATTTCCATCACTCCAGTAACCAGTGGTGTCTGGCTGCCACACAAATATTGTAGACTAATTATTCAGTGAATAGACCATGGCTGGGAATAACTTTTTTTTTTTATCAATATAAGCACTACATATTTCTGTATATTATGCCATGATTAATATGCTACTCGGTATGAATCTATTTAATTCTGCTTAGATTTTTATTAAGCAGACTGTATGGTGTCCTAAACATGTCCTAAGACAAATAAGTGTTCACACTTCCTGTCTACCATTCGCTATGTGTTACATCTGAGCAACACATGTTATACTGCCATAAGACATAGCTTAATCATGGACTGCACCTTTATTTTATTTCTCATCAATTTAGATTTTACATAGATGTTAAGGGGAGATTTCCAGCTTTCATTTGCAACCAAAAAATGTTTAAATTCAAATATTAGATTGTAACTCTCCATGTGACACTTCTGGCCAGTTTTCAGGAGAGTGACCCATATATATATATATTTATATATATATATATGTATATATATATATGTATATGTATATATATATATATATTGTATATATATATATATATATATATATATATATGAAGAGCTCTTTATAAATATGAAGAGCTCTTTTCCAAAACACGATCTACAAACCTGGTATTGGCATTGCAAACCCATTTCTTTTATTGGAGCTTTTCACGTTTTTGAAAGGAGATCTTCATATATATATAATATGTATATAGGAAATTAGTTCACAATTATGGAATTATGAGTGATTCATGGAGGGGGGCGGATGATTCCGGAACAGCGCCACCCTTACGACTTCTATTCTCTCAGGCTCTTCCTTTTCCCTCCCTCCTCCCAGCTTTCACACCTCTTTCCTCCACTCAATAGGTCCCTATAACTGTCACTTCTCCACTCATCCCAACCAAGCGGCTAACCCCTCCTCACCCCCCCCCCCCCTTACTTTTCCCCTTTCCACCCGCCCTCTTTTTAAAGCTGCATAATCCGTTGAAAGCATCACATTTTCAAAACAAAGCATTTTCCTCGATTTGATCCTCCCTATCAGACTTAAATATTAAGCATTTATTTCTGGATATAAGAAATGCTAAGTCAAATCAATAGTATCCCCACAGGTATGATCAAATCAATGATATACTCTAAAGGTAGATGACTATCCACCAGTCTACGTGTACAAAATAAGATCCCCATAATATTGCTTCTGCGGGTGATGAAAATAGAAAATATTAGCCCTGGAGCTGGAATCGTACCCACCAGTTGCCCGGAGTGTCCCGGACAGCCCTGGATAAAATTGCTATTTTCGTCGTTTTTTGCCTCGCGGTCACACGTACCCGGCCGGTGCGTTCCGGGTAGTCCGGGGGTGAACCGGGGCCTATTCGAGCTGTCCGGGGGTTGTCAGGCGATGTTTCGCTACTACTACTACTACTACCATGTCGGATCGAGCCCAGATGCCCCGGACCGCCCCGGATGTTTTAAACATTTTAAAACATCCAGGGCGGACCCTGGACCAGCCACGGATCACGCCGGATCACCACGGACGAGGCATGGACGAGCCACGGATAACTCCGGATTGCCAAAGACCACCCCGGATGACGGTCCGGGGCTCGTCCGGCCTCTGATCCGGGTAGGTGTGACTGGGGCTTAAATTAAAGTGATGAAATCTTCTTAGTAGGTGATAGGTTACTTTGATTTGTGATTTATTGATGCACATATTAAGCATTTATTGCCACATAGAAGGGAACACTTAGACAATTTGATAGAACCTGTTAGTGTTGTAGTCTATGGTGTCAGAGTTTTGGTGTGGTTGCCAAAAGTAAGTTTGCATGTTTGAATTTCAAATATCTAAAAAAGTATCCATTTAAAATCAAAGTTACTTCAACTAAAATAAGGTCGATTATAACGATCAATTTAATATATTTATCTCAGAAAAATTACCAAAACGCAAAACCATCGGACTATGCAACTGTAATGAGTGCATCCGTATACAATTTGGATCTGTAGTGCAAATTTTGGTAAGTGTTTTAGTTTAGAAACGTTGATGCTTTCATCGGATCATGCAGCTTTAATATATCCATCTATACTAAGAGGAATCTACCATATTCATGTCTGAACGAAACCGAGGCTTAAGTAGCCTTTTCTCTTTAACTTACATCACAGTGGCACTGTGTAGAAAGTACAAATAAATTGATCAAATGCGTAGCGGTGGTTGGATCGGAGAGATAACTGCTGTGCCTGGGAACCAATCAAAACACAGTTAATAACCACCGAAATAGTATCCCTCCATTAAATTCATTTAGGTAAATAAGAGATAGTTTGCTAACTTGATCACACCAAAACTTGGTGATTCCATAAGCTGTTGTGGTGTAATCCAATCGGGAAAAAAGCTATACCTATCTTGTATTTATGTACAACTGTAGAGTTGGGCGCTTCACCGGAGCCGGTGCCAGACTATTTTGCTCCCAGTCAAAGCCGACTACTTTCACCTCACCCCCACCCACACACCCTAAAAAAAGAAAATTGTGTATAAAACTGTTGCCTCTCAAAGGTGGGTACTACGTCCCTCTGAGGTATGCACCTTAGGCGGGTGCCTAGTCGGCCCTATGGTAACACCGCCCCTGGGCTTAACGCTTTGTAAAACTGTGCTGCGATCAGTATCGGCTTAGATATTTCTCTACATATTTCGGTCTCCTATTCGCTACTTTCAGTCTCCTATTCGCTAAATAAGACGCATTATAAAGAATCCTTCGCTACCCTTTGCAGCTTTGATGCGATAGTCTGTGCTGGAACATAGACAATTAAAATGGATGTCAGCAATGTAAATACAAATACAACATAGTGTAAAGCTGGCTTTATTTGTGTGTCAAACCAATAAACAGTAGACACACCGGGTAGAGTTTATTCTGAGTCAATGTTCGCATTGCTTCTTGTAATATATGCGTAAAAGACATCCAGGCACGAGTGGGAGAACAAAGGAATATGTGAAAGTACGACGTCTGAACACTTTGACTTCTGGATACTGAATGCTTTATTCACGGTCTAGGGGCCTGAACCGCTGGCACCCTTTACCTCTGACGGCATCTCATTTACATATTCCTTTGTTCTCCCACTCGTGCCGGGATGTCTTTTACGCATATTTTGCACTTCTCTTCAACACAGACAAGCGTCGAATGATGGGAATAGACTAGTAGATAAGCATGTGCCTGTATAATATGTTATACACACTGGTGGCTATCTGTATTATATATATATAATGTGCCAGGTATCCTGGTGGTTACACTTACTGTGCACTAGGTCAAGGTAAACCCTCACGTTTTTACCGTATTGTCTCGATTCCTGTAAAGTGTCAGTATTATCGTGCTCTGAAAAAAAAAATTAAAAAACACTTTCGCAGAAACATCTAATGTGTTGTGTTTGAATTTTCAATTCAATAACTTTTCAATTTAATAGCTTTTCAATTCAATAACTTTCCCAATTCAATACCTTTTCAATTCAATACCTTTTCAATTCAATACCTTTTCAATTCAATACCTTTTCAATTCAATACCTTTTCAATTCAATACATTTTCAATTCAATACCTTTTCAATTCAATACCTTTTCAATTCAATACCTTTTCAATTCAATACCTTTTCAATTCAATACATTTTCAATTCAATAACTTTTCAATTCAATAACTTTTCAATTCAATAACTTTTCAATTCAATAAGTTTCCTAATTCAATACCTTTTTAATTCAATAAATTTTCAATTCAATAACTTTTTAATCCAATAACTTTTATTCCACAATATTACATTCAAATAAAAATGACTATAACCCAATAGCTTGAAGCTCTATGTATAGGCCCCCCCTATTGGTCATTCGCTGAAACTGGGCACTAAAGTGTGACATGGAAACTAAAAGTGTAAACCCTTCCAAATAAAAGCAAAAAAAGCATTCCAAATAATAGCAGAATCCATCTTCACATGAAGGCTTGCATGTTGTGCATATGTTAGAGTTTAAAAAACCCCTTTTTCACATTTTGATTTAGATCTTATACAAATTGAGCAATATGCTAAAATCACTCGTGTAACATGGAACTCAAAGACACATCCAGCCGACTATGCATCATTTTAGCATACACAACCAAGATTTGATTGATTATAGTTAAGCAAACAAGGTTATGTCTTATAAGAAAAAAGTTGAAAAAAGGTTTGGGCATGGTGTTTATGTGTAAATTCTCACATTTTTACTTCTTTCAAAATCATGCAAATTAGTATACTTTTGATGTGATAAATTAAATGAGTATACCTTTGATATCTTTTATGGGATAGATTAAATATATTTAGCATCAGCAACATACTTAATACACAAAGGAAACAATAATTATTTGACTTGCTATCAATAAAAGAAAGAATTAATTATCAGCATCGCAACATGGAAACCAAATATGTGGTGCGGAGTTTTAGAGAATAACCCATATAGCATATTTTGTTAGTGATTATTCTATGGTTCCAAATTTAATGCATAACTGTTCATCATACATTATGCTAAAGCAGAGGTGCCAAGTAAATAAGAGTGTGAGTAGGCAGACCTCCCTCATACACAAATTGTTTATTAATATACCTATTTCATATGACGTCAGCATAGGTAATTAGCACAGCTTGGCTGCAGGACAACATACCGTCACACTGCAAACTCAATGGCTGTGAGCAATCTTCATACAGTAAACGTGAAATATCTCTAAAACTGCACAACTTAAAAACAAACCCCTCGGCACACAGACAGATCAAATGTTTACCAACAAGATTATATTAAATTTATATGCTTAGTGTTCTGTATTTCTGTATCGACAAACTCAATGACCGTGCACCATCTTCATACAGAAAAAGTGAAATATCTCTAAAACCACATAACCTAGAAACAAATCAATTGGCTCACAACGAGAATACATATTCACCGAACAGGTTATATTAAATTAATGTCCTTATTGTTCTTTATTTCTATTAATTTTAATAAAATTGACGTTTTTCACTGCGCGCATCAGCAAACTCAATGGCTGTGTGCCTTTGTTCTACAGCCAATGTGCATGCGCATACAAAATGTTTATCAACATTGAAAGGGTTCTATTGTTTCAGGCTGTTATCGTCCCTAATGGCCGATAATTAAAGGCACTCATTCTGGAGCTCTTGGTTGTGCTCAGTACAAGTTTCCCTCTTCCTGCACTATTAAAGTTGCATAGTCCGTTGGTTTTGAGTTTCTGTCATTTTCTGAGATAGAAATATTAGGTTGATCATTATATACCCGCGTATATTGAAGGAGCTACACAAAGAGCTTGTTGAACCACTTAGACACATTTTCCAAAAATCAGTAAACCAAAGAAAGCTTCCTCACCCATGGAAGGATGGACATGTGTCTCCAATCTTCAAAAAGGGTAACAGAAGTGATCCAGGAAACTAAAGGCCAATCAGTCTAACAGCTGTAGTGTGTAGGTTGCTGGAATCAATAATAAGCGATTCTATCATGGCTCATCTTGTCGGAAACAACCTCCTATCAACACAGCAGCATGGCTTTGTGCAAGGAAGATCTTGTATGACCCACCTATTACAGAAGCCAGCAAGTCACAGAAGACAGCAAGTCATTGTAAATGGCAAACCATCAGGATGGTGCTCAGTGAAAAGCGGAATACCTCAGGGCAGTGTGCTTGGACCAGTCTTATTTGTGATATATATCAATGACTTACCAGAAGTTGTGCATTCTATGGTCCAAATGTTTGCTGACAATACCAAAGTATTCTGCCGTATGGAGAAAGGTAGTGACTCAGGGGATTTGCTGAAGGACCTCAACAACATGCAGAAGTGATCAAGTGATTGGCAGCTGAAGTTTAATGCTTCAAAATGCAAAGTGATGCATTTAGGGGGCAAAAACAGCAAGCACATCTATATAATGAATGATGGTGTGAATAATGTTCCGCTCTCCGAAACAATGATAGAAAAGGACTTGGGTGTCAGGGTGGACAACAAACTGACATTCAGCGACCACATCCAGGAAGCCGCCAACAGAGCTAATGGAATACTGGCCATCATTCGAAGATCGTACACATACCTAGACAAGGATGTTGTGTGCAGACTGTACACATCCCTTGCACGTCCACTTTTGGAATATGGAAATGTTGTGTGGTCACCACTCTAAAGGAAGGATGCTGAGTCAATTGAGAAGATCCAAAGAAGGGCAACGAAGCTTGTACATGGATTCAATGAAACCCTATGAACAATGTATGCATCATTTGAAGATGCCAAGCATGTACTACAGACGGGCCCAGGGGGATATGATTGAAGTATTCAAATGTTTCCATGATATCTACAAGACAGGCAGCCCCCTTATCAGAGACTCCAACACCAGGACCAGAGAACACTCCCTGAAGCTGAGGAAGCGGTACTCCAGACTGGACCTGCGACACAACCTTTTCGGCTTTAGGGTGGTTGATCTGTGGAATGACTTGCCGGAGAGTGTCGTAGTAGCAGAGTCGGTGAACTGTTTCAAGTCTCGACTGGATGCGTACTGGTCAAGCATTACGTATATCTTGGAGCCAGTGACAGTTGCTACAATCCACCACATCTGAAGAACTGTCTCCATTTCTATTAATTAAGAGCGGCTAACAGGTCAAAGGCCTATTATAGCTGTATCCTATTGATTGATATTGATTGAACCTACCTTAAAATTTAGCTTGGAGTAACTTTTATTTTAGATGGCTAACTTTTGAGATATTTGAAGTGCAAACATAACAAATTAATTTTGGCAAGCATGCCAAAACTCTGATACCATAGACTTCCACAGTAAAATGTTCTATTATATTGCCTCAGTGTTCCCCTTTATGTAGCGACAACTGTTTAATAAGTGCACCAGTTAAATATGTAGAATTAAATCTAGATAATTGATTTGGTTTTGAAGATTTCTTTTCATTGGACTATGCAGCTTCAATCCAATTCTTCCAAAGTCAAGATGGTGATCATCAGCTTTTCTTAAAGCTGCATAAATCAATAAAACCATCACATTTTCTAAACCAAAACACTTCTCTAGATTTGATTGCACATATCTAACTTAGATACCAGCGCACTTATGAAACATTTGTTGCTGCATAGAAGGGAATACTGAAAGAATTTAAATAGAACCTATTACTGTTGAAGCCTATGGTGTCAGGACAGTTTTTTTTTTTTGTTTTTTTTTCTTGAAGATTTATACTGCCTATCATGGATAAGCCTGAATAGGCTTGTTTTCACCATTAGACAGTTTGTCGATAGAAAGCCCAATCCTACACTTTTACCAACCCAAGGGATTTTTAACCTCCCACACCACATAGACATGGTATGAGAGCAACTGGCCTTTGATGATGCTGTAAGTTATACACAGTGATGGAAATCCAAATTGGCAGAGGTGGGGGCACAGGGAATCGAACCACTGACCTTCAGATTAGGAGTCCAACCTAGAAAAAAGTCAGACACTCTAACCACTCTGCCACAGAGAACATTATCTGCTTGCCAACATAATCTTGGCCTGTTTACACTTCAAATATATCAAAAGATAGCGACACGAAATAAAATTTACTTCAAACTCAAATAAAGTAGATTCTAACATTAATTCTATTATATGTATCTCAAAAAGTGACAGAAACTCAAAACGATCTGACTATGCAACTTCAGCCTTAAGAAAATGCAAAATTACATACTACTCACGTGTATCCACTAAGATTTGTTTGTTTGTTGTTTTACATCCTAGCAACATCTAATGTCATATGATGACAGGTACTGACTTGTGACAGTGCACACTCATGGTGACTAGAGTGCTGTCCCACTGGGAAACCAGGCCACCAGCACCATGACCTGATATCCCACTCAGTCACATTATCCTGCCACTGAGCCAACCAGTCCTTGCCCTATCCTAATAATGCCGAATGCCAGGCTAGGCCAGGCTAGAAAGCGACAAGTATAAATTGTTAAAGTCATTGGTTTGACTCGATCAGGATTCGAACCCACGAATCATGAGATCACCTTCTCCTGCGTTAAAAGCACATATGCTGATTATTTTCTTCATAAGTGCTTCCCATCTCCTTGGATTGGATCACGTGACACTGTTAGTGAATAAGCACAAATGTAAACTAGATTGGTTGCTTGTTGGAGTTTGACATCCTGGCAACATCTAAGGTCATTATACCGGGCGTGGTGGCCGAATCGGTAGAGTGCGGGCCTCGTGTTTGGAAGGTCGGGAGTTTGGTTCCCGGTCGAGTCAAACCAATCACTTATAAATGTTATACTTGTTGCTTCCTAGCCTGGCGCTCGGCATTAATAGGCATTAATAGGATAGAGCAAGGACTGGTTAGCTCAGTTTCGGGATAATGTGACTGATTGGGAAATTGAGTCAGGTCATTGTGCTGGCGGCCTGATTTCCCAGTGGGCAGGTTGGAGAGCTTACCTCGGATGGGCTACGGTGGTCATTGGTCCGATTGAATTACAAAGGTTGAATCTGATATAAGATTAGGTCGTGAAATTACATCTATGCCCGTGGCACAATGAGTTTCGGCTAGTTTTACTATTGGAACATATCACAGAAAAGGTTTATTAGCAGTATTGGTAGCATTATTTGATCAATTATTATTGTCATTATTATTATCGTTTTTGTTATCATTATTACCATTATTTCTGTCGTTCTTATTAATATCATTATTAATGTTATTATTATCATTATTAATGCAATTCAAAACCAGACACAGATAATTACTTTTTTGGGCTAATCAATTTATTAATCAGGCTTAATAAATTTTCACACAGCCTTATATTTCTATCACTATAGAACATAAGTCATTGAAGCTCCTCTCAATAGTACAATTGAGACTATTAGCTTTTAACTACTCTAACTTCGCAGGTGGTACAACCTGGTAAGACAATATGATTACTGTTAATCATTACTTATGTGCAAGTCAATAATTAATTGTTATATCATAATATTCATATGATAGTTATTCTTGAATGCAGGATTCTTTGAAGATACTTGAAAATGAAGACATGAGGCAGGAGCTAAGGGTGGATCACAGTCACGCAGTCAACTCCCATCCAGCACACACACACATTTGCACTTGCAGTACACACATCATCATTCAACATAGGGAAATAAAAAGGGACCATTAGATCTCAGCCCTATCATAGTTAAGGATGCAAAAATGGGTGGGTGGGATGGTCAAATTTATGTATTGAATGCCAACGATCCGTCATCGTCGATGGCCAGGTAGGGAATGGATTAGCCTTTGAATCTACTACCGGAAGTCAACTTCGATCGTAGCGACGTATGCTACGACGGTATCTATGGTATTCATAGTATCAAGCCCGTAGTCAGGGTTTTGAATTACGCATGTTACCAGCAACATGTAAAAATAACAATTCAAAACGCAGACCGCGCGTGCGAGCGGATTACTTTTTTTTTTTTTTTTTTTTTTTTTGTTTTTTTTTTTTTTTTTTTTTTTTTTTTTGGGCTAATAAATTTATTAATCAGGCTTAAGAAAATTTTCACAACAGCACATATATTTCTATCACTATAGAATATAATCATTGAAGCTCCTCTACTTAGTTACAATTGAACTATTTCCACTTAGTTTAACTACTCTAACTTTGCAGTGGTACAACCAGTAAGACATATTTACTGTTAATCATTACTTATGTGCAAGTCAATAATTAAATGTTATATCATAATATTCATATGATAGTTATTCTTGAATGCAGGATTCTTTGAAGATACTTGAAAATGAAGACATGAGGCAGGAGCTAAGGGTGGATCACGGTCACGCAGTCAACTCCCATCTGGCACACACACACATTTGCACTTGCAGTACACACATCATCATTCAACATAGGGAAATAA
>CM059189.1:24854843-24936803 GCA_030323885.1 Branchipolynoe longqiensis
GGGTGGCAGTAAAGTCAGGATGTGTGAAAGGCCAACAGTTCTCTTGTTGCTTATGGGTGGCGTTAAATTCGGCACCTGTGAAAGGACAGCAGTTCTCTTCTTGCCTATGGGTGGCAGTAACGTCGGGGTGTGTGAAAAGCCAGCAGTTCTCTTGTTGCTTATGGGTGGCAGTAAAGTCGGGACATGTGAAAGGCCAGCAGTTCTCTTGTTGCTTATGGGTGGCAGTACCATCGTGGCTTGTGAAAAGCTAGGAGTTCTCTTATTGCTTATGGGTGGCAGTAAAGTCGGGACCCGTGAAAGGCCAGCAGTTCTCGTGTTGCTTATAGGTGGCAGTAAAGTCGGGACCTGTGAAAGGCCAGCAGTTCTCTTGTTGCCTATGGGTGGAAGTAAAGTCGGGAGCTGTGAAAGGCCAGCAGTTCTCTTGTTGCTTATGTGTGGCCGTAGTGTTGGAGTGTGTGAAAAGCCAGCAGTTCTCTTGTTGGCTATGGCTGGCAGTAAATTCGGGACCTGTGAAAGGCGAGCAGTTCTCTTGTTGCTTATAGCTGGCAGTAAGGTAGGGATGTGTGAAAGGCCAGTAGTTCTCTTGTTGCTTATGGGTGGCAGTAACGTTGGGACCTGTGAAAGGCCTGCAGTTCTCTTGTTGCTTATGGGTGGCAGTAAAGTCGGGATGTGTGAAAGGCCAGCAGTTCTCTTGTTGCCTATTTTTTTGGTAAATATGTTTATTCTGCTGAATAAGTCTTTTGTCAGTGCCGAAGCACTGGTCTTCCAGCCATTTTTCAATTCAGGGTTATTTACACAAAAGGTATATAGAATAAGGTGTACAATACATGTTGAATAGACAATTTGCAACATGTAACACAATGAAATTCTGAAACCCAAAAGTTCCATAACAATATGGTACAGTAGTGTCATATAACCAGACCAATATTAGTCAGATCAATGTGAGTATTTACATAGTATTTAGAATGTAAGCAGAAGTTATCTCCTGTATTCAGTTGGTAAACTTGTAGTAAGTTTTAATGTTCAGTTGCAGTTAGGCAAGCGGTATATAAATGTTGGTTTGTTAGGAAAATTCTAGTGTAACTCTAATGTAGTTAGTTATGTGAGTTTATGAATTATGTTGTTGGGGTGGGGTTGTTAATAATACACTGGACCATCTGTGACCAGTGAAGCAGTGGGACCAATCCCAGTGCATTTAGGTCTTAAATTTTACATTTTTACCTGGACTGTCTCCCTATGGGTGGCAGTAAAGTCGGGACGTGTGAAAGGGCAGGAGTTCTCGTGTTGCTTATGGGTGGCAGTAAAGTCGGGACGTGTGAAAGGCAGGCAGTTCTCTTGTTGTCTATGGGTGGCAGTACATTCGGCACCTGTGAAAGGCCAGCAGTTCTCTTCTTACTTATGGGTGGCAGTAACGTCAGTGCCTGTGAAAAGCCAGCAGTTCTCTTGTTGGTTATGGGTGGCAGTAAAGTCAGGACCTGTGAAATGCCAGCAGTTCTCTTGTTGCTTATGGGTGGCAGTAAAGTCGGGATGTGTGAAAGGCCAGCAGTTCTCTTGTTGCTTATGGATGGCAGTACCGTGGGGCTTGTGAAAAGCCAGCAGTTCTCTTGTTTCTTATGGGTGGCAATAAAGTCGGGATGTGTGAAAGGCCAGCAGTTCTCTTGTTGCTTATAGGTGACAGTAAAGTCGGGACCTGTGAAAGGCCAGCAGTTCTGTTGCTGGATATGGGTGGGAGTAAAGTCGGGACCTGTGAAAGGCCAGCATTTCTCTTGTTGGTTATGGGTGGCAGTAAAGTCGGGACCTGTGAAATGCCAGCAGTTCTCTTGTTGCATATGGGTGGCAGTAAAGTCGGGATGTGTGAAAGGCCAGCAGTTCTCTTGTTGCCTATGGATGGCAGTACCGTGGGGCTTGTGAAAAGCCAGCAGTTCTCTTGTTTCTTATGGGTGGCAGTAAAGTCGGGATGTGTGAAAGGCCAGCAGTTCTCTTGTTGCTTATTGGTGACAGTAAAGTCGGGACCTGTGAAAGGCCAGCAGTTCTGTTGCTGGATATGGGTGGGAGTAAAGTCGGGACCTGTGAAAGGCCAGCATTTCTCTTGTTGCTTATGGGTGGCAGTAAAGTCAGGACGTGTGAAAGGCCAGCAGTTCTCTTGTTGGTTATTGGTTGCAGTCAATTTGGCACTTGTGAAAGGCACGCAGTTCTCTTGTTGCTTATGGGTTACAGTAACGTCGGGGTGTGTGGAAAGACAGCAGTTCTCTTGTTGGTTATGGGTGACAGTAAAGTCGGGACCTTTGAAAGGGCAGCAGTTCTCTTGTTGCTTATGGGTGGCAGTAAAGTCGGGATGTTTGAAAGGCCAGCAGTTCTCTTGTTGCTTATTGGTGGTAATAAAGTCGGAACCTGTGAAAGGCTAGCAGTTTTCTTGTTGCTTATGGATGGCAGTAAAGTCAGGACATGTGAAAGGCCAGGAGTTCTCTTGTTGCATATGGGTGGCAGTAATGTCGGGACCTGTGAAAGGCCAGCAGTTATCTTGTTCCTTATTGGTGGCAATAAAGTGGGGACCTGTGAAAGTCCTGCAGTTCTCTTGTTGCTTATAGATGGCAGTAAAGTCGGGACCTGTGAAAGGCCAGCAGTTCTCTTGTTGCCTATGGGTGGCAGTAAATTCTGGACGTGTAAAAGGCCAGCAGTTCTCTTCTTGCTTATGGGTGGCAGTAAATTCGGCGCCTGTGAAAGGCCAGCAGTTCTCTTGTTGCTTATGGGTGGCAGGAACATTGGGGTGTGAGAAAAGCCAGCAGTTCTCTTGTTGGTTATGGGTGGCAGTAAAGTCGGGACCTGTGAAAGGCCAGCAGTTATCTTGTTGCTTATGGGTGGCAGTAAAGTCGGGATGTGTGAAAGGCCAGCAGTTCTCTTGTTGCTTATGGGTGGGAGTAAAGTCGGGACCTGTGAAAGGCCAGCAGTTCTCCTGTTGCTTATAGGTGGCAGTAAAGTCGGGACCTGTGAAAGGCCAGCAGTTCTCTTGTTGCTTATGGGTGGCAGTAAAGTTGGGATGTGTGAAAGGCCAGCAGTTCTCTTGTTGCATATGGGTGGGAGTAAAGTCGGGACCTGTGAAAGGCTAGCAGTTCTCCTGTTGCTTATAGATGGCAGTAAAGTCGGGACCTGTGAAAGGCCAGCAGTTCTCTTGTTGCTTATCGGTGGCAGGAAAGTCAGGACGTGTGAAAGGCCAGCAGTTCTCTTGTTGCTTATGGGTGGCAGTAAATTCGGCACCTGTGAAAGGCCAGCAGTTCTCTTGTTGCTTATGGGTGCCAGTAACATCAGGGTGTGTGAAAAGCCAGCAGTTCTCTTGTTGGTTATGGGTGGCAGTAAAGTCGGGACCTGTGAAAGGACAGCAGTTCTCTTGTTGCTTCTTGGTGGCAATAAAGTGGGGACCTGTGAAAGTCCAGCAGTTCTCTTGTTGCTTATGGGTGGCAGTAAAGTCGGGACCTGTGAAGGCCAGCAGTTCTCATGGTGGATATAGGTGGGAGTAATGTCGGGACCTGTGAAAGGCCAGCAGTTTTCTTGTTCCTTATAGATGGCAGTAAAGACAGGACCGGTGAAAGGCGAGCAGTTCTCTTGTTGCCTATGGGTGGCAGTAAAGTCAGACGTGTGAAAGGCCAGCAGTTCTCTTGTTGCATATGGGTGGCAGTAAATTCGGCACCTGTGAAAGGCCAGCAGTTCTTTTGTTGCTTATGGGTGGCAGTAACGTCGGGGGGTGTGAAAGGCCAGCAGTTCTCTTGTTGCTTATGAGTGGCAGTAAAGTCGGGATGTTTGAAAAGCCAGCAGTTCTCTTTTTGGTTAAGGGTGGCAGTAAAGTCGGGACCTGTGAAAGGCCAGCAGTTCTCTTGTTGCTTACAGATGGCAGTAAAGTGGGGACCGGTGAAAGGCGAGCAGTTCTCTTGTTGCCTATGGGTGGCAGTAAAGTCTGTACGTGTGAAAGGCCAGCAGTTCTCTTGTTGCATATGGGTGGCAGTAAATTCGGCACCTGTGAAAGGCCAGCAGTTCTTTTGTTGCTTATGGGTGGCAGTAAAGTCGGGAGGTGTGAAAGGCCAGCAGTTCTTTTGTTGCTTATGGGTGGCAGTAACGTCGGGGTGTGTGAAAAGCCAGCAGTTCTCTTGTTGGTTATGGGTGGCAGTAAAGTCGGGACCTGTGAAAGGCCAGCAGTTCTCTTGTTGCTTATGGGTGGCAGTAAAGTCGGGACCTGTGAAAGGCCAGCAGTTCTCTTGTTGCTTATGGGTGGCAGTAAAATTGACTTGGGACCTGTGAAAGGCCAGCAGTTCTCTTGTTGGTTATAGGTGGCAGTAAAGTCGGGACCTGTGAAAGGCCAGCAGTTCTCTTGTTGCTTATAGGTGGCAGTAAAGTCGGGACCTGTGAAAGGCCAGCAGTTCTCTTGTTGCCTATGGGTGGCAGTAAAGTCTGTACGTGTGAAAGGCCAGCAGTTCTCTTGTTGCATATGGGTGGCAGTAAATTCGGCACCTGTGAAAGGCCAGCAGTTCTTTTGTTGCTTATGGGTGGCAGTAACGTCGGGGTGTGTGAAAAGCCAGCAGTTCTCTTGTTGGTTATGGGTGGCAGTAAAGTCGGGACCTGTGAAAGGCCAGCAGTTCTCTTGTTGCTTATGGGTGGCAGTAAAGTCGGGATGTTTGAAAAGCAAGCAGTTCTCTTGTTGGTTATGGGTGGCAGTAAAGTTGGGGCCTGTGAAAGGCCAGCAGTTCTCTTGTTGCTTATGGGTGGCAGTAAAGTCGGGATGTGTGAAAGGCCAGCAGTTCTCTTGTTGCTTAGGGGTGGGAGTAAAGTCGGGACCTGTGAAAGGCCAGCAGTTCTCTTGCTGGATATGGGTGGGAGTAAAGTCGGGACCTGTGAAAGGCCAGCAGTTCTCTTGTTGCTTATAGATGGCAGTAAAGTCGGGACCTGTGAAAGGCGAGCAGTTCTCTTGTTGCTTATGGGTGGCAGTAAATTCGGCACCTGTGAAAGGCCAGCAGTTCTCTTGTTGCTTATGGGTGGCAGTAACATCGGGATCTGTGAAAAGCCAGCAGTTCTCTTGTTGGTTATGGGTGGCAGAAAAGTCGGGACCTGTGAAAGGCCAGCAGTTCTCTTGTTGCTTATTGGTGGCAATAAATTGGGGACCTTTGAAAGTCCAGCAGTTCTCTTGTTGCTTATGGGTGGCAGTAAAGTTGGGAACTGTGAAAGGCCAGCAGTTCTCTTGTTGCATATGGGTGGCAGTTAAGTCAGGAACTGTGAAAGTCCAGCAGTTCTCTTGTTGATTATGGATGGCAGTAAAGTCAGGACCTGTGAAAGGCCAGCAGTTCTCTTGTTGCTTATGGGTGGCAGTAAATTCAGGACGTGTAAAAGGCCAGCAGTTCTCTTGTTGCTTATGGGTGGCAGTAAATTCGGCACCTGTGAAAGGTCAGCAGTTCTCTTGTTGCTTATAGGTGCCAGTAACATCAGGGTGTGTGAAAAGCCAGCAGTTCTCTTGTTGGTTATGGGTGGCAGTAAAGTCGGGACCTGTGAAAGGCCAGCAGTTCTCTTGTTGCTTATTGGTGGCAATAAAGTGGGGACCTGTGAAAGTCCAGCAGTTCTCTTGTTGCTTATGGGTGGCAGTAAAGTTGGGACCTGTGAAAGGCCAGCAGTTCTCGTGCTGGATATAGGTGGGAGTAAAGTCGGGACCTGTGAAAGGCCAGCAGTTCTCTTGTTGCTTATAGATGGCAGTAAAGTCGGGACCGGTGAAAGGGGAGCAGTTCTCTTGTTGCCTATGGGTGGCAGTAAAGTCAGTACGTGTGAAAGGCCAGCAGTTCTCTTGTTGCATATAGGTGGCAGTACATTCGGCACCTGTGGAAGGCCAGCAGTTCTTTTGTTGCTTATGGGTGGCAGTAACGTCGGGGTGTGTGAAAAGCCAGCAGTTCTCTTGTTGGTTATGGGTGGCAGTAAAGTCGGGACCTGTGAAAGGCCAGCAGTTCTCTTGTTGCATATGGGTGGCAGTAAAGTCTGGATGTGTGAAAGGCCAGCTGTTCTCTTGTTGCTTATGGGTGGCAGTAAAGTCGGGACCTTTGAAAGGCCAGCAGTTCTCTTGTTGCTTATGGGTGGGAGTAAAGTCGGGATGTGTGAAAGGCCAGCTGTTCCCTTGTTGGTTATGGGTGGCAGTAAAATCGGGACATGTGACAGGCCAGCAGTTCTCTTGTTGCATATGGGTGGCAGTAAAGTCGGGATGTGTGAAAGGCCAGCAGTTCTCTTGTTGCTTATGGGTGGCAGTACTGTCGGGGCTTGTGAAAACCCAGCAGTTCTCTTGTTGGTTATGGGTGGCAGTAAACTTGAGACCTGTGAAAGTCCAGCAGTTCTTTTGTTGCATATGGATGGCAGTAAATTCGGGACCTGTGAAAGGCGAGCAGTTCTCTTGTTGCTTATGGGTGGCAGTAAAGTCGGGACGTGTGAAAGGCCAGCAGTTCTCTTGTTGCTTATGGGTGGCAGTAAAGTCGGGACGTGTGAAAGGCCAGGAGTTCTGTTGTTGCTTATGGGTGGCAGTAAAGTCGGGACCTGTGAAAGGCCAGCAGTTATCTTGTTGCTTATTGGTGGCAATAAAGTGGGGACCTGTGAAAGTCCAGCAGTTCTCTTGTTGCTTATGGGTGGCAGTAAAGTCGGGACCTGTGAAAGGCCAGCAGTTCTCGTGTTGCTTATAGGTGGCAGTAAAGTCGGGACCTGTGAAAGGCCAGCAGTTCTCTTGTTGCTTATGGGTGGAAGTAATGTCGGGAGGTGTGAAAGGCCAGCAGTTCTCTTGTTGCTTATGGGTGGCAGTAACGTCGGAGTGTGTGAAAATCCAGCAGTTCTCTTGTTGGCTATGGGTGGCAGTAAATTTGGGACCTGTGAAAGGCGAGCAGTTCTCTTGTTGCTTTTAGGTGGCAGTAAAGTCGGGATGTGTGAAAGGCCAGCAGTTCTCTTGTTGCTTATGGGTGGCAGTAACGTCGGGACCTGTGAAAGGCCAGCACTTCTCTTGTTGCTTATAAGTGGCAGTGACGTCGGGACCTGTGAAAGGCCAGGAGTTCTCTTGTTGCTTATGGGGGGCAGTAAAGTCGGGACCTGTGAAAGGCCAGGAGTTCTCTTGTTGCTTATGGGTGGCAGTAAATTCGGGATGTCTCAAAGGCCAGCAGTTCTCTTGTTGCTTATGGGTGGCAGTAAATTCGGCACCTGTGAAAGGCCAGCAGTTCTCTTGTTGTTTATGGGTGGCAGTAATGTCAGGGCCTGTGAAAAGCCAGCAGTTCTCTTGTTGCTTATGGCTGGCAGTAAAGTCAGGACGTGTGAAAGGCGAACAGTTCTCTTGTTGCTTATGGGTGGCAGTAAATTCGGCACCTGTGAAAGGCCAGCAGTTCTCTTGTTGCTTATGGGTGGCAGTAAAGTCGGGATGTGTGAAAGGCCAGCAGTTCTCTTGTTGCTTATGGGTGGCAGTAAATTCGGCACATGTGAAAGGCCAGCAGTTCGCTTGTTTTGTATGGGTGGCAGTAACGTCGGGACCTGTGAAAGGCCAGCAGTTCTCTTGTTGCTTATGGGTGGCAGTAAAGTCGGGATGTGTGAAAGGCCAGCAGTTCTCTTGTTGCTTATGGGTGGCAGTAAATTCGGCACCTGTGAAAGGCCAGCAGTTCTCTTGTTGCTTATGGGTGGCAGTAACGTCGGGGCCTGTGAAAAGCCAGCAGTTCTCTTGTTGCTTATGGCTGGCAGTAAAGTCAGGACGTGTGAAAGGCGAACAGTTCTCTTGTTGCTTATGGGTGGCAGTAAATTCGGCACCTGTGAAAGGCCAGCAGTTCTCTTGTTGCTTATGGGTGGCAGTAACGTTGGGGTGTGTGAAAAGCCAGCAGTTCTCTTGTTGGTTATGGGTGGCAGTAAAGTCGGGACCTGTGAAAGGCCAGCAGTTCTCTTGTTGCTTATGGGTGGCAGTAAAGTCGGGATGTGTGAAAGGCCAGCAGTTCTCTTGTTGCTTATGGGTGGCAGTAAATTCGGCACCTGTGAAAGGCCAGCAGTTCTCTTGTTGTTTATGGGTGGCAGTAACGTCAGGGCCTGTGAAAAGCCAGCAGTTCTCTTGTTGCTTATGGGTGGCAGTAAAGTCAGGACGTGTGAAAGGCCAGCAGTTCTCTTGTTGCTTATGGGTGGCAGTAAATTCGGCACCTGTGAAAGGCCAGCAGTTCTCTTGTTGCTTATGGGTGGCAGTAACGTTGGGGTGTGTGAAAAGCCAGCAGTTCTCTTTTTGGTTATGGGTGACAGTAAAGTCGGGACCTGTGAAAGGCCAGCAGTTCTCTTGTTGCTTATGGGTGGCAGTAAAGTCGGGATGTGTGAAAGGCCAGCAGTTCTCTTGTTGCTTATAGATGGCAGTAAAGTCGGGACCTGTGAAAGGCGAGCAGTTCTCTTGTTGCTTATGGGTGGCAGTAAAGTCGGGACCTGTGAAAGGCCAGCAGTTCTCTTGTTGCTTATGGATGGCAGTATATTCGGCACCTGTGAAAGGCCAGCAGTTCTCTTGTTGCTTATGGGTGGCAGTAACGTCGGGGTGTGTGAAAAGCCAGCAGTTCTCTTGTTGGCTATGGGTGGCAGTAAAGTCGGGACCTGTGAAAGGCCAGCAGTTCTCTTGTTGCTTATGGGTGGCAGTAAAGTCGGGATGTGTGAAAGGCCAGCAGTTCTCTTGTTGCCTATGGGTGGCAGTAAAGTCGGGACATGTGAAAGACCAGCAGTTCTCTTGTTGCTTATGGGTGGCAGTAAAGTCGGGACCTGTGAAAGGCCAGCAGTTCTCTTGCTGGATATGGGTGGCAGTAAAGACAGGACCTGTAAAAGGCCAGCAGTTCTCTTCTTGCTTATGGGTGGCAGTAAAGTCGGGATGTGTGAAAGGCCAGCAGTTCTCTTCTTGCTTATGGGTGGCAGTAAAGTCGGGACCTCTGAAAGGCCAGCAGTTCTCTTGTTGCTTATGGGTGGCAGTAAAGTCGGGACCTGTGAAAGGCCAGCAGTTCTCTTGTTGCTTATGGGTGGCAGTAAAGTTGGGATGTGTGAAAGGCCAGCAGTTCTCTTGTTGCTTATGGGTGGCAGTAAATTCAGCACCTGTTAAAGCCCAGCAGTTCTCTGCTTGCTTATGGGTGGCAGTAACGTCGGGCCGTGTGAAAAGTCAGCAGTTCTGTTATTGGATATGGGTGGCAGTAAAGTCGGGACCTCTGAAAGGCCAGCTGTTCTCATGTTACTTATGGGTGGCAGTAAAGTCGGGATGTGTGAAATGCCAGCAGTTCTCTTGTTGCTTACGGGTGGCAGTAAAGTCGGGACCTGTGAAAGGCCAGCAGTTCTCTTGTTGCTTATAGGTGGCAGTAAAGTCGGGACCTGTGTGTGACATATGTTGATCGACCGGTACACGCTGGTCACCAGCTATAACTAGAATGTAACTAAGGCAACTAAGACGGTTAATGAAGTCAGTCTTGAACTGGAGCTCACCGTGGTCGACTCGTATCTTACATGGTGTCAGATGTGGTTTAACTAACATGACATAATGGCACTATCAGGATTAAAACCCCCATTGCCATTGAATTTGGAAGGTAACATCAATCTGAACTGGACCCAATGGATCGATTCCTATCGGATTTACGCAGTAGCAGCAGGAGTGGCTTGGAAAGCAGAGAAAGTTCAGTGCTGCGTGTTCCTGCACGTAGCAGGAACCGAGGCTCAAAAGGTTCATAGGACGTTCGACATTGACATAGCAGACAAAGAAAAAATTGCAATTTTGATTGAAGCATTTCAAAAGTACTGTGAGGGGAAGACAAACATTACGGTGGTAAGGTACCAGTTTAACTCTTTAAATCAGACCAACGAGTGTATGGACACTTATATCAGGAATCTTCTAAACCGCATTTCATATTGTCAGTACGGGTCACTGGAAGATTCGCTGTTATGTGACAGAATAGTATGCGGTGTCAAGAGCAGTACTTTGCGGGATCGTCTATTGCAGACTAGCAACTTATCACTGGATGTTTGTGTAAATATTTGTCGATTAAGCGAGCATAAATCGGACTTAATAAGTGATTGTACAAGTGAAATGAGAAATGAGAATGTCGACGCAATTTCAAGAATGGAGAGCGGCATGACGTCACAGCGATGGCCGGGACCATGGCGACGAACGTCACAACAACAAAACTACCGTGCCACTGGGTCAAATGCCAAATGTAATAATTGTGGTTATCAACACTTTCAAGGGCGGTGCCCGGCAAAAGACAAACAATGTTCGGGGTGCAGAAGAACTGGACATTTCATCAAAATGTGCAGGCGAAATAACCAAAGGAGTATGGCAGTGAATGAAGTACATATATCTCAGCATGGCAAACACAATGAATACGAGAATCGGTACGACGATGACAGTCCACATGATTTGTTCGTCAGTGCGATAACTAACGACAACAATACAAAGGAGGGACTGTGGTACGCGAGTGTGAGGATCAAGGATGTTACGATAGAGTTCAAGCTCGACACAGGATCGGAGGCGAATATAATACTGAGGAAATTATATAATAGGATAGGTGGGATGAGCATGTCCCCACCTCATTGTCACCTAGTCACCTATACAGGTCAACGAATAGAACCGATTGGAGAGACGGTGATCGAGGTTCGTGGACAACGATTCAAGTTTCAAGTAACCGAAGAAGGCAGTCCATTACTTGGAAAAAGTGCTTGTGTTGCACTCAACCTAATCATGAGAGTGGACTGTATATCCGACGATAGTGATCCGAGGAAGAGCGCTGCAGACTTGGTAAATATGTACAATGATGTATTCACAGGGATCGGTAAAATAAAAGTAAACGCACATATTCATATTGATAAAAATGTATCCCCCATAATTGATGCCCCTAGACGGATCCCTCATGCTATAATATCAGATGTAAAAAAAGAATTAGATAGAATGTTAGCGTTGGGGGTGATAGTGAAGCAGACGGAACCAACACCATGGGTTAGCTCGATAACAATTGTCAGGAAACCAGGTAAAATCAGGATATGTCTAGATCCAACTAAGCTGAATAAAGCCATATTGAGAGGCCCATATCCAACCCGTACTATAGAGGAAGTAGTGGCCAATACAAACGGGGCCAAATATTTTTCAGTAATTGATGCAAACAGTGGTTACTGGCAAATTCATTTAGACAAAGAAAGTTCCGACCTTTGCACATTCAACACACCATGGGGCAGGTATCGGTTTACGTGTTTACCGTTTGGAATCAAAACAGCTGGGGTATCTTCATTGAGGAAATGAATGGGATCATGGGTGACTTAGAGGGGGTGAACGTAATTACGGATGACATTCTAATATATGGAAAATCGGTTCAGGAACATAATACCAGACTTAAAGCAGTTTTGGACAGAGCCAGAAAATTCAAACTGACATTAAACCCAAAGAAATCTAAGATATGCCAGTCCCAAGTAACATATGTAGGTCATCTGTTGACATCCCAAGGCTTACTGCCCAGTAAAGAACGGGTGCAGGCGATCATTGACATGCCAACACCGTGTGATAAAAAGGCTGTGCAAAGATTTTTGGGTATGGTAGGTTACGTTAGTAAGTTCATTCCCAACATGGCTGAGTTGGCCAAACCATTGCGCATAGTCCTTGGCAAAGAGATAGCGTGGCACTGGCAAAATGAACAGATGGAGTCTTTTACCAAACTAAAAATGTTACTTACAAAAGCCCCAGTACTAAAATATTTCGATGTCAGCCTAGATATTGTATTGCAAGTAGATGCGTCTAAGTCCGGGTTAGGCGCAACAATTTTCCAAGATAATAGGCCAGTTGCCATGGCTTCAAGAGCGTTAGACAAAACACAAGCAAATTACGCTGTCATTGAAAAAGAACTGTTGGCAATATGTTTCGGATGCACAAAATTTCACGATTATATATTTGGCAAAGAAGTAACAATCCACACAGACCACAAACCGCTAGTAGCAATCATGAACAAGCCGATACATTCTCTATCAGCGAGGATGCAACGTATGAGAATGAGACTACAGAATTATAACATACGAGTAATATACATTAAAGGCACGCTGATGTACTTTGCAGATGCGCTGTCCAGGGCCCACACCACATTGACCACACCAGACAACCTGTTCGATGATGAACTCACAGTAGCGGGAATTGAGTTGGGGAGCGATGGGATGACCAGGGTACAAGATGAGGTAAAAAAGGACAAGACACTACAACAAGTAATATACTTAGCAAGGCATGGATGGCCCAACCATAATGGTAATCTCGACTCTGAGGTAAAACCATTCTTTACCTATAGACATGACATTACAGTTCACGAAGGTATATTGCTAAAGGACAATAGAATAGTTGTTCCACGCACGTTGCAGAAAGAAATGTTGCACAAGATACATGAATCACACCTAGGCATAGTTAGATGTAAACAATTAGCACGTGCCAGGTATGAATGGTCAAATAGAGGACCAAGTGTCCCGTTGTCAGATTTGTCAGGAATACAGAAACACACAACAGTCTGAGCCACAACAGAATCATAACATACCATGTATCCCGTATCATAAAGTGGGGGTTGACCTCTTCTTTGTTGAAAATACCACTTTTATATTAATAATTGATTATTATTCAAAATTTCCGGAGATAGTGGAACTGACAACCACAACCAGTAAAAGTATTATTAACGTATTAAAACAGGTATTCTGCAGATACGGTATCCCAAAAATAGTGGTCTCTGACAATGGGCCGCAGTTTAGTAGCGCAGAATACTTACAGTTTTCAAAGAACTATGACTTCCGGCCGGGTTTTTTCGAGTCCGCTTTTCCCTCAAAGTAATGGACAGGTCGAGAGATATGTTCAGACAGTAAAGTTATTGATAAAAAAAGCCATGTCGGATAACAAAGATCCGAACATCGCATTACTGAATTATAGAAACACGACACTGCAAGGCTTAGGTGCATCACCAGCACAGTTACTTATGTCACGTAGGCTCAGGACTAAGTTACCTGTAATAAATGCAAATCTCGCACCTAAATGTCAGGTGTCAAAGAAAACCGAGTTCAAAGAAATACAACGAAACCAGAAAAAATATTTTGATAGAAAGGCAGGACATGAACACCCACCCTTGCAACGAGGCGAACACGTACGTTATTTACATCACACGGGGAAATGGGCTAAAGGACAAATTGTCGATTCACAGATGCCTGGTACTAGAGATTATAGCATAAGGAATGCACAAAACAAGATAGTGCATAGAAATCGTAAGCACATTTTCAAAACAAAGACAGACACATTTCCAAACGGAGGGCAGACGCATCATAATAAATGTGAGCGTTTGATTAATCACAAACAAGTTGTACAGGAGCAGAGACGACAGTTACCATATACAACACGTTACGGGAGAGTTGTTCGCCCTGTTTCTTGTTTAATAGTAAGCTGATGTACAGTTTTCAACGTGTGTTTCGCATGAGTTGATATACAGATTAAGTTAGTACTAATGCACTCTTTAATACCCGTATTATCTATGTATTTATACAATGTTCGTATACAACACACACCAAATTTGGTGACATGGTCATGAATTGATATCACACTGTTACATGTCGGATGACCCATTCATCGGTGATAAAATGTGATACGACGAACAAAAGACTTTGCAGAGATTCATGTCAACAGAGTGCGCGAAAGTGCCAACAATATATATGCATCAATATGAACATTCGTGACCGGCTCACAATGCCGGATAAAAGACATTATTTATAGAAAATAAGGTAGTGAGTATCATAGATGTTGTTAAGATATATGTTGCCAGCGTGTTATTTGTAAGAGTTACAACCTTAATAAAATAGAAAATAATATGGGAGTATATGACATATTAATTTAAGATGCACATTGGTCGACATACACGGTTGGTGCATGGGTCTGTTGACCATTATACATTCGACACATGGATTCCCACATGGTATTTATATAAGTGAGAATACCGCCTGTATGGTTAAGTACTCATCTGAGTTCTATAGTGTATAGGAAATAAGTTTACAAAATGTTTATGCAATGGAGTATATTATATGTTAGCCAAAGTATTTATTGCCCTGTTGGGTATTTATAAGAGTTATGAGAGTAATAACCTTAATAAACATTGGAAGGGAGATGTGACATGTGTTGATCGACTGGTACACGCTGGTCACCAGCTAGAACTAGAATGTAACTAAGGCAACTAAGACTGTTAATAAAGTCAGTCTTAAACTGGAGCTCACCGTGGTCGACTCGTATCTTACATGTGAAAGGCCAGCAGTTCTCTTCTTGCCTATGGGGGGCAGTAATGTCGGGGTGTGTGAAAAGCCAGCAGTTCTCTTGTTGGCTATGGGTGGCAGTGAATTCGGTACCTGTGAAAGGCGAGCAGTTCTCTTGTTGCTTATAGGTGGCACTGAAGTAGGGATGTGTGAAAGGCCAGCAGTTCTCTTGTTGCTTCTGGGTGGCAGTAACGTCGGGACCTGTGAAAGGCCGGCAGTTCTCTTGTTGCTTATAGGTGGCAGTAAAGTGGGGACCTGTGAAAGACCAGCAATTCTCTGGTTTCTTATGGATGGCAGTAAAGTCGGGACCTGTGAAAGGCCAGTAGTTCTCTTGTTGCTTATGGGTGACAGTAAAGTCGGGATCTGTGAAAGGCCAGCAGTTCTCTTGTTGCTTATGGGTGGCAGTAAATTTGACACCTGTGAAAGGCCCGCAATTCTCTTGTTGCTTATGGGTGGCAGTAATGTCAGGGCCTGTGAAAAGCCAGCAGTTCTCTTGTTGGCTATGGGTGGCAGTAAAGTCGGGACCTGTGAAAGGCCAGCAGTTCTCTTGTTGCTTATGGGTAGCAGTAAAGTCGGGACCTGTGAAAGGCCGGCAGTTCTCTTGCTGGATATGGGTGGGAGTAAATTTGGGACCTGTGAAAGGCGAGCAGTTCTCTTGTTGCTTATGGGTGGCAGTAAAGTCAGGACGTGTGAAAGGCCAGCAGTTCTCTTGTTGCTTATGGGTGGCAGTAAATTCGGCACCTGTGAAAGGCCAACAGTTCTCTTGTTGCTTATGGGTGGCAGTAAAGTTGGGGTGTGTGAAAAGCCAGCAGTTCTCTTGTTGGTTATGGGTGGCAGTAAAGTCGGGACCTCTGAAAGGCCAGCAGTTCTCTTATTGCTTATGGGTGGCAGTAAACTCGGGATGTGTGAAAGGCCAGCAGTTCTCGTGTTGCTTATGGGTGGCAGTAAATTCAGGATGTGTGAAAGGCCAGCAGTTCTCTTGTTGCTTATGGGTGGGAGTAAAGTCGGGACCTGTGAAAGGCCATCAGTTCTCTTGTTGCTTATAGGTGGCAGTAAAGACGGGACCTGTGAAAGGCCAGCAGTTCTCTTGTTGCTTATGGGTGGCAGTAAAGTCGGGACGTGTGAAAGGCCAGCAGTTCTCTTCTTGCTTATGGGTGGCAGTAAATTCAGCACATGTGAAAGGCCAGCAGTTCTCTTCTTGCTTATGGGTGGCAGTAACATCGGGGTGTGTGAAAAGCCAGCAGTTCTCTTGTTGGTTATGGGTGGCAGTAAATTCGTGACCTGTGAAAGGTGAGCAGTTCTCTTGTTGCTTATAGCTGGCAGTAAAGTAGGGATGTGTGAAAGGCCAGCAGTTCTCTTGTTGCTTATGGGTGGCAGTAACATCGGGACCTGCGAAAGGCCAGCAGTTCTCTTGTTGCTTATGGGTGGCAGTAAAGTCGGGACGTGAGAAAGGCCAGCAGTTCTCTTGTTGCTTATGGGTGGCATTAAATTCGGCACCTGTGAAAGGCCAGCAGTTCTCTTGATGCTTATGGGTGGCAGTAAAGTCGGGAAGTGTGAAAGGTCAGCATTTCTCTTGTTAGTTATGGGTGGGAGTAAAGTCGGGACGTGTGAAAGGCCTGCAGTTCTCTTGTTGCTAAGGTGGCAGTAAAGTCGGGACCTGTGAAAGGCCAGCAGTTCTCTTGATGGATATGGGTGGGAGTAAAGTCGGGACCTGTGAAAGGCCAGCAGTTCTCTTGTTGCTTATAGATGGCAGTAATGTCGGGACCTGTGAAAGGCGAGCAGTTCTCTTGTTGCTCATGGGTGGCAGTAATGTCGGGATGTGTGAAAGGCCAGCAGTTCTCTTGTTGCCTATGGGTGGCAGTAAAGTCGGTACCTGTAAAAGGCCAGCAGTTCTCTTGTTGCTTATGGGTGGGAGTAAAGTCGGGACCAGTGAAAGGCCAGCAGTTCTCTTGTCGCTTATAGATGGCAGTAAAGTCGGGACCTGTGAAAGGCCAGCAGTTCTCTTGTTGCTTATAGATGGCAGTAAAGTCGGGACCTGTGAAAGGCCAGCAGTTCTCTCGTTGCTTAT
Source organism: Branchipolynoe longqiensis (assembly GCA_030323885.1). NCBI lineage: Eukaryota > Metazoa > Annelida > Polychaeta > Phyllodocida > Polynoidae > Branchipolynoe > Branchipolynoe longqiensis. The sequence goes on from CM059189.1 coordinate 24,871,198, forward strand.
GGGTGGCAGGAAATTCGGGGCATGTGAAAGGCCAGCAGTGCTCTTGTAACGTATGGGTGGCAGTAAAGTTGGGATATGTGAAAGGCCAGCAGTTCTCTTGTTGCTTATGGGTGGCAGTAAAGTCGGGATCTGTGAAAGGCCAGCAGGTCTCTTGTTGCTTATGGGTGGCAGTAACGTCGGGACCTGTGAAAGGCCAGCAGTTCTCTTGTTGCTTATAGGTGGCAGTGAAATCGGGACCTGTGAAAGACCAGCAGTTCTCTGGTTTCTTATGGGTGGCAGTAAAGTCGGGACCTGTGAAAGGCCAGCTGTTCTCTTGTTGCTTATGGGTGGCAGTAAAGTCGGGATGTGTGAAAGGCCAGCAGTTCTCTTGTTGCTTATGGGTGGCAGTAAATTCGGCAACTGTGAAAGGCCAGCAGTTCTCTTGTTGCTTATGGGTGGCAGTAATGTCAGGGCCTGTGAAAAGCCAGCAGTTCTCTTGTTGCTTATGGCTGGCAGTAAAGTCAGGACGTGTGAAAGGCAAACAGTTCTCTTGTTGCTTATGGGTGGCAGTAAAGTCGGGACCTGTGAAAGACCAGCATTTCTCTTGTTGCTTATGGGTAGCAGTAAAGTCGGGACCTGTGAAAGGCCGGCAGTTCTCTTGCTGGATATGGGTGGGAGTAAATTTGGGACCTGTGAAGGGCGAGCAGTTCTCTTGTTGCTTATGGGTGGCAGTAAAGTCGGGACCTGTGAAAGGCCAGCAGTTCTCTTGTTGCCTATGGGTGGGGGTAAAGTCGGGATGTGTGAAAGGCCAGCAGTTCTCTTGTTGCTTATCGTTGGGAGTAAAGTCGGGACCTGTGAAAGGCCAGCAGTTCTCTTGTTGCTTATGGGTGGCAGTAAAGTCGGGATGGTTGAAAGGCCAGCAGTTCTCTTGTTGCTTATTGGTGGCAATAAATTCGGCACCTGTGAAAGGCCAGCAGTTCTCTTGTTGCTTATGGGTGGCAGTAATGTCAGGGCCTGTTAAAAGCCAGCAGTTCTCTAGTTGGTTATGGGTGGCAATAAAGTTGGGATGTGTGAAAGGCCAGCAGTTCTCTTGTTGCCTATGGGTGGCAGTAAAGTCGGGACCTGTGAAAGGCCAGCAGTTCTCTTGTTGCTTATGGGTGGCAGTAAAGTCGGGACCTGTGAAAGGCTGGCAGTTCTCTTGCTGGATATGGGTGGGGGTAAAGTCGGGAACTGTGAAAGGCCAGCAGTTCTCTTGTTGCCTATGGGTGGGGGTAAAGTCGGGATGTGTGAAAGGCCAGCAGTTCTCTTGTTGCTTATCGGTGGGAGTAAAGGCGGGACCTGTGAAAGGCCAGCAGTGCTCTTGTTGCTTATGGGTGGCAGTAAAGTTGGGATGTGTGAAAGGCGAGCAGTTCTCTTATTGCTTATGGGTGGCAGTAAAGTCGGGACCTGTGAAAGGCCAGCAGTTCTCTTGTTGCATATGGGTGGGAGTAAAGTCGGGACCTGTGAAAGGCCAGCAGTTCTCTTGTTGCTTATAGGTGGCAGTAAAGTCGGGACCTGTGAAAGGCCAGCAGTTCTCTTGTTGCTTATGGGTGGCAGTAAATTCGGCACCTGTGAAAGGCCAGCAGTTCTCTTGTTGCTTATGGTGGCAGTAACGTCGGGGTGTGTGAAAAGCCAGCAGTTCTCTTGTTGGTATGGGGAGAAAGTCGGATGTGAAAGGCCACAGTTCTCTTTGCTTATGGTGAGTAAGTCGGATGTGAAAGGCCGCAGTTCTCTTGTTGCATGGTGGCAGTAAAGTTGGGACCTGTGAAAGCCAGCAGTTCTCTTGTTGCTTATGGGTGGCAGTAAAGTCGGGATGTGTGAAAGGCCAGCAGTTCTCTTGTTGCTTATGGGTGGCAGTAAAGTCGGGATGTGTGAAAGGCCAGCAGTTCTCTTGTTGCTTATGGGTGGCAGTAAAGTCAGGACCTGTGAAAGGCCAGCAGTTCTCTTGTTGCTTATGGGTGGCAGTAAAGTCGGGACCTGTGAAAGGCCAGCAGTTCTCTTGTTGCTTATGGGTGGCAGTAAAGTCGGGACGTGTGAAAGGCCAGCAGTTCTCTTGTTGCTTATGGGTGGCAGTAAGTCGGGTTGTGAAAGCCAGCAGTTCTCTTGTTGTTGGGTGGCAGTAATTCGGGACCTGTGAAAGGCGAGCAGTTCTCTTGTTGCTTATAGGTGGCAGTAAAGTCGGGATGTGTGAAAGGCCAGCAGTTCTCTTGTTGCTTATGGGTGGCAGTAAAGTCGGGACCTGTGAAAGGCCAGCAGTTCTCTTGTTGCTTATGGGTGGCAGTAAAGTCGGGACCTGTGAAAGGCCAGCAGTTCTCTTGTTGCTTATGGGTGGCAGTAAAGTCGGGATGTGTGAAAGGCCAGCAGTTCTCTTGTTGGTTATGGGTGGCAGTAAAGTCGGGACGTGTGAAAGGCCAGCAGTTCTCTTGTTGCTTATGGGTGGCAGTAAAGTCGGGACGTGTGAAAGGCCAGCAGTTCTCTTGTTGCATATGGGTGGGAGTAAAGTCGGGACCTGTGAAAGGCCAGCAGTTCTCTTGTTGCTTATGGGTGGCAGTAATGTCGGGACCTGTGAAAGGCCAGCAGTTCTCTTGTTGCTTATGGGTGGCAGTAAAGTCGGGACCTGTGAAAGGCCAGCAGTTCTCTTGTTGCTTATGGGTGGCAGAAAATTCGGGACCTGTGAAAGGCAAGCAGTTCTCATGTTGCCTATTGGTGGCAGTAAAGTCGGGACCTGTGAAAGGCCAGCAGTTCTCTTGTTGCCTATGGGTGGTAGTAAAGTCGGTATGTGTGAAAGGCCAGCCGTTCTCTTGTTGCTTATGGCTGGCAGTAAAGTCGGGATGTGTGAAAGGCCAGCAGTTCTCTTGCTGCTTATGGGTGGCAGTAAAGTTGGGACGTGTGAAAGGCCAGCAGTTCTCTTCTTGCTTATGGGTGGCAGTAAATTCAGCACCTGTGAAAGGCCAGCAGTTCTCTTCTTGCTTATGGGTGGCAGTAACGTTGGGGTGTGTGAAAAGCCAGCAGTTCTCTTGTTGGTTATGGGTGGCAGTAAAGTCGGGATGTGTGAAAGGCAAGCAGTTCTCTTGTTGCTTATAGCTGGCAGTAAAGTAGGGATGTGTGAAAGGCCAGCAGTTCTCTTGTTGCTTATGGCTGGCAGTAAAGTCGGGATGTATGAAAGGCTAGCAGTTCTCTTGTTGCCTATTTTTTTGGTAAATATGTTTATTCTGCTGAATAAGTCTTTTGTCAGTGCCGAAGCCCTGGTCTTCCAGCCATTTTTCAATTCAGGGTTATTTACACAAAAGGTATATAGAATAAGGTGTACAATACATGTTGAATAGACAATTTGCACCATGTAACACAATGAAATTCTGAAACTCAAAAGTTCCATAACAATATGGTACAGTAGTGTCATATAACCAGATCAATATTAGTCAGATCAATGTGAGTATTTACCTAGTATTTAGAATGTAAGCACAAGTTATCTCCTGTATTCAGTTGGTAAACTTGTAGTAAGTTTTAATGTTCAGTTGCAGTTAGGCAAGCGGTATATAAATGTTGGTTTGTTAGGAAAATTCTAGTGTAACTCTAATGTAGCTAGTTATGTGAGTTTATGAGTTGGGGTGGGGTTGTTAATAATACACTGGACCATCTGTGACCAGTGAAGCAGTGGGACCAATCCCAGTGCATTTAGGTCTTAAATTTTACATTTTTACCTGAACTGTCTCCCTATGGGTGTCAGTAAAGTCAGGACCTGTGAAAGGCCAGCAGTTCTCTTGTTGCTTTTGGGTGGCAGTAAAGTCGGGATGTGTGAAAGGCCAGCAGTTCTCTTGTTGCTTATGGGTGGCAGTAAAGTCGGGACGTGTGAAAGGCCAGCAGTTCTCTTGTTGCTTATGGGTGGCAGTAACGTCGGGAGGTGTGAAAGGCCAGCAGTTCTCTTGTTGCTTATCGGTGGGAGTAAAGTCAGGACCCGTGAAAGGCCAGCAGTTCTCTTGTTGCTTATGGGTGGCAGTAAAGTCGGGACGTGTGAAAGGCCAGCAGTTCTCTTGCTGGATGTGGGTGGGAGTAAAGTCGGGACCTGTGAAAGGCCAGCAGTTCTCTTGTTGCTTATAGATGGCAGTAAAGTCGGGACCTGTGAAAGGCCAACAGTTCTCTTGTTGCTTATGGGTGGCAGTAAATTCGGCACCTGTGAAAGGCCAGCAGTTCTCTTGTTGCTTATGGGTGGCAGTAACGTCGGGGTGTGTGAAAAGCCAGCAATTCTCTTGTTGGCTATGGGTGGCAGCAAAGTCGGGATATGTGAAAGGCCAGCAGTTCTCTTGTTGCTTATGGGTGGCAGTAAAGTTGGGGACTGTGAAAGGCCAGCAGTTCTCTTGCTGGATATGGGTGGGAGTAAATTCGGCACCTGTGAAAGGTCAGCAATTCTCTTGTTACTTATCGGTGGCAGTAAAGTCGGGGCCTGTGAAAGGCCAACAGTTCTCTTGTTGCTTATGGGTGGCAGTAAAGTCGGGATGTGTGAAAGGCCAGCAGTTCTCTTGTTACTTATCGGTGGCAGTAAAGTTGGGACCTGTGAAAGGCAAGCAGTTCTCATGTTGCCTATTGGTGACAGTAAAGTCGGGACCTGTGAAAGGCCAGCAGTTCTCTTGTTGCCTATGGGTGGTAGTAAATTTGGCACCTGTGAAAGGCCAGCAGTTCTCTTGTTACTTAGCGGTGGCAGTAAAGTCGGGACCTGTGAAAGGCCAGCAGTTCTCTTGTGGCTTATGGGTGGCAGTAAAGTCAGGACGTGTGAAAGGCCAGCAGTTCTCTTGTTGGATATGGGTGGGAGTAAAGTCGGGACCTGTGAAAGGCCAGCAGTTCTCTTGTTGCTTATAGGTGGCAGTAAAGTCGGGACCTGTGAAAGGCCAGCAGTTCTCTTGCTGGATATGGGTGGGAGTAAAGTCGGGACCTGTGAAAGGCCAGCAGTTCTCGTGTTGCCTATGGGTGGCAGTAAAGTCGGGACGTGGGAAAGGCCAGCACTTCTCTTGTTGCTTATGGGTGGCAGTAAATTTGGGATGTGTGAAATGCCAGCAGTTCTCTTGTTGCTTATGGGTGCAGTAAATCAGCACCTGTGAAAGACCAGCAGTTCTCTTCTTGCTTATGGGTGGCAGTAACGACGGGGTGTGTGAAAAGCCAGCAGTTCTCTTGTTGGCTATGGGTGGCAGTAAATTCGGGACCTGTGAAAGGCCAGCAGTTCTCTTGTTGCTTATGGGTGGGAGTAAAGTCGGGACCTGTGAAAGGCCAGCAGTTCTCTTGTTGCTTATGGGTGGCAGTAAATCGGAGTGTGAAAGGCCAGCAGTTCTCTTGTTGCTTATAGGTGGCAGTAAAGTCGGGACCTGTGAAAGGCCAGCAGTTCTCTTGTTGCTTATGGGTGGCAGTAAAGTCGGGATGTGTGAAAGGCCAGCAGTTCTCTTGTTGCTTATGGGTGGCAGTAAAGTCAGGACCTGTGAAAGGCCAGCAGTTCTCTTGTTGCTTATGGGTGGCAGTAACGTCGGGGTGTGTGAAAAGCCAGCAGTTCTCTTGTTGGTTATGGGTGGCAGTAAAGTCGGGACCTGTGAAAGGCCAGCAGTTCTCTTGTTGCTTATGGGTGGCAGTAAAGTCGGGACGTGTGAAAGGCCAGCAGTTCTCTTGTTGCTTATAGGTTGCAAGTTCTCTTGTTGCTTATGGGTGGCAGTAAAGTCGGGACCTGTGAAAGGCCAGCAGTTCTCTTGTTGCTTATGGGTGGCAGTAAAGTCGGGATGTGTGAAAGGCCAGCAGTTCTCTTGTTGCTTATGGGTGGCAGTAAAGTCGGGACGTGTAAAGGCAGCAGTTCTCATGGAGTAATGACTGGGGCCACATCCTTATGGCATAAATCGACTGTGAAGCCAGTCCTTGGTGGCAGAAAAGTCGGGACCTGTGAAAGCCAGCAGTTCTCTTGTTGGTTATGGGTGGCAGTAAAGTCGGGACCTGTGAAAGGCCAGCAGTTCTCTTGTTGCTTATGGGTGGCAGTAAAGTCGGGACCTGTGAAAGGCCAGCAGTTCTCTTGTTGCTTATGGGTGGCAGTAAAGTCGGGATGTGTGAAAGGCCAGCAGTTCTCTTGCTGCTTATGGGTGGTAGTAAAGTCGGGACCTGTGAAAGACCAGCAGTTCTCTTGTTGCTTATTGGTGGCAGTAAAGTTTGGACCTGTGAAAGGCTAGCAGTTCTCTTGTTGCTTATGGGTGGCAGTAAAGTCGGGATCTGTGAAAGGCCAGCAGGTCTCTTGTTGCTTATGGGTGGCAGTAAAGTCGGGACCTGTGAAAGGCCAGCAGTTCTCTTGTTGCTTATGGGTGGCAGTAAAGTCGGGACCTGTGAAAGGCCAGCAGTTCTCTTGTTGCTTATGGGTGGCAGTAAAGTCGGGACCTGTGAAAGGCCAGCAGTTCTCTTGTTGCTTATGGGTGGCAGTAAAGTCGGGATGTGTGAAAGGCCAGCAGTTCTCTTGTTGCCTATGGGTGGCAGTAAAGTCGGGACCTGTGAAAGGCCAGCAGTTCTCTTGTTGCTTATGGGTGGCAGTAAAGTCGGGACCTGTGAAAGGCCAGCAGTTCTCTTGTTGCTTATGGGTGGCAGTAAAGTCGGGACGTGGGAAAGGCCAGCACTTCTCTTGTTGCTTATGGGTGGCAGTAAATTTGGGATGTGTGAAATGCCAGCAGTTCTCTTGTTGCTTATGGGTGGCAGTAAAGTCGGGATGTTTGAAAGGCCAGCAGTTCTCTTGTTGCATATGGGTGGGAGTAAAGTGGGGAGCTGTGAAACGCCAGCAGTTCTCTTGTTGCTTATGGGTGGCAGTAAAGTCAGGACGTGTGAAAGGCCAGCAGTTCTCTTGTTCCCTATAGGTGGCAGTAAAGTCGGGACGTGTGGAAGCCCAGCAGTTCTCTTGTTGCTTATGGGTGGCAGTAAAGTCGGGATGTGTGAAAGGCCAGCAGTTCTCTTGTTGCTTATTGATGGCAGTAAAGTCAGGACCTGTGAAAGGCCAGCAGTTCTCTTGTTGCTTATGGGTGGCAGTAAAGTCGGAACCTGTGAAAGGCCTGCAGTTCTCTTGTTGCTTATGGGTGTCAGTAAACTCAGCACCTGTGAAAGGCCAGTAGTTCTCTTGTTGCTTAGGGATGGCAGTAATGTCGGGGTGTGTGAAAAGCCAGCAGTTCTCTTGTTGGCTATGGGTGGCAGTAAAGTCGAGACCTGTGAAAGGGCAGCAGTTCTCTTGTTGCTTATGGGTGGCAGTAAAATCGGGACCTGTGAAAGGCCAGCAGTTCGCTTGTTGGTTGTGGTTGGCAGTAAAGTCGGGACCTGTGAAAGGTCAGCAGTTCTCTTGTTGCTTATGGGTGGGAGTAAAGTCGGGACGTGTGAAAGGCCAGCAGTTCTCTTGTTGCTTATGGGTCGGAGTAAAGTCGGGACCTGTGAAAGGCCAGCAGTTCTCTCGTTCCTTTCAGGTGGCAGTAAAGTCGGGACGGGTGAAAGGCCAGCAGTTCTCTTGTTGCCTATGGGTGGGAGTAAAGTCGGGACGTGTGAAAGGCCAGCAGTTCTCTTGTTGCGTATGGGTGGCAGTAAAGTCGGGACCTGTGAAAGGCCAGTAGTTCTCTTGTTGCTTATTGGTGGCAGTAAAGTGGGCACCTGTGAAAGTCCAGCAGTTCTCTTGTTGGTTATGGGTGGCAGTGAAGTCGGGACCTGTGAAAGGCCAGCAGTTCTCTTGTTGCTTATGGGTGGCAGTAAAATCGGGACCTGTGAAAGGCCAGCAGTTCTCTTGTTGCTTATGGGTGGCAGTAAAGTCGGGAGGTTTGAAAGGCCAGCAGTTCTCTTGCTGCTTATGGGTCGTAGTAAAGTCGGTACGTGTGAAAGGCCAGGAGTTCTCTTCTTGCTTATTGGTGGCAGTAAAGTGGGGACCTGTGAAAGTTCAGCAGTTCTCTTGTTGCTTACGGGTGGAAGTAAAGTCGGGATCTTTGAAAGGCCAGCAGGTCTCTTGTTGCTTACGGGTGGCAGTAAAGTTAGGACCTGTGAAAGGCCAGCAGTTCTCTTGTTGCTTATGGGTGGCAGTAAAGTCGGGACCTGTGAAAGGCCAGCAGTTCTCTTGTTGCTTATTGGTGGCAGTAAAGTGGGCACCTGTGAAAGGCCAGCAGTTCTCTTGTTGCTTATGGGTGGCAGTAAAGTCGGGATGTGTGAAAGGCCAGCAGTTCTCTTGTCGCCTATGGGATGCTGTAAAGTCGGGACCTGTGAAAGGCCAGCCGTTCTCTTGTTGCTTATGGATGGCAGTAAAGTCGGGACCTCTGAAAGGCCAGCAGTTCTCTTGTTACTTATCGGTGGCAGTAAATTCGGGACCTGTGAATGGCCATCAGTTCTCTTTTTGCTTATCGGTGTCAGAAAAGTCAGGTCCTGCGAAAGGCAAACAGTTCTCTGCTTGCATATTGGTGGCAGTAAAGTGGGGACCTGTGATAGGCCAGTATTTCTCTTGTTGCCTATGGGTGGCAGTATAGACGGGACCTGTGAAAGGCCAGTAGTTCTCTTGTTGCTTATGGGTAGCAGAAAAGTCGGGACCTGTGAAAGGCAAGGAATTCTTTTATTGCTTATGGATGGCAGTAAAGTCAGGAACGGTGAAAGGCCAGCGGTTCTCTTGATGCTTATGGGTGGCAGTAAAGTCGGTAACTGTGAAAGGCCAGCAGTTATCTTGTTGCTTATTGGTGGCAATAAAGTGGGGACCTGTGAAAGTCCAGCAGTTCTCTTGTTGCTTATGGGTGGCAGTAAAGTCGGGACCTGTGAAAGGCCAGCAGTTCTCTCGTTCCATATGGGTGGCAGTAAAGTCGGGACCTGTGAAAGGCCAGCAGTTCTCTTGTTGCTTATGGGTGGCAGTAAAGTCGGGACCTGTGAAAGCCAGCAGTTCTCTTGTTGCTTATGGGTGGCAGTAAAGTCGGGACCTGTGAAAGGCCAGCAGTTCTCTTGTTGCTTATGGGTGGCAGTAAAGTCGGGACCTGTGAAAGGCCAGCAGTTCTCTTGTTGCTTATGGGTGGCAGTAAAGTCGGGACCTGTGAAAGGCCAGCAGTTCTCTTGTTGCTTATGGGTGGCAGTAAAGTCGGGACCTGTGAAAGGCCAGCAGTTCTCTTGTTGCTTATGGGTGGCAGTAAAGTCGGGACCTGTGAAAGGCCAGCAGTTCTCTTGTTGCTTATGGGTGGCAGTAAAGTCGGGACCTGTGAAAGGCCAGCAGTTCTCTTGTTGCTTATGGGTGGCAGTAAAGTCGGGACCTGTGAAAGGCCAGCAGTTCTCTTGTTGCTTATGGGTGGCAGTAAAGTCAGGACCTGTGAAAGGCCAGCAGTTCTCTTGTTGCTTATGGGTGGCAGTAAAGTCGGGACCTGTGAAAGGCCAGCAGTTCTCTTGTTGCTTATGGGTGGCAGTAAAGTCGGGACCTGTGAAAGGCCAGCAGTGCTCTTGTTGCTTATGGATGGCAGTAAAGTCGGGACCTGTGAAAGGCCAGCAGTTCTCTTGTTGCTTATGGGTGGCAGTAAAGTCGGGACCTGTGAAAGGCCAGCAGTTCTCTCATTGCTTATGGGTGGCAGTAATGTCGGGACCTCTGAAAGGCCAGCAATTCTCTTGTTGCCTATGGGTGGCAGTAAAATGGGGACCTGTGAAAGGCCAGCAGTTCTCTTGTTGCTTATGGGTGGCAGTAAGGTCGGGACCTGTGAAAGGCCAGCAGTTCTCTTGTTGCTTATGGGTGGCAGTAAAGTCAGGACCTGTGAAAGGCCAGCAGTTCTCGTGTTGCTTATGGGTGGCTGTAAAGTCGGGACCTGTGAAAGGCCAGCAGTTCTCTTGTTGCTTATGGGTGGCAGAAAAGTCAGGACCTGTGAAAGGCAAGCAGTTCTCTTGTTGCTTATGGGTGGCAGTAAATTCGGGACCTGTGAAAGGCCGGCCGTTCTCTTGTTGCTTATGGGTGGCAATAAAGTCAGGACATGTGAAAGGCCAGCAGTTCTCTTGTTGCTTATGGGTGGCTGTAAACCCGGGACCTGTGAAAGGCCAGCAGTTCTCTTGTTGCTTATGGGTGGCAGTAAAGTCGGGACCTGTGAAAGACCAGCAATTCTCTTATGGGTGGCAGTAAAGTCGGGACATGTGAAAGGCCAGCAGTGCTCTAGTTGCTTATGGGTGGCAGTAATGTCGGGACCTCTGAAAGACCAGCAGTTCTCTTGTTGCCTATGGGTGGCAGTAAAATGGGGACCTGTGAAAGGCCAGCAGTTCGCTTGTTGCTTATGGTTGGCAGTGACCCGCTAATCAGTAATATGCTACTCTACATAATCGTTCTCAATCCAGGGCGTTAATTGTAGAGGCAGTGTGTCATCCAGTCGGTGCTCAAGCCAATAGCTGAGTGAGCGCCGCGAGCGCAGCGTCTATGACAGTTCAGGTCAGGTAGGTCAGGTCAGGTAGGATGTTACGGCCGCAGATTTCGAGGTGCCGGCGGCCATTATCCCAGGGAAGGAAAGACACGTCTAGCGACAGCTTGCACAAAGCAACTTCGGAGGCTGTGTAGGGTAAGGGGTTTCAGTGAACCGGTGGCTGCCATAGCAGGTTCGGAGAGTGTGGAGAAGGGCTCGGGCAGAGAGGGGAACACCGGAGGGGAGTGACAGAGCTGGATCGTGGGGTAGGAGGTCAATGGTGTTCGGTAGTTCCTCCAAGCTTGAACCGGGCTTGAGCATGACTCCATAATGAGGGTGGTAAAATGAAGAATGGCGGCAACTGGGATAAATGAGTCAGCACTTGACAGCTAGCAGAGTATGTGCGGCAGGCAGACAGCCCGCCGGCAGAGATCGGGCGGTTGTCGGGAATGTCTGGTGAAGAGAGCTAGCACAGACCATGCAGCATTGAGACACCACCTTGCTGGCAGAGACTGCGGTAAAGACATATGTGAACAAGTGAAATAAAACAAAAACACAATGAAATTTCACTGCTTCAGATCAATTCAGTTATTTAGGACTATTCACTGCTAAAATCTAATTCTGTAATTTGTGAACATGACATTTTCCTGTTATTAGGGTGACTATTCACTACTACAATTACATTCTGCTAATTATGAGCATGACTTCATAATGAGGGTGGTAAAATGAAGAATGGTGGCAACTGGGAACGATGCGTCAGCAGGTGACAGCTAGCAGAGTACATGCAGCAGGCAGACAGCCCGCCGGCAGAGATCGGGCAGTTGTCGGGAATGTCTGGTGAAGACAGCTAGCAGAGACCGTGCAGCATTGAGACACCACCCCGCTGGCAGAGACTGCGGTAAAGACATATGTGAACAAGCGTAATAAAACAAAAACCGTAGTGTTTTGAACTTAGGTTGAAAACACTACCGTAGTGTTTTCAAAGGGGTAGTGTTTTGAACGTCCTACACCGGGAACGTCGGGTGAAGACAATGAAGGCGAGTCACGGGACGCCGGCAATGAGGGGCGTGGCAATGTTCATGGTGTGGAGTCCGGCGACTCAGGTTGCTGCATGTACCTTTGCGATAGGGGAAGCCTCCCACGTTTCTTATTGGCATTAGCGATATAGCGAATGGTAGACAGGAAGTGTGAACACTTATTTGTCTCTCATTTTTTTTGGTACATTAGTTGTCCCAAGCAGGGGAAATCCCTGACGACTGGTCTTCCCCACTCCACTGCTGGTCGATAGAAAGCCCGAGCCTACACTTTTACTGACCCGAGGGATTTTTAACCTCCCACACCACATAGACATGGTATGAGAGCAACCAGCCTTTGACGACGCAGAGCTGGGGGCACGGGGAATCGAACCGCCGACTTCAGATTAGGAGTCTGACCTAGAAAAAAGTCAGACACTCTAACCACTCCGCCACAGAGAACACCACACATTACATCTGGTTCAAGGCCAAAAGAAACCCGACACAAGGCGAGTAACCGAAGTCGATGTTGCTCGGGTGCAGTCAGGCGGCAGAGTGACGTGCTCGCTGTAATGAGATTAGCAAGAAGGGCAGAAATAGCCTTTGCCTCGTGAGCAAATTAACGATGTTAGCCTCGGCCAACATGCGTAATGCATTACGCATTATGAAATTGATAGACTTTGAAGTTTAACTGGAAACCACAATTTGACAGAACATTGTTAGAAATAGATTTGTCGGTTTTTGTGCCTGAGCCCTTCATAAAAATAAAAGAAGAAAGAGTTCAGGCGCAAAACCCAGTAAACACCAATCCAAAAATTGAGCTAAACATTAGAGTTAAAACCTTCAGGAGGTTCATATTTTACCTACCCATTGTTTTGTTCATCGCTCCATAACCATCTCATCACAAGAAAACTGGAATTTGTGGGAATTAGAATTACCTCCAGGTAAAAATCGATTATTTTAATTCATTTTTTCGATTCGTGTTTATGGGCTTTTGTGCAAGAACTCTTCATATTATATATATATATGTAGCATAATGAATTATGGAAATATAAAATGGCTAGCGGGATTGATAGTGTATTATATCAATTTACTGCTGTGTATAGGCCTATGAGTTATCAATGCATATTAACTGCGGGGCAGCTTCACACTGAGGAATCGGTGTGCCCGGTGGCGCCACCAGTGGCATAATGCGTAACTACACGCTACGCCTACGCTATATTCTACTCTGCCCCGAAATTTGGTTGTAAGAGATTTATTGTATTATTTACCTGTATGGGTTTTTATCCTGTGTCAGAGAGATCAAGTATCCTAAACCCAGTGCCTTCTTGTGTTAGTTTGTTCTGTCCCCATGCCAGAATTTTCAGGTCGGTTTCAGCAGGACAGTGAATGGCGGTTACAGTGTGAAGTGGCGCCACCATCGGAGCTGAGGTTGGGGAGGTTGGAGCAGGAGATGACTAGGTCAGACTCCATCTGTCCAGGGACTGATGGAGTGATGGGGGAAAGGAGGGATATTCCGGGTTATAATATTTGTATAATTCTTATACAGCATATATATATATAGTATATACAAATTATATGAGCATAAATTCGTAGAAGTATCAATGTACTGTTTGTAACACAGCCCTAGTCGGTGGTGCCCACACCGGATATACCAACCTCATTACAATTATATATATATATTATATAATTTTTGCGGTGCCGGTGTGATGACGCATAAGCTGACAAGTTAGCGCATGTACAGACAGGTGGCACTACAAGCGCACATGAGGTTGTCCAAGCAGAGTAATTGATGACCAATTAAATAAAGCACCCTGCAGTAGATTACTGAGGGTGGCGTATTTGAGGAGATGGGGAGGAAAAACGTACGATTAATTATACTCGTATAATCCTTATACAGCACATATATATGTGATGAGGTTGGTTATTTCTACTTGAACCTCGAAACCAGAAGAAAGACAAACATCGGAGTGTCAGTAGAGATTTGTATTCTTCCAAAAGATTGGGAGCTCCGTCATGAATGAACTGACCCCAAGGCCTGTTGCATAGCATTTGGGATTTAGTCCCAACGCTACCCGGTTACAGTATACCTAAAGGCCCAGTCAGACCTGACCGGATTGAGCAACGGACTTAAACTGGACAAAGAATTTTCTAGTCCGTTGGTGTCCGGTATCAAAATGGACCGAAATGTGTCGAAATATTGCGCTTTCAACGGACAAGGAATGGTCAACCGACGGGTGAAAACCGAATGTCAAACGGACGGACCGGACACCAACCAGATACATCACGGACGCGCCGTAAACAGATAAAAAAAACGACGGACCGAATACCCACAGCACTATCAACGGACTCTTCAGGATACAAACTGGACACCTAATGGATGGGTACCGGACATGAACCGGACAAAACGAACTAAACGGACTTAAACCGGACACCAACCATACACATCAGTCCGGCGGTGTCCAAACCGTACATTGCCGTATTTCACCGGACAGTGTCCGGTTTTTGTTTGTTTCTCCAATCCGGTATGGTCTGACTGCGGCTTTAGGCATGCAGAATAGCATATTGATCACTCCTGTGACACTGGTGCCTATTACCAGGATCCTGTACAAACTATACGCTGTACGGTTATTGAACCTACCCTGTGTATGTATAATAAGTGCATTGCTTGAATGTATGTAATTGCAAGCATTAAATGACCATTTAAAAGACTTACTATTTGAGGGGATTAGTGCACATAGGGAGTCTGCACTGACCTCTCAGGCAAGGACCCACATAGATGGGTTGGCGTGGATAGGGTGATGACATGAGGGAGTCTAGATGATTTAATGGTTAGCACACTGGCCTGGAATGAGAGATGTGGGTTCGATTCCTGCTCTAGGCACAATATATTGCATTTTCAACACCCTTAGGACAACCTGAAGCTGAGAGACATTAAGACTGACTCATGGACGCAACTCTCACAGGAGAGAGCTAAATGGAGAGTGGCAGTCAAGTAATGAAAGCAGTCTTTGTCACATTGCGACCGATAGCATGATGATAATGATGAGGACAACATATTTAATTTATCTCCAAAGAATTTCAGAAAAACTATCGGACTACGAAACTTTAACCATCTGTTTATTATTTTAATCGGATACAGGACTTGACATACATTACACTAAAGACACATGAATAATTAAGACGCTTTGTCACCAGTTCTTTTGGTTGGTAGCACTCAGGCTGGTCTTCCACCTTTCACTGCTCCCAAAGACGGGGGGGGGGTAAATACTGGCGTCAAAACAATACTGCTATCATATTCAATCCCATATAGGCGACTAGTGTAATACAATCATATACAGATATGACTGACCTTCAATGACATTGACTTCCAAGGCCGCCTTTAAGCCAATTGGACCAATTTCTCCCAGCTTGGCCCTACGCCCAAGGGGGCCGGTGTTGCGGTTTCAGTTCTCCACCAGTTTCAGTTCTCCACATCGCTTCTGCGCATGCGTCAACATCGAACAGCATCATCTGCGCATGTGTCAACATCGAGCCAGATTCAAACCGTCGCTGATCGCCGCAAATCGCTGCACTCATACTGTCACTATAGTGTCAGTGTCACTAACCTTATAAATTTAATATAATCTTTTCGGTAAACATGTTTTCTATAAGCTGTATTCACACGGGCAAAGAGTAAAACGATCTAGGCAAAGCGTTTTACCTGAGGCGTTTTAGAGGCGCATTCACACGGGCAGTACTTGGGCCGGAAATCGATATCAGCGCATGAGCAAGTCGATTCTAACCAGCGCCAGTTTGGGTTCGTCGACGTCGCGATGAGAGAGTGTGGGTTCGACCTAGATATGTATGGACTGAATCGTATTGGTTTGGAACGGTCAAAACTTCTGCTGGGCAGTGAAAACCTTAAAATAAATCATGAAAAAGATATATATGTGCACCTCTAGCAGGTTCATAGACCAAATTATATAATATGCGCTTTTGATCTACCGGAAAGTCAACAAACCAAGGTCTCGACTGCGCATACCTGTGACGTCATAAATCGCTTCATATGTGTTCACACGGGCAAGATAAAACGTTTCAGCATAGATCGGTTCCTGTAGACCACCTCGCGAAACGTTTTACAGTAAACGATTCATGTAAATCGATTCAGGCATAAAACGCGTCAGGTCGCTTTCACACGGCAAATGTAAATCGATCTAGGCAACTGGTTTTACGTGAGGCGTTTTACCTCGCTCGTGTGAATACAGCTTATATGTGTACCAAGCAATTTGTTTCTAGGTGGTGTGGTTTTAGAGATATTTCACTTTTTCTGTATGAAGATTGCTCACGACCATTGACGATGCTGTTCGATTTTGACGCATGCGCAGAAGCGATGCGGAGAACTGAAACTGGCGGAGAACTGAAACCGCGACACCGGCCTCACGTTCGGGTAATCTACTCTCTAGTCTTGTCAATCATTTCACGAAAACAGACTTTGGCTGTGAACCTGGGGCCCCCACCAAAAATGTTGCCAATTGGGTCCCGTAGCGCCTAAGGCCAGCCCTGGTCGGCAACACACAAGGCCAGAATTGTTGCGAGAAGCAATATTTTCATCATCGCTCCACAAGTATCGAATAATAATGCCAGAAATGCGATATTGGATCAGTGCCGGTGTCGCAGTTTCAGCGCCCGGTCAGTTTCAACGCCCGGTCAGTTTCATGCGCATGCGTCAAAATCTAACATGATCGTCACTAACCTTATAAATTTAATATAATCTTTTTGGTAAAGATGTTTTCTACAAGTGTATAAAGCCATTTGTTTCTAGGTGGTGTGGTTTTAGAGATATTTCACTTTTCCTGGATTTTCTGTATGAAGATTGCTCACCACCATTGACAATGCCTTGACTTTGACGGTACGCGCAGTGCAAAACATTAGTTTTATTCAAAATTAATACAAATCAAGAACCCTAACCTTATAAACTTAATAGTCTTTTTGGTAAAGATGTTTTCTATATGTGTACAAAGCGATTTGTTTCTAGGTGGTGTGATTTTAGAGATATATCACTTTTGCTGTATTTTCTGTATGAAGATTGCTCACGACCATTGACAATGCCTTGAGTTTGAGTCTATACGGGCCGTTGAAACTGACCGGGCGCTGAAACTGCGACACCGGTCCGATATCAGTTGTCGATCAGAGCTTGGGGGTGAGCGGTGTAATAAACCTCCCCCTGGAGGATTTATTAACTCAACTTAAAGGGCCACTAACATGACCAGCACAAGTTTACTTATTCACATTATTAACCATCAAAGGGCCAATAACATGACTGAACACAAATTTATTTGTTCTCAATCATTATCAGGATCCTACAAAAGTCAACTTTGAACAGCCAATTTGAATCCCTTTAACTGTGCTATGGTTTATAACCTACATATTTCCATCTATCCCTTCCTTGCCTGACGTCATGGAATGGCAGGGGTCCCAGTGACAACAATTTTAAAAATCTGTGAAAAAACAGGGAGGTTCAGGGGCATGCCCTCCCCCCCCCCCCCCCTCCCACAGAAATCTGATAAAACCTACAATTAAAACGGTGCAATCTGGAACCTACTTGGACATATTTCGGCCTTGAAATTCCAACTGTTTTAAGGCTTCAAGACTAACAAATAATTAAAGTAAAAGTTTTTTGGCAGACACGATTCCCCCCCCCCCCCCCACCTGATTTGGAAACTCAATTTTTGCTGAAATTAGCGATTTCGCTGAGAGATGGCATCTCTGCAATGGGTTATTTTAACTAAGCCTTGGTCGGTAGCTAAGGATTGGTCGGTCCATGACATTAGTCGAAATATCCCATGGATATTCTTAGTAATTCTATGTTTGTTGTTTTACGTTCTAGTAACATCTAAGGTCAAATCAAGACGGGTACCGACTTGTGACTGCGCATTCATGGTGACTTTATAGAGCTGCTCCATTGGGAAAAAAAAGGGCACCGGCACAATGACCCAAAACCCCAGTCACATTATCCTGATAACTGTGCTAATCAGTCCTTGACCTATCCTAGTAATGCCAAGCGCCAGGCAATAGCAATAAGTATCAATTTTGTAAGTCATTGGTTTGACTCGGCTGGGATTCAAACTCCTCACCTTCTGCATGGGAATCATGCGCTCTACCGATTCGGGTACCCCAGCCTGTCTAGTAATTCTGCCATACATTTGATACTTATTTTGGCTACCAATGTTGTGGGTTACAAAAACATTCCTCGAAAGTGTCAGGTGCCGAGTTGTTTTACGTCCTAGAAACATCTAAGGTCATATCAGGACGGGTACCGACTTGTGACAGTTTGCACTCATGGCGACCTTTTAGTGCTGCTCCACTGGGAGACAATGCTGCCAGCACCATGACTTGATATCCCACACACTCACATTATCCTAATACTGTCCTAACCAGTTCTTGTCCTATCCTATTAATGCCGAGTGCCAGGCTAGGTAACGACAAGTATCAATTGTATAAGTCATTGGTTTAACTCGGTTGGGATTCGAACGCCCGACCTTCCACAAGGGAAGCCTGTGCTCTTCCGATTCAATTGCTGAGAAATAAATGTCAAAGTAAGCGAAGCTCTGAGCTCTGACCTGGTGATGCTACAATGTCAGGATCATACTTTCCATGGGAGGCGGGGGTAGTGGAGGTAATGGAGGTGGTGGTGAGGCAACTGCTTCCCCGCAGGAAATCAAATCTTTAAAAAAATATTTAAAAAATTAACAAAGAGCATTACAATATTCGGTTCTTTAATCTTTATATTATGTGTCATTCCATGTATATTGCATGACCAAATCAGTTATAATCATCTTTTTGTCTTTCTGAAAGTTGCATAGCCCGATTGCTTTGAGTTTCTCTCATTTTTCCGAGATATAAATATTGACTTGATTGTTATAATCTACCTTACTTTAGTTTCAACTAACGTTAATTTCAAATGTCTAAGTTTTGAAATATTTGAAGCGCAAACGTCAAATTACTTTTAGCAAGCACACCAAAGCTCTGACACCATAGATTTTAGCAGTATCAGGTTCTATTAAATTGACTCGGTATTCCCTTATATGTGGCAACACAATTTTAATAAGTGCATCAGTATCTAAGTTAGATATATAGAATCAATTCTGGATAATTGCTTTGGTTTGAAAATGTGATGCTTCATCGGACTATGCAGCTTTAATAATAGTCACAAATCATGTTATGACAATGGTACTAATTAAGATTTTGGTGCTCTCCACCACCCTCAAAGTGTACCACAAATAAAGACAGATGATATATGGAGCGCTGGCCTAAAGTGGGCTGAGAGAGCTGATTGGAGGCTTAGGTCCTAGCAACATTTGAGGTTCTTATGGGCATGAGTACCGACATGCGACACATTTTACACTCCAGCTCTACAGCAAACATCTGAAGTCGTCCCAAGAAAAGTACCGACTTGTAACAATATATATATATATATATATATATATATACATAATATATATATATATATAGGTCAGCCTCACGAAAATGGGCCAACTGGTGGTTTATTTAAGACGTTGGCATCGCAATTCTTAAAATGTAGTGCATTTCTTTGTTTTATATTAAATTATTCTATGTTGTATTTTATCTACCTTTACATTCAGGATAAATTTAAGGACTTTGCAACGCCCCTGTCAATGCTAAACTATAATTATGACGATCGACGCCGACATCCAATGATCGACGCCGACAACTTCCACCAATTGGCCTCTTTTCGTGATCCTGACCCATATATATATATATATATATATATATATATATATATATATATATATATATATACATTATACGAGTATAAATGCAAGGGTAACATGTACACCCTATATTTCCTCTGTGTGCATTGGTGGAGTATCCCCCTCTCCCAGCTGTCGGGTAAATTACCTCGCGTCACACACTGGTAAATACAAACCAAACTTACTCTCTTTCTTATGTTCTTTTGTGTACCGAAGAATTTATGTCCCATTAGACATTTAAAGATTTACTATTCACCATTTCCATGTTTATTCCACAAACATAAACTAACCTGTTGACAATAGAAATTGTAGAAACAGTGTAACCATTAATGGTGGTCTTCCCACTGCCCCGTATAAACAAATAATATGGAATACAAAATCATGAGCCGTGGAGCTGATATACTAATAACCTACAGACTGCTCTTTAAGGGAACAAACACATATTAGAAAAAGATACGATCAGTTCAGGATATGTTCATCGATAAACAAATTGATAGATTTATAGTGCTTCCTCACAAGGATACTGCACAATCCTATGGACTAAAGCCCACACGGTCACATTATCCGGACACTGAGGCATCCAGTCTTTGCCCTACCTGAGTGATGCCGAGCGCCAGGCAAGGTAGCGAAAAGTATCAATTCTGTAAGTCTTTGGTTTGACTCAGTGGAGGATCGAACTGCTAAACGCACAAGGTCTAATACACTAGGCAATCCGCCCCAGAAACCTAACAGCAACCTCGCTACTAAATTAGCAATCCGACATTAAGGCTGCATAGTCCGATGAAAGCATCAACATTTCACTCGGGTAGGGCAATGACTGGATGGCTCAGTGTCAGGATAATGTGACCATGTGGGCTTTAGTCCATAGGATTGTGCAGTATCCTTGTGAGGAAGCACTATAAATCTATCAATGTGTTTATCGATGAACATATCCTGATAAGAGTACAACAAAATAAAATACATATATGCCAAGAAAATCCAAAAAAACTAACATAGGCTACTAACCATACCAACCAATTATCTATCTGCTACTGAAATGCAGGCAATCAAATAACTTATCAGCAGCTACTACTGAGTGGTAAGATAACACCAACGCTACAACTGGCAAGCATTGAAAACAAGCCTGGGTACCCGGGAGTATATGCTATGGACAGTATAAATACAGCCTCAATAAAAAAAATAAAAAAATAAAAAAAGCAAAAACAATTACCTAGACTAGATCCTACATATCAAACTTCGACACTGGTGCACTTATTCAGCATTTGTTGCTGCATAGAAGGGGATAGATACTAAGTCAATTTAATAGAACCGGTTACTGCTGAAGCCAATGGTGGACTTTTGACGTGCTTGCCAAAATTAATTTGGCATGTTTTCACTTCAAACATCTCCAAAGTTAGCGATTTAAAATAAAGGTTACTTCAAATTAAAGTAAAGTAGATTATAACGATCAATCTAGTGTATTTATCTCAGACAATGCCAGACACTCAAAACCGTCGGACTATGCAACTTTAAAGTTGCATGGTCCGATGAAATATGATTTTGTCAAAATTAAAACAACTACTTACATTTGATGCTATATATCCAACTTAGATATTGGTCTATTAGCTAATGATTTGGGACAGTATATACAGAATAACCAGTGAGTTTATAACCTCACCCCTTTGAACATTCAGTTTGAAACACCCATTATGCAGGAAGGCCATTAACCAATTAGGCCAATATTGTGACCTCATTAGCCCCCCCCCCCAACCAAGGAGCCTGCTGTGCAGGGTGATAGAGGGGAAGGGGATATGAGGTGGATGTGTGTGTATGTGTCTGTGTGTTTCCTGACCTGACTTTACAGAGACACACAGACAGGCATACACACAGACATACACACACAGACATACACACACAAGACATACACACACAGACATACACACACAAGACATACACACAGACATACACACACAGACAGACACCCATAGATAGGCACACATAGACAGACATGCACACACAGCACACACATACACAGAACACACAGACATGCACACACCCGACATACACAGACACACATACACCCAACCTGACTTCGCAGAGAGAGCCACACACACAGACACCCCCAGACAGACACACACAGACATACACACAGACAGACATGCAGTGACATACACACATAGACATACACACACATACACACAGATACATACAGACACACACTAACATACAGACATGCATACACACATACATTACCACCCATATATATACACACATACAGACATGCATAGACAGCACACAGACACATACATGCACACACCCGACATACACAGACACACATACACCCGACATGACTTTGCAGAGATAGACACACACACAGACACATAGACAGCCGCACACAGACAGAGGCAGACACACACATACATACATACATACATACATACATACACAGACACATACATACATACATACACACCCATATACACATACACACACAGACACACATACACCCGACCTGACTTTGCAGAGAGAGAGAGAGACACACACAGACAGAGGCAGCCACACACATACATACCCACAGATATACACACAGATGCACATACACACACAGACATTACCACACATACATATACACACACACATATACACACACACAGACACACATAGATAGACACACACAGACAGACATTCATAGACAGCACACACAGACACAGAAACACACAGACATGCACACACCCAACATACACAGACACACATACACCCGACCTGACTTTGCAGAGAGAGACACACACAGACAGAGGCACATAGACAGACGCACACAGATAGAGGCAGACACGACACACACACATACATACATACATACATACATACATACATACCCACATATACAGAGAAACACACAGATAGACACACACAGAAATACACACACACAGATACATACAGACATACATAGACAGACACAAGCAGACAACAGACACACATTATATTTTGTTAAAAACCCTAGTGCCATTGGCCTATGGCACTAATCCAGTCCCAGAAGGCCACTCCAACCAGGAATACCTACCTACAGTCCTGTAAGGTTCCAGGTCATCTCACATCACGTGGTCACCGCGAGACGACCATCTGGGTCATAGCCACAGGACTTTTGACAAGCTTGTCGAAATTATTTTTGGTTCTTTCAGCTCATATTACTTCAAAACTAATCATCTTTAATCAAAATCACTCCGGACTAATGATTAGTAGCTTGTAACGATCAATTTGATATATTTATCTAAAAAATAAGACAAAAATTCAAGTGCCATCGGACCATGCAACTTTAACCTAGATTTGATTATTTACTGGGGTTTTACACCCTCACCACACCATAGTTCATATCAGGACGGGTACAGACTTGTGACAGCGCACGTTCATGACGACTTTATAACATTGTCCCATTGGGAGACCAAGCCGCCGGCACCATGACCCGATAATCGACTCAGTCACATTATCCTGATTCTGGGCAAACCAGTCCTTGTTCTATTCCATTAATGCCAAGCACCAGGCTAGGTTTGTTTTTGGGGGGTTTTACATCATAACATTAAAGGTCATATTAGGATGGGAACCGACTTGTGACAGAGCGCACTCATGGTGACCTTATAGTGCTGTCTCAAAAGGTGATAACTCGTATTTTTTTGTCCACGTAACGATTGACACAAAATAGCACAGAAACGGTTACACTGAAAACACAAAGGCATTTGCTTCAAATCAATATGTATTCTATTGGAATTATGAAACACCATAAATCAGTTTATCCTGAGCAAATGCATAAGCAGATACTATCTTGATGGTTACAATGGACAAAGTTTTGTCCCAAATTACCTAGCACCTTTTGAGACAGCGTCAGATACAAATACGCGAACCCATTCAGATATGGTCTTAAGATGTTACTAGAATGTAAAACCCTAACAAGCAAATATACGCACACAGTAAAATACCATTTATCTGGCCATAATGGCGCATTATATGTACATAATATATCAAATATATAATACACAACGCATTATACAAGTATAAACGCTAGGAGAACATATACTTGTCACTATTATACCTCCATAGGTGCATGCTGGAGTGTCCCCCCCCCGCCCCGCCCCCAGCTCTCGGGGTAATGTATACAGATGGCCCCTCCTCGTACCGCACACACTGGAGGAATTTACACACACAATATAAGTTAATATAAGGGAACATTGAACCTGGAGCAGGATGCGAACACACACTTCTGCCATTCCGGAGCTAGCTATTCTTCTAGGCTCCCCAGTGCAACGAAGCTATCCATGCTTATGTGGTTTGTTTGTTTGTTGTGGTTTTACGTCCTAGCAACATCTAAGGTCATATCAGGACGGGTACCAACTTGTGATAGTGCACACTCATGGCAACTTTATAGTGCTGCCCCACTGGAAGACCAGGTGGCCAGCACCATGACCTGATATCCCACTCAGTCACATTATCCTGACACTGAGCCAACCAGTCCTTGCCCTATCCTAATAATGCCGAGCGCCAGGCTAGGAAGCAACAAGTATCAATTTTGAAGTCATTGGTTTGACTCGACCAGGGTTCGAACCCACGACTCCACGATCTACCAACACTGGAGACGGACGCTCTAACTCATTCGGCCATCCCGTCTGGTCTGTGCTTATGTGGTTCATTACTTGTAATGTCGGTACAGACTACTACACACATATAATATATATATGGATAGTGATAAACCCTTTATCGCGTGTAATAAGCAATGTAGTGGTCCTTCCCCCCCCCCACCTCCGGTTGGGGTGGGGTGGGGGCGAGTACCAACATGCTCTCGCCCCCCCCCCTCTGTGCGGGGCGGGACTCGCCACTCGCAGAAGCATATACATTTTTATACACACATTTATACAAACAGGCCATGGTATAGGTATTTATATTGTTTGTTTGTTGTTGTTTTTTGTCCTAGCAACATCTAAGGTCATATCAGGACGGGGGTATTTATATGCTACATACATATCCAAATATAGCGATGTCTGATCTAGCTGGCTACAGTATCACAAAAACGTCAATCCCCAATTCCCCTTCCCCTTTAAAACCCAACCAGCAAATAAACAAACCCCGATAAATATCACCTTTATCACAGTAAGCTTTTATCACCAAAGTGCCACTGAACTACACAAAACACAGACAACACCCCCCCCCCCTCCCACCCCTTACCCGCCCCCACAACCCCCCACAAATCACACAATGAGATAAACTCTGCAGAAGAAGTCTGACCAACTATCGGTCAGACAAGATGCGCGCAGACCGGGCCGACTGCCCCCCGACTGGCTCCGACTGTCCCCGATTGGCTCCGACTGTCCCCGATTGGCTCCGACTGCCCCCGATTGGCCCTGACTGGCTTCGACTTCCTCCGACAGGCCCCGACTAGTCGGGCAGTGTGACTGAGACGCCGAACTGCGCAGCCAGACTGCGCAGCTGCTCTTCGTACAGGACGTTCTTCTGGATGGCCTCGCCGAAATTGTACTTGAGGTCCTCGATCTCATCGAAGAACTCGGGACCGAAGTTGTCCAGCTCCTTCTTCAGCTGCAAGCAGAGCAGGTTGGTGGAAATTGTGAGTAAGTTTCATTTCAATTTGTTTTATTAATATTATTTTGTTTAAGGGGCACCGGATATGGTGGCTGAATTGGCAGAGTGCACAGGCTTCCTATGCGGAAGGTAGAGAGTTATGCCTGGTACACACCTACCGTTTGTGCGCGCACACCTCCCGTTTACGATCGAAAACTGCCCGTTTCGCGCACAAAAATCGCTAGGTGTGCGCCCCCCGCGATTCGCGCATAAAACTCAGTTTTTAGTGCTAAAAGCGGCCGTTTACGATTGCGATTCGCGATTCGAAAAACGAATCGGCCCGTTTTCAGTTTTAAGCGGGTCGGGTCGAGTCGCGAGTTTTAGTGCGCGAATCCTATACGGGAGGTGTGGACTAGGCATTAGAAAACCTGGCCGAGTCAAACCAATGACTTACAAAATGGATGCTCGTCGCTACCTAGCCTGGCGCTTTGCATTAATAGGATATGGCAATGACTGGTTTTACGTCCTAGCAAGAATTATGGTTTATTAGGACGGGTACCGACTTGGGACAGTGCACACTCATGGCGACTTCATAGTGCTGCCCCACTGGGAAATCAGGCCACCATCACCATGACATGATTTCCCACTCAGTCACATTATCCTGATACTGAGCTCACCAGTCCTTGTACTATTCTAGTAATGCCGAGCGCCAGGCTAGGTAGCGATAAATACCAATTTTGTAAATCATTGGTTTGACTCGAAATTGAACTCCCGACCTTCCGCTCGGGAAGCCTGCGCTCTACCAATTTGGCCACCGCGTCCATTTTGGTTTATAGATCTGCAGACTTTGTTTGTTGCATAATGAGAGCCCAAGTAGAGTTTTCAGCTTTCAACCATTGGTTAGATATTTTATTTTACTTTTATTCATTTTATTTGTTTAAATTGTATTTATATTTTTGTATAGTGGAACGGCTTGCCATGCAGGTGACGGGCAGAAGGTTAGCTGGACGCGGCTCATTATGCATTCATGGCGGCCATGATTGGTCGTTGGCTGGTGTCTGGCGTTCTCAATACGCGTCATTTACCCCCACTGCAAATGTAGCCGGATCTCCCACCAGCACCAGCACCAGCACCAGCACCAGCACCAGCACCACCACCATATCACCATCACCACCAAGAAATGGGCTCGTTTATATTTTGTTTAATTTTGTAGGTAGTTAGTTATCAAGTAGGGGGTTTGTTTAAATTTTGTTTATTTTTTTAGGTAGTTATCAAGTATTGAGATTGTTTATATTTGGTAAATTGTGTTGGTAGTTAGTTATCAAGTAGTGGGCTTGTTTATATTTTGTTTATCGTTATTGCTCCTCACCCTCTCAATCTCCGCCTTCATCTTGTTCATCTCCAGTTCGTTGACGTTACTGCGCGTGCGCAGCTCAATGTTCTCCTCCAGGACCTGGTCATGTGACTTAATGCGGTTCAGCAGCTCCTCCTGCACCTGGATGAAGAGAAACAAGATGGCGGAAACACCGGTATAATACAACGGAAAGGTTTGTTTTTTGCATTTTACGTTCTAGCAACATATATGGTCATATCAGGGCGGGTACCGACTGGTGACAGCACGCACTCATGGCGACTTTATAGTGCTGCCCCACTAAGAGACCAGCCCACCAGCACCATGATCTAATATCCCATTCAGTCACATTATCCTGATACTGAACCATCCGGTCCTTGGCTTAGACTAGTAATGTCGAGCGCCAGGTTTGGTAGCAACAAGTATAAATTTTGTATGGCATTGGTTTGACTAGACCAGGGTTCGAAATGGGAGACACACGCTCAACTCATTCGGCCATCCCGTCTGGTCTAGCATCTACAGTGTGTCATTTCTTATTCCCTAGGCGGCGTAGAAATTGGTCCATCACACTACTGACAAACCTGCTACTAGTTCATAGTGTTAAAACTGATGTCAATGGCGACATTTGATAAATATTTGATCACTTCCAGAAGAACCACTTGACAGAGCTCACAAGGATCACTAATTGGCAGCTGCTTCTGCTCCACGTGGGTGGAGATTTCATCATGTTGTACGAAACAGTTTGAAAGTTTGTTTTATTTAAGAACGCCTCTAGAGCACATAGATTTTTATCATTGGCTATTGGACATCAAACATATGGTCATTCTGATATATTTCTTTGGAGTAAACCTGCTGCCGCCACATAGGCTACTCTTTCCGATAAGCAGCAAGGGGTCTTTTATATGCACTTTCCCACATACAGGACAGCACATACAACAGCCTTTGATGAACCAGTTGTGGACCACTGGTTGGAACGGAAAATAGCCCAAACTGCAAATGGGTCCACTGAGCAGGATCGATCGGATGATCCACACCTTCACAGGTGAAAACTCTACTGCCTGAGCTATGTCCCGCAGCCAATTCTAGATATGAACAAAGACCCTATAATACTAAGATGGCTCACTCAGCCTGTATTGTGTAATCAAAATGATCAAACCCACCACTTGGTGCACTGGCTGTTCTCTTGGTTAAACAGGTGCTAAATTATATGTATAAATGTGTATATGAATGTGAAAGATGTGGGATGATGGCGATGATGATGATGATGCTGATGATGATGTGTATTTGTTCATAGCAATTTCATATCGATGTGTATTCATACTTACCTATCTCATGTATAATATAATTGTATGTGTTTACATGTGAAACACCAACCAGGGCTGGGCTGATCAAACCCACCACAAGGTGGCACTGCAAAATT
The DNA here is from genome assembly GCA_030323885.1 of Branchipolynoe longqiensis. NCBI lineage: Eukaryota > Metazoa > Annelida > Polychaeta > Phyllodocida > Polynoidae > Branchipolynoe > Branchipolynoe longqiensis. Next base: position 24,898,671 of record CM059189.1, read on the forward strand.
TACATTACCATGGGAGAGGTAGGGAGTGAGCCATCTTAGTACTATAGGGTCTTTGATATGAACCTTGAACTCCACTATTAGCATGCCCGTAGAAATAAAAGCACTATTATACCACTCTTTGTCTTGTCGTGAAATAAAAAGCTTAATATGATTAGAGGTAGAACTGCTAAAAGCCCACACTTACAACATCTTCAGATCCACCACCTTCCGACTTGTCCGCGCCTCGCATTAATTTCAGTTGATATAAAAGCTCCTTCTTCTCATTTTCCAAACGATCTATTGTCAATCTGGGAAAATAAAATATAAATACGTGTACAAATTTATAGCATTCTCACACACTTTATCGCCAGTAACACATAACATTCTAACATATTCTAGTGTTGAGAATATATCACATCTAGGCTACTTTAGCGTTGGTAAAAGAGGGAGGCAGAGGCAGAGGCAGAGGAAGAGGGAGATGGGAGAGGGAGAGAGAAGGATGGGAGAGGGAGAGAGGGATGATGGAGAGGGAGAGAGGGGTGAGGGAGAGAGGGGAGAGGGAGAGAGAGTCAGAGAGAGGGAGAGGGAGAGGGAGGGAGGGAGGGAGAGGGAGAGAGAAGGAGATGGAGAGGGAGGGAGAGGGGGAGAGAGGGAGAGGGGGAGAAATGGAGAGGGAGGGAGAGGGAGGGAGAGGGAGAGAGGGAGGGAGAGATAGGGAGAAGGGGAGGGAGAAGAAGAGAGAGAGGGAGAGAGAGGTCTTAGCAACATAATATTCTACTTACTTATACCTACCCTCTTCTGTTTATATACTTAGGCATAATAGACTGTTAACAGATTTGGCCTGTCTATAAATGAACTGTCATAATTATAGTAGTCATACAGCGAGGACTGACTATACCAATACTGAATCCAAAATTTATCAAGTATCTTTTTCAATGCATTCAGTGATGGAGCTTTGACTACTTCATGTGGAAGCCTATTCCATGTGTTTGCCGCTCTATCAAGGAGAAAGTTTTCCTTCACTGGGAGACCAGGCCGCTGGCACCATAACCCGATATTACACACAGTCACATTATTCTGATACTGTGCGAACCAGTCCTTGTCCTATCCTAGTAATGCTGAGTGCCACGTTAGGTTGTGACAAGTATCAATTTTATAAGTCGTTGGCTTCACTTGGCTGGGATTTGAATTCCCAACCTTTCACACGGGAAGCCTGCGCTCTACCGATTCGGCTACCACGTCCGTTCCACTGACTATGAGGAGTTTGTTAGTATAGTTTGCTGTACGTCAGTTGTCAATGATTTGTTAGTAACTTGGTTCGCTAGTTTCAGAGATCACACCCTCCCCCACAAATAACTCCCCCTAGCGGGTCCCTCCAAACCACGCTAATCCCGCCCCAGCGCGAGCAGGTCTAATTTCACAGGGGGGTTGGGGGTTGGGGCCGGGGGGGTTCACAGCGTGCTCAAACAGCTCACGCGACTACACTGTTGATGTCTTAGGTCGGTGTATTGGGGGTTTAAGTCCTAGCCACCGTTAGGGTAATATAAGAATGGGTACCAACTTGGAGACAGTGCACACTCATGGCGACTTAATACAATAACAGCACCACCTCTACTCCATTTTAGAACTGGCAATCTCATGCATTTAATCATCCTCGTGTGTGCGTGTGTGTGTGTGTGTGTGTGTGTGTGTGTGTGTGTGTGTGTGTGTGTGTGTGTGTGTGTGTGTGCGCGTGTGTGTGTCTATGATATCTTACCGCGACACCTGCAGGTCTTTGCCAATGTCCCGGTCATCCATGTCGACGCCAGGTGGACACTGCTTGAGGATGGAAATCTGAAAACATAAATTTTTCATTATGTCTGGAATTTTTATTCTAAAAGTAAAGTTTGTTTTATTTAACGATGTCTCTAGAGCACATTGATTTTCGCATAATCAGCTATTGGACGTCAAACATATGATTATTCTGACATATTTCTTCAGAGGAGACCCATTGCCACCACATAGGCTACTCTTTCCGAGAAGCAGCAAGGGGTCTTTTATATGCACTTTCACACAGACAGGACAGTACATACCACAGCTTTTGATGAACGAGTTGTGGACCACTGGTTGGAACGGAAAATAGCCCAAACTGCAAATGGGTACACTGAGATGGGGTGAATGACATCAGTCTAATTACGAGTGAAAACTGTTTTAGTATCGAACAGGAAGTGGAGTTCCTGGGTCCAGTATCCAATGGCTACCTATATTGGCACACGGTTGGAGAAATGGGAGAGAATGCAAAAAGACAAGATGGCGACCACAGAATGCTCTCGATTTGACTTTTAAAGTCTGTTAAGTACATATTTTGTGGATTTTTATCCTCCCACATCACATAGACATGGTATGAGAGCAACTGGCCTTTGATGATGTAGTAAGTTATACACAGTGGTGGAAATCCAAATTGCCAAATTCTACACGAGGATATGAGTCATTCTTTAAAACTGGGCACCACATATTTGGTTTCCACATTACGATGCTGATAATTTGGTCTTTCTTTTATTGATTGCAAGTCAAATAATTGTTGTATCCTCTGTATATTGAGCATGTTAGCAATAGTATATTTATTCAAGCTATCCCAAGAAAGAAATTAAAAGTTTACTTATATGATTTTGTGCTAATTTGAAAAAGTGAAAATTTACACATTTACACTATGCATGTAGCCAAACTTTTTTTAAACTTTTTTCTTGTAAGTCATAACCTTGTCTGCTTAAGAGTAATCAATAAAACCTTGTTTGACTATCTTCTATATGTTCAGGACGTGTCTTTGATTTTCATGTTACATGAGTGATATTAATGTATTGCTCAATTTGTATAAGATCTAATTCAAAAAGTGAAATTATTTTTCTTCAACTCTGACATATGCACAACATGCATACCTTCATACTATCATAGGACATTCAATTAGGCTATTATTTGAAAGGTTTTTTGCTATTATTTGGAAGGTTTTCACTTTTGGTTTTGGTCACACTTTCATGCCCAGTTTTAAAGAATGACCCATATATGGAACCTGAAATATATGTCAGAAGTATGCAATGTTAAGACTGCTTATTTCATGTAATACCTGCAATAGCAATGGCCCTCACCTTTTTCTCCAGTTCCGCCTTCTCACTCTGAAGCTTCTGTTCCCTCTGTGCTGATTCTTTGAGCAGCAACTTCACGTCGGCCATTGTGCGGTTCTGTGAGATCCATACAAAGACATATTACATACAGGTTTCTCAGTGTTGGTTCTTGAAGTTTCATGCCCTGGCAACATCTAAGGTCAAATCAGGATGGATACCGACTTCATAGTGCTGCCCCATTGGGAGTCCAGGCGACTTCATAGTGCTGCCCCATTGGGAGTCCAGGCCGCCAGTACATGACCTGATATCCCCACTCAGTCACATTATCCTGACACTGAGCCAACCGGTTCATCCCCTACCCTAATAATGCCAAGTGCCTAGCTAGGAAGTGACAAATATAAATTTGTATGTCATTGATTTGACTTGAACAGGGTTCGATGTTGACAGGATGTAAAACTCCTCAACCAACCAATAGTTTGCCAAGACGTAAAACTCCAACAACCAATATAGAATTTCATCGTGTTATATGCTGAAACTTGTGTATTAAACAGTTACTGTACACCTTACTCTATACACCACTTTGGTGTAAATAATAATGAAATGGAAAATGGCTGGAAGACCAGTGCTTCGGCCCTGACAAAAGACTTATCCAACAGAATAAACATATTTACAAACAACAATAAAAACCGACAAAAACCAACCTTCTTCTCGATGTTTGACTCCAAGGTCTTCAGCTTCCCCTCGTACATCCGGGTCACCACGGTCGACTTGTTGCCCCAGCTCACCGAGCCGGAAGCGCCGAGTCCCTGGACGCGGGCGTCTGCCTCGCGCACCCGCTCGCGCATCTCGTCTAGGGCCTTCTGCAGCTGGTCCACCTTGAGGTTCTGCTGGGTGATCTTGATGCACAGCTTCTCGTTACTCTCCATTTCCTGCCGAATAAATAACATGATGGTATTTACACAACATATATATATATATGAGACTGTCTCAAAAGGTGATAAGCAATATGGGACAAAACTGTGTCCATTGTAATGATCAACATACTATCTGCTTATGCATTTGCTCAGGATAAACTGATTTCGTTTTTTTACATGGTGTTTCATAATCCCAATAGAATACATATTGATTTGAAGCAAATGCCCTTGTGTTTTCAGTGTAACCATTTCTGTGCTGTTTTGTGTCAATCGTTACAATGGACAAAGAAAAAGAAGAGTTATCACTTTTTGAGACAGGCTGTGTTTTGGGGGAAGTATCTTTATTGGAGGTGTTTTTTGTGGGAGTTTTTTTGGTGTATTTTTTGTTTCAAATCTTTTCTGAATTAGGTTTGGCAAACAGCGTACATAGGCCGTTCAGAATTACTCTAAGCCACAGCAGATCGCCGATTGTTTCACTCCAATGAAGCTCACCCATCAATCTTGCATACAATAAATCCTGGAATAGTATTTGCCCAGATATCTGGCGGCAACAATGAGGTATGTTTGTGCAGAACATATCACAATTTCCGATAATAAACAGTTATTTCCCGATATAAGGTTGGATGCCCGAGGACAATACGCTTTGATTGACATACACTTATGCTGATTGATTGATTGATTGGTGGAAAAGAAGGCAGACAAAGGAAGAGGTGGGAAGACAACATCAGGGAATGGACAGGTCTGGAGTTTTGCAAATCCCAGAGGGCGGTGGAGAACAGGGAAAACTGGAGATAACTGGTCGCAAAGTCATATGTGGTGTCCGAAAGACCCTCGGTGTTAAGGTATTGATGACGATGGTGATAATGATGATGATGATGAATAAATTCCAAAGGCTCGACCTCAATAAAAAGGCGACATGATCTTACATTATCACAGGAATCATAATAGTCCCTGTGAGTGGGCGGAGCGAATTCAAATGGGCCTCGGCCTTCGACTTCGTCCCATTTGAAATCAATCCAGCTACTCACCCGGGACTTTTAAACATACCTACGTGGACATAAAATGAAATATTTTGAATGTCTAATGATCGCTTTGCTAGTTCACTTTGGTTTTATTGCATATTGGATATTTGATCACCCCTCTGAGGCTTGGACCGGGTTTCGGTGGCATGTGTCAGCTCTGGCCTGAACCATGGGACCAGACGGGACGGCCGAATGAGTTGAGCGTCCGTCTCCTGTTTTGAGAGATTGTGGGGTTCGAGCCCTGATCGAGTCAAACCAATGATGTAAAAATGTATACTTGTCGCTTCCTAGCCAGGCGTTCAGAATTATTACGATAGGGCAAGGACTGGTTGGCTCAGTGTCAGGATAATGTGACTCAGTCAGTGAGTGGGCTATCAGGTCATGGTGATAGCGGCCTGGTCTCCCCATGGGGCAGCAGCACTATAAAGTCGCCATGAGCGCACAATGTCACAAGTCGGTACCCGTCCTGATATGACCTTAGATGTTGCCAGGACGTAAAACTCCAACAACCAACCAACCAACCTTAAATCACGTGAGTGGGTGCATCGCCATTTGACACCATTACCCTGGTCATAGAGTCCATGTTTGTCAACTTCACCGGGTAGGTAATGTGATGGGATGATTCCAGAAAAAAAAACACTGACAACTACCACCATCTGGGATGCGTCCATTCATGCAATGTTATAGCCAATAAGTTATTCAATGGCACTGCAACGTCAGCACAAATTTGTCTACTATTGCTACTACTATAGTACTAGCGATTTAGCATTGTTGCTATTGACACTTCGTTAATATTATTATTATTATTATTATCATTATTATTATCATCATTATTATTAGTAGTAGTAGTATTATACTTGTATTATCATCATGTCGTGGCTGGTGATGAAAATGGGAAATATTGTTGCGCCTAGAGTGGGAATCGAATCCATATCTCTTGTATTAAGATTCTAGCTCAGTTTGCTAACCATTACACCACCTAGGCTCCCTGATGTCACCATCCTATCCATGCTTACTTGTCTATGTGGCTCCTTGCCTGAGAGGTAAGTGGAAACTACTACACTTGTCCTGCTGGAATTGTAAGTAACATAAATGGGATGGCCGAATGTGTTGAGCGTCTGTCTCCCCTTTTGGGAGATCGTGGGATTCGCATTCACGGGTTCAAACCCTGTTCTGAGTCAAATCAATGACTCAAAACTTGATACTTGTCGCTTCCTAGTCAGGCGTTCAGTATTATTAGGATAGGGCAAGGACTAGTTGGCTCAGTGTCAGGGTAATGTGACTGAGTGGGATATCAGGTCATGGTGCTGGCAGCAAGGTCTCCCAGTGGGGCAACACTATAAAGTCACCATGAGTGTGCACTGTCAAAAGTCGGTACCCATCCTGATATGCCCTTAGATGTTGCCAGGAGGTAAAACTCCAACAACAAACCATATAAGGCCATATCAAGACGAGCACACACTTGTGACTATGTGCACTGAAGGCGACTTTATAGTCGTCAAGGCCTTGGATTAGTTGAAATTTCGTACTTTTTAAACCTTCCAAGGCGCGATACAAATCCTGAATTTAAGAACCTCTCCACACACACACATACACTTCCATTACTCTGCACCCTAATGTGCTAAGCTCATTATTATCTCCCAGAACCGACCTTAGGGGTGAGGGTGATTTACAATGATATAATTGTCACTCCATAGGTGTTTGTAACATTTAACAAATTTACAACCTTTGAAGTGCGGAGAGAATTAATTCAATTGGGTTACCGGCAGAACTAATTTGACGAAAGCCGCTGTGATGTGAATTTGGGGCGCTTAAGTAGGATGGCTTAGCATTTGCATAGTGAGAGCACTAGTATATAAACACCGTTGAGCAATGGTAGGCAAGGGGAGACAAGGTCGGAAGGATTGCCAATACAGAGAACAGGCATAGCGTGGCGGAAGTAGATACATAAGTAAGATACATAGGTAAACCAAATAGGCAGCTAGTCCCAAAGGTGGCGCCATCTATGATCTAGGGCATGCAGGAAATGTCAGTGGTAGAAAAAGGTGTGAATTACATATAAGCGCCACCTATCGGCTTATTTATAATTGTCGGACCCCATTGAGATTCACCTACACCTGACCCTATCCTCGCCAGGTGGCGCTAGTTGGCGTCAGGTGGCGCTAGTTTGGGCCACGTGTTCCCAGCTGCCAGAACCCCCCGCCCCTCACTCCACCCACCCCCCTGAGCCTACAATGATGACCGGAACCTAGGAGTGCCCCCCCCACCCCCCACCCACCCACTGGAACTCCCTAAAAAACCAACAATTCACTGATTGTTGTCTTCCAACCTCTTCCTTTTGTAAAAATATACGGATTTTCGGTTAAGAATTATATATTGGCAGAAGGCATTATTATTCTTGGGCAACGGAGTGGGGACAATGTTATGTTAACTAAAAGCAATAGTATCCCACTCCCAGTGTACATGATAATGAGTAATGTGAAATATATGTTATATATGATGCCTGAGATTACTGAAGAGATGTTCCTATATAAGAAGACAGTACTTGATTATTGACATGTTTCTCTATGCATCCATAAGGAGTGCAATTGGAGAAAAAGTAATATTAACAGAGATCTATTGTAACTGTTGCAACTACCTGTTCACCCATGACCATGGGGCGGGCCCACCCCAGCCTCATTTGCATATGCACTCAGGGCACCACCTGCAGCTGAGTTGAGTGACAGCCACCTCCACTGGGGGTTGGCTCCCACCCCAGCTGTGGGGGTGCCTAATTGGCTGACTGTGGGACTGCCCAGTCACCTACACTACCTTGGCTCTCTGACCACACTAGCCTCATTTTGAGATTCATTAATTATTCAATATTCTGCTTCAGACAGAGAGGACTCTACTCCTGGCTCTTGAGTGAGACATACCTACTCTTGAGCAGGAACCCCAGACACTCTGAGCAGGAACCCCAGACACTCTGTCTGATGCTAGGCAAATTCAGATATTCCAATTGAGTGTGTACACAGCCATAGGACTCCTGTCCCATGGGCTGTAGGCACTGCTTTCTATACAGGCTAAAGTAGTAATGAGATACTGTGTGGACAGAAGGTAAGGAGTGTGGATAACAGGTCACTGGTAGGTGGACAGGAGTTGATGCCAATAAAGCACAACTTCTCCACTGTTTATCTGTGTGACTTGTCTTCATTCTTCCTTAGTATTGGTTACTGAGTTGATAGTCGGTATTTGAATAACAGCATCACAGGTGATATGAAGGGGAAGAGTTTTTAATATTATCTGGTGTCCCAAACACGGGCGGGCATTCAGAAATATTAGACTTTGTCCGCCTTGTCTTCTTCCCCCGTTTCACTGGGCTTTGCTAGATGGTTTTTGGACAGACCTGATGACCAGGAAATATGGCCATACCACTGCAGTTTACATCACTTTACAATTGTGAGGAGATCTTTGTATGGTCCAATTTCCTGCTGGATCTTGGCACAAACTTCCTCATTGGTAACATAGTGTAGTGGTCTGCACTGACCTCTTAGGCAAGTAACCACATAGACAGGTAGGCGTGGGGAGTCTGTTGATATCAGGGAGCCTAGGTGGTGTAATGGTTAGCACACTGGCCCGGAATGCAGAGAGATGTGGGTTCGAGTCCCGCTCTAGGCACAATATTTCCCATTTTCATCACCCCCATGACACTGGTTGCCGTGATCAGGATCCTGTACAAGCTTTGCGCTGTATGGTTGTTGAACCTACCCTGTGTATGTATGTGTTAGTGCATTGCCTGTATGTATGTAATTGTAAGCATTACAAGACTTACAATTCCAGGGGGACGAGTGTAGTGGTCTGCACTGACCTCTTAGGCAAGTAACCACATAGACAGGTAGGCGTGGGGAGTCTGTTGATATCAGGGAGCCTAGGTGGTGTAATGGTTAGCACACTGGCCCGGAATGCAGAGAGATGTGGGTTCGAGTCCCGCTCTAGGCACAGTATTTCCCATTTTCATCACCCCCCACGACAATAGTCTTTGGATGAGATGTGTAGTATCCTGCGGTCACACCTCATTTCCATGATTTGTATGATTCACAAACATACCGAAAGCTAGATGTGACAAGCGAGCATATCAGTTGTACCTTGGAGCTGAGAGAAATACTCTTGTCAAACCAATAGTAAGTAAAGTAGGTATGGTGGTATAGTTGGACATCTTTTGAGATGCTCAAAGTTGCATAGTCCGATGGTTTTGAATTTCTGTATTTTTTTTAAGATAAATATATTAGATCGATCACTAGTATCTACTTTAGATTAGTTTAGTTACTTATATTTTAAATGGTAAACTTTTGAGATATTTTGAGTGCAAACATGGAAAATTAGTTTTGACAAGCTTGCCAAAAGTCTGACACCATAGACTTCTGCAGTAAGAGGTTCTGTTAAATTGACTCAGAAACAAATGCTTAATAAATGCATCAGTATCTAAGTTAGATTTGTAAAATCAAATCTAGATAATTAGTTTGGTTTTGAAAATTTGATATTTCATCGGACTATGCAGCTTTAAAGTTGTCAGCTGTGTGTACTGTCACCCGCTGATACAGTACATTCCATGTTGGTTGGTTGGTTGTTGGAGTTGTACGTCCAGGCAACATCTAAGGTAATATTAGGACGTGTACCTACCGACTTGCGACAGTCCGCACTTATAGTGACTTTATAGTGCTGCCCCACTGGGAAATTAGGCCACTGGCACCATGACCCAATATCCCACTCAGTCACATTATCATGCGAGTGAGCCAACCAGTCCTTGCCCTATCCTACTAATGCTGAGTGCCAGGCTAGGAAGCAACCAGTATTAATTGTATAAGTCATTGGTTTGACTCGACCGGGAACCAAACTCCCGATCATCCGCACTCTACCGATTCGACCATGGCGTTTGGTCATACCTTCCATGACATTAGGACATAAAACCCCAATCGCTTATCCAATCACCTGATGGATGTTTGTTTGCTAGTGAACCACGTGCATTTCTGGACCAGCGATTTCCGGCACCGGTGGCGCCACCGCTCGGCGAGAGCTGGGGACTATAAGCTTCCAGTGTCTTGGTAACTATGGCAACGCAGGTAAACACAGGTGTGCGAAATAAACCTTCCCTCCCTCAGGTCCTTAAGTGGCGGGCGCCAAAAGGGCATGGACCGGGTAATGAAATACTACTGACTCCGACTGCACCGGGATGGCTGAATGAGTTGAGCGTCCCTCTCCCACTTTGGTAGATCGTGGGCTTCAAACACGGCTTTGAACTAATGACGAAAAGATTTATACTTGTCGATACCTAGCCTGATGCTCGGCTTTATTAGGAAAAGGCAAGGACTGGGATATCGGGTATGGTGCTGGCAGCCTGGTCTCCCAGTGGGGCAGCAGTATAAAGTTGCCAACCAGTGGTCCACAACTGGTTCATCAAAGGCTGTGGTATATACTGTCCTGTCTGTCGGAAAGTGCATATGAAAGACCCCTTGTTGCTTATCAGAAAGAGTAGCCTATGTCGTGGCAGCAGGTTTCCTCCAAAGAAATATGGCAGAATGACTATATGTTTGATGTCCAATAGCCGATGATAAAAATCAATGTGCTCTAGAGGCATCGTTAAATAAAACAAACTTTCTTTTTTATTAAAGTCACCCGGAGTGTGCACTGTCACAAGTCAGTACCTATCCTGATATGACATTAGATGTTGCCAGGACGTAAAACTCCAACAACCAACCAATCACACGACTGGGCCACTGCCCCCGACTCGACCCGACCCGACCCATGTCGGGACCGACTGCCTTGTCCTGTTTATGCTAGGTGGGGCATGAAGTTGTGGGTTTTAACCCTGACTCGAGTCAAACCAGTCTGGCGCTTGGCATAATTAGGATAGGGCAAGGACTGGTTGGCTCAGTATCAGGATGATGTAACTTGAGTGGGATATCGGGTCATGGGGCTGGAAGCCTGGTCTCCCTGTGGGGTGGCACTATAAAGTCGCCATGAGTGCACACTATCACAAGTTGGTACCATTTCTGATATGACCTTAAATATTGCAGGGATATGGAACCCCCAAAAAAAAAAAAACTCTTTACGTTATAGTTTTGCCCAACTATGGTTCCATGCTACCAAGCACCATGACCCGATATCCCACTGAGACACATCACCATGACACAAATCAGACGATGTCCTATTCTTCTAATGCCGAGCGTCAGTCAAGGGAGTGATAAGTATGCATATTTTAAGTCTTTGGTTTGACTGGACCGCTAAATGTGATTAACAAAACTGACAGAATATATACTATAGTACAACCTCGTTAAACCAAGCTCGGTTAAACCAAACGATCGGTTAATCCAAACTTTTTTCGACGGCTAGGCAAAATACTACCATTTATCATATAAAAAAGTTGGTTAAACCAAAGTCGGTTAATCCAAAGTATCGGTTAATCCAAACAAAATTGTCGGGTCAGAGGCCACTTCCGGTACGGTTAAACCAAACTTTCATGTGGTTATAATGTCATCTCAGACTTTTTTAAATGTGATAAATTAAACTAACAGAATAAACACCACTTAATTTTTCGCGATGTACATGGCACTTGCTGCCAACATGACGCTAAACCATCAGCAATAAATATGATTAAGAAAACTGACAAAATAAACCCCACTAATTTTTCATCATGAATATGGCCATTGCTGCCAAGATGGTGTTAAACCAGCAGCAATAAAAATGATTTTAAAACAAAAGTGACAGAATAAACACCACTAATTTTTCATCATGAATATGCCCATTGCTGCCAACACGGTGTTAAACCAGCAGCAATAAAAATGATTTTGAAACAAAAGTGACAGAATAAACACCACTACATTTTCACTATTAATATGGCCCTTGCTACAGATATGGCGTCAAACCTTCAGAAATAAATGTGATTAACAAAACTGACAGAATAAAAATCACTTCAATTAAATGTTCGCCATCAAGATGTCCCTCGCTGCAGACCCAGCATTAAACCATTCAATCAATTGCTAGGATATAAATATACCCCCCCCCCCTCTCTCACACAAACACACATCAAATGATGAAATCACCAGTGAAACCACACATGTTGGTGAATGGTGGTTTGGGTGTTTAACCCAGGGTCAGCTGCAGTAAAACACAGACCCAGAGGTCACAGAAATAGGTGTGTCCGGAGATCTGGCTTAATCAGGAGCTACAGCGAGCAATGACTGGGTCCTGTTTTGGCAGCAGCCAGTTCGGTCCCCGCAGTGAGACAGATAGTCGCTTTCCACTCCACTAGCAATCCCATGGCCCCATGGCGGGGTCAAGGGTCAGAACCCCATGCTGGGCCAATGAAGCTTTTGAACTTACAGGATTTTAGAGGAATTTTGAAGCTACCACACACTTTATCTTCCTCTCCCTTACCCTAATGCACTGACACCACACGCCTACAAAAAATAACATGCAAGCAGATTTTAAATTTAAACATTTTCTACCATGTATGCTTCACACCAATATCAATGTGGATCGGAGAAAATATATGAAAATTTCATAATTCGATGAAAGCATCAAGCTTTCGAAACCAATGCACTTAACCTAAATCAGGGTCCATACACATGTGAAGATCTGGAATTCAAGGCTTTTCAAGACCCAAAATAGGTCAAATTCAAGGCTTTTCAAGACTTTGCAGACCCAGTACGGACCATCCTAGATTTAATCCTACATATCCAACTTAGATACTGGTGTATGCATTAACTTGATAAGTCATGGCGTGTGGTTTAGCAATACATGGAGCAGGAAATCAGTAAGGAAGCAGTAGATATATAAGTAAGGCGCATAAGCAAGACACATAGGTAAGATACATCGGCAACAGTCCACCAAGGTGGCGCCATCTAGGGTAGAGTAGAGGGAAGCTTAAATTTCCAATCAGCGCCACCTATCAACTAATTTGTAATACATGTATTTTGAGTTATATATCAAGGTTGAGAAGCAGTTTCGGTTCTTGCCTTTAAATATGCATACAGAGCTCACCTGGTTATTCAGGCCCAAAACCTGGCACTGCAAAGATAGAATGTGACCTGCTGAATGACCTATCGACTCCTCTACCCTCTCTCATGCCTGCCCCACACCTTGACAAACCTAACAACTACTAATTCAATGACATAATAACATTCAAAACCTACCAATACCACTGAACAGCCACATTACTAACCAGAACTACACACACTATAAATCACCATATATATGCACAGCATTTCACTATTAAAAAAGTAACCAAAAGTAAAACGAAATCTAACTGATATACAACCACAACATATTGTAAAATGTTCCGATATACGACATAGGGGGGAATGCAAATGTTCTATTACTGATCGGTGTATGATACCAGGTGCATGTATGCGTATATATATGTATGGGCTGGTGGTGCCTGAGTGGGATGTAAATAGACATAGTGGTGCTGGCAGGTCTGGGTGTGAGGGCACTCAGGGCCTACCCCCTCTGCTGGGATAGTGATCACCACACTCAAAGGTCAAGGTTGGTGGTGGCCATGGGGCCATACAGCTTGGTGGTGGTGGGCAGACCACTGGTAGCTATGGGGACCAGGAATGCTGGATCCCTATTGGTAGGGCCAAGAATGCTTGTTTCCCATTGGGGGAAAGGGGTGGGGTGATACTCTACAATGAACCCATGTAACCATATAAATAAAAAACCAGAGGGCTTGACTCTCTCTTCTTTTTTACACTTTATACTCTTCCTTTCTCTTTGTCTGTACTAATTTCACTATAGCCTGCCTACACAACCACAGATTCGAGCTTTAGCCATTTAACAATATGGTTGAACCACTAGTGTACTTCAATGAACACTCTTGCTGCAAATATCTCCTGCACCATGTTGAGTACCTATGCTCTAGGCCTACACTATACAACATAGGCTGCTTCCCCACTTGTAATGCTTTAGACTGGTGTGTGCTGCACACAATGTAGCACATTCCACTTCCTCATCACTATGTACAAACAAGATGTGATCGCTATATCAATGGCTGGAAGACCAGTGCCTCAGCGCTGACAAAATATGTGTTCAGATGAATAACAAATATTTACCCCCCACAAAAATATTAATTGTCTGCTGGTCATTGAGGAGAAACTGAATCTGCGACCCGGCATGTTTACACACTCGGCAGTTGGGTGATTTCCCATCCCAACCTTATCCTTCACTATATGCCATATACCTTAAAGCTGCATAGTTTGATGAAAACATCAAATTTTCAAATCCAAAATTTGGCATGCTGGCCAAATTAATTGTCTATGTTTGCACTTCAAATATCTCAAAAAGTCAGCCATTGAAAATAAAAGTTACTTCAAACTAGAGTATGGTAGATTATAACGATCAGCCTAATATTTTTATTTTGGAAAATGACTGAAACTCAAAACCATGGGACTATGCAACTTTAAAGTCACCTTGAACCTAAAACCACATTGTGCCCGATGGCCAAACTTAGTAGATTTCTAGCCCTGCATTTGTTTTTGAATTGGGTTGCAATGAGAATTTGGAATAGCAACGATTTTACATTAAATAAAATGCCACTTTCTGTTTATTTTCATAACGACTCCCTAGGAGCAAATAAAAATAAGCACTGGTTATTGGGGTGAGGGGGGGGGGGGGTCATACACTGGTTAAATATAAAAAGAAAAACTAAATTAGAAAGTGATCATTTAGGCACCTCATAGGCACTACGTACGCACCATTTAGGCACCATTTAGACACCACTTAGGTACCATTTAATCACCATTTAGACACCACTTAGGTACCATTTAATCACCATTTAGACACCACTTAGGTACCATTTAATCACCATTTAGGTACCATTTAGACACCACTTAGGTACCATTTAATCACCATTTAGACACCATTTAGGCACCACTGAGACACCATTTAGGTACCATTTAGGCACCACTTAGGTACCATTTAAACACCACTGAGGGACCATTTAGGCACAACTCAGGCACCATTTAATCACCATTTAGACACCACTTAGGTAACATTTAGACACCACTTAGGTACCATTTAATCACCATTTAGGTACCATTTAGACACCACTTAGGTACCATTTAATCACCATGTAGGTACCATTTAGACACCACTTAGGTACCATTTAATCACCATTTAGACATCACTTAGGTACCATTTAATCACCATTTAGGCACCACTTAGGTACCATTTAGGCACCACTGAGACACCATTTAGGTACCATTTAGGCACCACTTAGGTACCATTTAAACACCACTGAGGGACCATTTAGGCACAACTCAGGCACCATTTAATCACCATTTAGACACCACTTAGGTGCCATTTAGGCACCACTTAGGTACCATTTAGGCACCACTTTCTAAATATACACAAGAATGGCGTACCTTCATCAAGTCCCGCCGTATTTTCTCGTGGTCAGCCATAACCTTGGATGCTCCCTTCTGTTGAGATGTGTAGCGCTCACTCAGACTCGAACCCATCTTATTCCGCAGTTCATCCAACTGAGCCTACAGCAACAAAATGGCGCAAACAATGACCATACGATTGCATTTAAATGTAATAAAATTCAGTGTACTATTGTTTTTTGTTTTTTTGTTCAAGTGTTTTTATTCCTCTGAATAACATGTTGACAGTGCTAATGCACTGGTCTTCCAACCATAATGACAATTGCCACTACACAGTAAAAAGAAAAGGTGTAGAATGCCAATAACAGATAGACATATGACAATTTATCTGTGTAGAATGTGAATAAACACTATGATAGATAGAATGTCAATAACAGATAGACATATGACATTTTAACTGTGTAGAATGTGAATAAACACTATGATAGATAGAATGTCAATAACAGATAGAGATATGACATTTGAACTGTGTAGAATGTGAATAAACACTATGATAGATAGAATGTCAATAACAGATAGTGATATGACATTTGAACTGTGTAGAATGTGAATAAACACTATGTATGATAGAATGTCAATAACAGATAGAGATAAGACATTTTAACTGTGTAGAATGTGAATAAACACTATGATAGATAGAATGTCAACAATTTATAGAGATAAGACATTTTGACTTTGTAGAATGTCACTAATAGATAGAGATGTGACATTGTGAATGTAGAATGGCAATACCAGAGATATATGAAGGAGTGTCTGGGCTCCTGTGCTGAAAATTGAGCTCTGATCGGATATGTGATTTCCATAATCATAACCGTGACAGACTGCTGCAGCAGCTATCCGGTCTTTGTCTTTGGAACATCAATGTAAATAGAAAAGTGGTCTAGGTACTGGTTCTGAATATCTGCGTAGAGACTGCGGTATGTCAGCGATCTGATGTCAGACTTGCTCGGTTCCACGAGCCAGAGGACGACTGATGGCTTCCTTAATAATCATGGGGGAGATTCTGAAACTTTGTTAACTGCTAGCAGATCCAAGTCCGCACTCAAAGCCTCCATGTGAGGCTTCATTCGAAGCCTTAGATGCCGAATGGACTTTGGCCTGGCTTCATACATCTGTAAAAAACAGCCCTATGCAGGCTTCAGTCAGTTGGATTCCATCTACTGCATCGGCAGTTTAATTCTTCTACTTACAAGTGATGGTTCATTTGCCTCGACATAAAGGCTATAAACTGGTGAGGTACGAAAAACACCTGGAGCCAGCTGGAGCCCCTGGTGATGCACCATGTCCAGCAGCCGAATATATGAGTCCCTTGTGGACCGTACATAATGCTGCCATAGTCCAGTCTTGCCTGAACCAAGGTTCAGTACAAGATTAGCAGAATGTCTCGATCTGCTCCCCACTCTGAGCTAGACAGCAATCTTAGAACATCCAGTACTTTCAGGCACTTTGAGGTGCTTGACATCAGGCACAAAAGATAGTGTCATCGAGGGCAAGGGCCAGAAATTTGGTCTCCTTGTCGATTTTAAGCTCTGCGTCTGCATGCATTCCACGCAGTTGGCAAAAATGCATGCAGGCAATGTTTTTCTTGGAGAATTTAAAACCATTCAGAACTGACCAGTAGTGAATCAAATTAACATAATGTTGTAACTGTCTTTCAATGAGATTCACATTCATGCCGCTGTAATATATGGCAAAATCGCCTATGAAAAGACTGTTGGAGACTCCCCTTTTGAAGGCAGTAACAATACTGTTGACCTGGACTCCAAAAAAGGTCACAGACAGTATGCTGCCTTGGGGCACTGCCAGTTCCTGTTTGTGTAGACCGAAGAAGTAGTCTTTACATGGACATTGAAATGCCTGTGTGCTAGAAAATTCTTAATGAAAATGAGCACTCGACTATGAATGCCCATCATATGGAGATCCTCCATAATGCCTGCCATGCTGCATGCACATTGTGTCGCATGCCTTTTCTAAATAGAAAAGCACAGCCACAATGCGTTCTTTTTTAATGAAGGCATCTCTTACGAAGGTCTCCATATGGACCAAATGGTGAAGGGTGCTACGACCTCGTCTGAAGCCACATTGGAGGTCGGACAGGTGGTGTTCCGACTCCAGTCGCCAGAGGAGGCGGCTGTTCATGATACACTCCATGGTTTTACAGAATCAGCTTGTGAGGGCTACAGGACATTATGACTGTGTAGAGTGTCAATAATAGATAGAGATATGACAATATGACTATGTAGAATGTTAATAAAGGATAGAGATATGACATGGAGATTATGCTTACCTTGAGTGATTGGTTCTCCATCTGGAGCATCCTGAGCTGCTCGCTCGAGGCGACCCCTGGCGCCCGCCTCAGGGCCTCCTTCTCCGCCTGGGTGCGCTCCACCACCTTCTTCAGCAGAGCCACCGTCTTCTCCAGCTCCTTCTGACTCTTCCCGCTCTCTCCAATCTGAAAGCAGGGTCAAAGTTTGTACTATCTACAATATTATACAGAGATGAAAGTGGTATCCGGCAAAAGTCGCGGAAATCAAGCAGAGATTATCATACCAACAGAGAATTTCCGCGAAAACGCGGATGCCCCCCCATGCCCCCGCCATCCCCCCCCCCCATAGGAGTAGCACTGTCAGGGAATCGTGGGAGAATGGATAAAGGCAGGCTTCAGCTATCCTTGTTGTGGGTACATTATCGCCCATCCTAACTCATTCTTGTTTGGGTGTTATGTTCTTGCAACATCGAAAGTCATATAAGATCGGGATTCGAGCAAACCAAGTGTTGTCATATATCCTAATTCCTTGGTATTTTTATGTAACGTTAATCGGCGAATATAAAAAAATCATGGATCTCTGCGAAATCGCAGAGATCTTTCACCTGTCAGTTCACTATCACATCAAAACAATGTCACCTGTTAGTTTACTATCGTATTAGCACAATGTCACCTGTCAGTTCACTATCACATTAGCACAATGCCACTTGTCCGTTCACTATCACATTAACACAATGTCACCTGTCAGTTCACTATCACATTAGCACAATGCCACCTGACCGTTCAGTATCATATTAGCGCAATATCACCTGTCAGTTCACCACCACATGAACACAATGCCACCTGTCAGTTCACTATCACATTAGCACAATACCACCTGTCAGTTCACTATCATATTAGCACAATGCCACCTGTCAGTTCCCTATCACATTAGCACAATGTCACCTGCCAGTTCCCTATCATATTAGCACAATATCACCTGTCAGTTCACTATCACATTACCATAATGCCACCAGTCAGTTCACTGTCACATTAGCACAATAACACCTGTCAGTTCGCTATCACATTAACACAATGCCACATGTCAGTTCACTATCACATTAACACAATACCACTTGTCAGTTCACTAACACATTAACACAATGTCACCTGTCAGTTCACTTCCACATTAGCACAATGCCCCCTGTCAGTTCACAATCACATTACCACAATATCCCTGGTCAGTTCACTATCACATTACTACAATGCCACCTGTCAGTTCACTATCATATTAGCACAATGCAACCGGTCAGTTCACTATCACATTAGCACAATGCAACGTATCAGTTCACTAACACATTAACACAATGCCACCTGTCAATTCACTATCACATTAGCACAATGTCACCTCACCTATCAGGTTACTATCACATTAACACATCATCTATCAGTTCACTATCATATGAATACAATGCCACCTGTCAGTTCCATATCACATTAGCACAATGTCACCTGTCAGTTCCCTATCACATTAGCATAGTGCCACCTGTCAGTTCACTATCCCATTAGCACAATGTCCCCGGTCAGTTCACTGTCACATTAGCCAGGCACTCGCCATTATTAGGACAGGTCAACGACTGGTGTGCTCAGTGTCAGGATAATGTGACTGAGTGGGATACCAGGTCATGGTGCCGGTGGCCTGGTTTCCCAGTGGGACAGCACTATAAAGCAGGGATGAAAGTGGTCTCTGGGAAAAAAAGCGGAAATGCTGATATTCTCCCATAGGTTTTGCATTGTCAGGAAAATTCCCGGAAGTCAGTTTTCATACATAGTGGTATACGCTGCTAGTGCTGCGCCGTTTGAAGCATGCATTAGTAGTATACGCTGACCCTGCTGCAGCTTTTGAAGCCATTAGTAGTATATGCTGCTAGTGCTGCGGCGTTTGCACCACATATTAGTATATGCAGACAAATAAGTGTTCACACTTCCTGTCTACCATTCGCTATACACTGATGGTGCTGCAGCGTGAAACAACATATTGGTTGGTTGGTTGTTGAGGTTTTACGTCCTGGAAACATCTACGGTCATATCAGGACGGGCGCAACGTATTAGTACACACTTATGGCTACAGAAAAAATCCCGGAAATCCGCGAAATCGCGGAGATCTTTCATCCCTGATAAAGTCGCCATGACTGCGCACTGTCACAAGTCGGTACCCGTCGTGCTATGAACTTAGATGTTGCTAGGATGTAAAACAACAAACAAAACAAACAAACTATCACATTAACACAATGCCACCTGTCAGTTCACTAGGACATTAGCACGATGTCCCCGGTCAGTTCACTATCACATTAGCACAATGCCATCTGTCAGTTCACTATCACATTAGCACAATATCACCTGTCAGTTCACTATCACATTAGCACAATGCCACCTGTCAGTTCACTATCACATTAGCACAATGCCACCTGTCAGTTCACTATGACATTAGCACAATGCCATCTGTCAGTTCACTATCACATTAGCACAATGTCCCCGGTCAGTTCACTATGACATTAGCACAATGCCACCTGTCAGTTCACTATCACATTAGCACAATGCCACCTGTCAGTTCACTATCACATTAGCACAATGCCCCCTGTCAGTTCACTATCACATTAGCACGATGCCATATGTCAGTTCACTATGACATTAGCACAATGTCCCCGGTCAGTTCACTATGACATTAGCACGATGCCACCTGCCAGTTCACTATGACATTAGCACAATGCCACCTGGCCACCTGCCAGTTCACTACCATGTCAGTTGATTTTCACATAACCACAATGCCATCTATCAGATCACTTACACGATTGTGCAGTCTTAAGAGAAAACAATTGAGAGCATGTACCACTAAAAATCATTTGATCAAATTAGTGACACAATCCTTAATGCAGACAACATCCCTTTCAGTATTACTAGTAGACACAAAGAGACTCCAGAAAATAAGATATTACAACTTAGTTGTGTGTTTTCTGGGGTGTTTCTTTCTCATAGCAGATGAGAGCATGCAATACTTGACAGCACATGACGTTTTATTAACAACAGACATATTAATAGCAGGAGAATATATTTCAATGACATTTGAATGAAACCAGACATCTTAGTGACAGCAGTTGATACTTTAACAGGCTATATTTGGTAACCACAGAGAATATGCTGACAGTAGTCGACATTTTACTAACCAAAGATGTCAATTTACTGACAGCAGAGAATGCTTTCGTAACCAAGGCAATTTACTGACAGCAGACAAGATTTTAGTAACTGTAGATGACAATTTACTAACAGCAAATGACATTTTAGTAACCAAAGATGACAACTTACTGAGAGCAGACATTTGAATAACCACAGACAATTCACTGAAAGCAGACATCTTAGTAACCACAGATAACAATAATTTACTGACAGCAGACAACATTTGAGTAACCACAGATAACAATTTACTGACTGTAGATGATAATTCACTGACCACAAACAACATTTTAGTAACCAGACATGACAATTTACTGGCAGCAGACAACGTCTTGGTAACTGTAGATGATAATTTACTGACAGCAGACAACATTTTAGTAACCGCAGACAACAATTTACTGACAGCAGACATCTTAGTAACAAAAGACAATAATTTACTGAGAGCAGATGACATTTTAGTAACTGCAGATGACAATTTACTACCAGCAGACAACATTTTAGTAACCATATATGAAAATTTACTGACAGCAAATGACATTTTAGGAACCATATATGACAACGTACTGAAATCAGACATTTTAATAACCACAGATGACCATTTACTGACAGCAGGCAACATTTTAGTAACCACAGATGACAATTTACTGACAGCAGATGACATTTTAGTAACCACAGATGAAGATTTACTGACAGCAGACAACATTTTAGTAACTTAGATGTTGCTAGGACGTAAAACAACAAGATGAAGATTTACTGACAGCAGACAACATTTTAGTGACAGCAGATGACAATTTACTGACAGCAGACATTTAAATAACCACAGATGACAATTTACACTAGTAACAGCAGATTACAATTTAATAACCACATATGACAATTTACTGACAGCAGACAACAGTTTAGTGACAGTTTAGTTCGAATCCTGCTCTACGCGAGCAGAAGACAACCAAACATGTATTGCAAGCCCACCCTCTAAACAGTATTTGGAATTATTCATGCGTTACCTAACATAGCAAAGAAAGCCCAATCATCTGCATGGGGGTGGTACAGTGAGAAGGTTCCGATAAGGGCAGAGAAGAGGTCCTCAGATAGATAAGCCGTGTCAGTAATCACGCCAAACAACAAAGGACATCCTATCTTGTTGACAAGGTGAAATGCTAACGGGCATGTACCACGTACTAACAACTTGCAAGCTGAAAAGTGTAAGTCTAACAAAAACAGTTACAAAATTGTAAGCCTAACAGCGGGGGAAAAAACAGTTTCCTTTTGGTTACATTCGTTGATTATGTAGAGGAAATTTCAATCATGGACCGCGTCCTGATTAGATAAAGGATTCACTCTGTACTCGCAATACACTGGTGAATACCAACTCTATATAAAAGCTGTCGAAAAAGCGGGGAAATGAAATGAGAGCCTAAATCCACAATCTAAAAAGCAATATTTATTCTTTACATATGTCTTAATATTTCCCTGCTATCTTTGAGTTGAAAAATATAATCAAACTTATATTTTAATAGAATTTAAAGGTGAAATCGACGGCATTCTATGGCCGCCATCTTGTCTTTTTGCATTCTCTCCCATTTCGCCAAATCTGTGCCGATATAAGTACCCATTTGATACTGGAGGCAGGCATTCTACTTCCTGTTCCATACTAAAGCTATTTTCGCCCGTATTTAGACTACATTGTTGTTCACCTGTGTACTGCGAGTACAGGGTGAATCTGTTATCTACGTCCTGATATGACCTTAGATGTTGCTAGGATTTTAAAACAACAACAAACAAACACCAATCATGGATAATTGGTCTTCCTCATTCCACTGCTTCTTGCCATATCCTAGTTATGCCGAGCGGTAGGCTAGGTAGTAGTAACAAGTATCATTGTCTAAAGCAACAACAAATATCATTGTCTAAAGCAGCACAGTCCGATGAAAGTAACAAATTTTCGATACCAGAACAATTCGAGACTATATATCCAACTTAGATACTAGTGCATTTATTGGGGCATTGAAGAGAACACTAAGTCAATTTAATAGGACATGTTACTACTGAAGCCATAGAAGAGAACACTAAGTCAATTTAAGAGGACATGTTACTACTGAAGCCATAGAACAGAACACTAAGTCAATTTAATAGAACATGTTACTACTGAAGCCATAGAACAGAACACTAAGTCAATTTAATAGAACATGTTACTACTGAAGCCATAGAAGAGATCACTAAGTCAATTTAATAGGACATGTTACTACTGAAGCCATAGAACAGAACACTAAGTCAATTTAATAGAACATGTTACTACTGAAGCCATTGAAGAGAACACTAAGTCAATTTAATAGGACATGTTACTACTGAAGCCATAGAAGAGAACACTAAGTCAATTTAATAGAACATGTTACTACTGAAGCCATAGAAGAGAACACTAAGTCAATTTAATAGGACATGTTACTACTGAAGCCATAGAACAGAACACTAAGTCAATTTAATAGAACATGTCACTATTGAAGCCATTGAAGAGAACACTAAGTCAATTTAATAGGACATGTTACTACTGAAGACATAGAAGAGAATACAAAGTCAATTTAATAGGACATGTTACTATTGAAGCCATAGAAGAGAACACTAAGTCAATTTAATAGAACATGACACTACTGAAGCCTATGGTGTCAGCATGTTGACATACATGCCAAAATTAATTCAGCTTGTTTTCACTTCAAACATTTCCAAAGTTAGTCATTCACAATAACAGTTATTTGAGGCTAAAAAGTAAGGCAGATGAGAAAACTAATATACTTAAGATGACAGACAAGTACGGCAATTACTGCAGAAAATACAAATAATTTCACCTTTGCAGGTCTGTAAATCGTAGGCTGCCTATTAAATAGTTAATGTTAGTAAGTACACTCAGAATATCGTCGAAGTTGACAAGTTATAATAAAAGTTACTCTGAACTAAAGCAAAGTAGATTAAAGCGATCAATCTAATATATTTATTGTAAAAATATGGCAGAAACACAAAACCATCGGATTATGCAGCATTAACTCGTTGCATTAATTCGAAAAAAGTTGTGTAAATTTAGCCAGTCTATGTCAAATTCTCCCATGACCCTAGTCCTACACACAACACACGGAGAACAGATAGTTTGCTACGGTCACAGTCTGTGTCAAATTCTCCCGTGCCCCCACCCCTAGACACAACACACAGAGAACAGATAGTTTGCTACATTTGCAGTCTGGTCAAATTCCCTCATGCCCCTACACCTACACAACACACGGAGAACATATGGTTTGCTACATTCGCAGTCTACATCAAATTCTCCCACACCCCCACCCCTACACACAACACACAGAGAACAGATAGTTTGCTACATTCACAGTCTGTGTCAAATTCTCCCATGCCCCACCGCTACACACAACACATGGAGAATAGATGGTTTGCTACATTCAATCTGTGTCAAATTCTCCCATGCCCCCACCCCTACAAACAACACATGAAGAACAGAAGGGTTTTCTATAGTCACAGTCTATGTCAAATTCTTCCACGCCTCCACCCCTACACACAACACACGGAGAACAGATGGTTTGCTAAATTCACATTCTGTGTCAAATTCTCCCACAACCTCACCCCTACAAACAACACAAGGGGAACAGATGATTTGTTACAGTCACAGTCTGTGTCAAATTCTCCATTGCCTCTTCCACATTACCCAACAGATGGAGAACAGATGGTTTGCTACAGTCACACTTTGCGTCAAATTCTCCCGCGCCCCCACCCCTGCACACCACACACGGAGAACAGATAGTTTGCTAGTCAGTCTATGTCAAATTCTCCCATGCCCCCACCCTTACATACAACACACGGACGGATGGTTAGATATTATTCCGCAACTTTAAGAATGTGTTGCTTGCTTGAGTTTTATATCCTAACAACATCTCAGGTCATATCAGGATGGGTCATCATCATCATCATCATCATCATGCTGTCGGTCGCGATGCGACAAAGACTGCTTTCATTACTTGACTGCCGCTCTCCATTTAGCTCTCTGCTGTGAGAGTTGCGTCCATGAGTCGGTCTTAATGTCTCTCAGCTTCAGGTTTCTCTTGATGGTATCTTTGAACTGGAGACGGGGGCGCCCTCTCTTTCTGTAGCCAGAAGACAGTTGAGAATAGAGGATCTGCTTTGGTATCCTGTCTGATGACATCCTCATGAGGTGTCCAGTCCACCGGAGATTCTTTTTGATCAGAAGATCTTCCATAGAGGGCAGCCCCATCCGTTCGAGTATTTCCTTATTCAGGATGGGTACAGACTTGAAATAATGCACACTCATGGTCACTTTATAGTGCTTCCCCATTGGGAGATCATGCCATCAGTACCATGACCCAATATCCCAATAAACCACATTATCCTGAATCTAAGCATCCCTTTCCTATCCTAGCAATGCCCAGTGCCAGGCTAGGTAGCAACAAGTATAAATTTGATAAGTCATTGATTTGACTCAGCCGGGATTCGGACCCATGACCTTCCGCTGGGAAAACCAGCCAGCGCTTTTACCGATTTAGCCGCCGCGTCCGCTGAAATATAAAAATCCCTGAATTGGAATCTATGAAATGGATGAGAGTAAATGATTGGTTAGATGTTTGAGTTTTACATCCTGGCAACATCTAAGGTCATATCATGATGGGTACCAACTTATGACAGTGCGCACTCATGGTGACTTTATAGTGCTGCCCCACTGGGAAATCAGGCCACTGGCACCATGACCCGATATCCCACTCGGTCACATTACCCTGACACTCAGCTGACCAGTCCTTGCCCTATCATATTAATGCTGAGCGCCAGGCTAGGAAACGACAAGTATCAATTTTAAAGTCATTGATTTTACTTGACCAGGAACAGGACTCCCGACTTTCCGCACACGAGACCCGTGCTCTACCAATTAGGTCACTGCGCCAGGTTCATGAGAGTAAAAATGTAGGCGATATTTTAGCTAAACCTTCCCTGATTGGCAGTGGGCTATCGGCTTCTGATTGAGTCCTTTGCAGCAGTATGCTAAGATAGGGGTTGGGTGCTAAAAATAGAGACTATCTATTACCAGAAGAATGCAATCTATCCACCAATCAGATACCAGGGTGTCCACCATTAATCTTTATCAACACTACTGGGACCTCTGACAATACCATCTTCCATGACCCCATCCCATCCACATTCTGTACGCACACACACTCCAGACACCATGGGATGGCATAGAGGTGCAATAGCTGCTCCCTGCGTGGATTCGATCCTAGACGGAGTCAATCCAAAGATCCGGCACTTCGTCCGTGTTGGTGCGTCGCTATTGTAGTGGTCTGCACTAACCTCTTAGGCAAGGAGCCACATAGACAGGTCGGCGTGGGTAGGGTAATGACATCACAGAATCTAGGTGACGTAATGATTATCACACTAGTCCGGAATGCAAGAGATGTGGGTTCGAATCCTGATCTAGGCGCAATATTTCCCTTTTCCATTACCCCCCACGGCATTATCTTGCTTGGCATTCGGTATTACTAGGATAGGGCAACAAATTTACAACAACACAATTATTTGGGGGGGGGAGGGAGGGAGAGGCGGGGGGGTTCTCTCCCATTTCACCAACTCTACGCCAGTATAGATCAACACTGATTACTAACTGCAACCAGGAGCTCCACATTTTGTTTATACCAAAGCATTTTTTTTGCTCATATTTAGACTAGGTTGTCATTCACCCCTACTCTGGACATGTGAGAATCTAGTATCTAAACTACTACTAGTAGGCCTACAACTACTAGTAGAAAAGGACAAGGAGTAGGCCTAGTGGAATGATTGATTGATTGGTGGTTTCTTTACGCCGTGTCAGCGGCATAGCCATATTCACGGCGAGATAGTGGAATGAAGACGACACGATTACAATATGTTACAATTACAATAATAATTTGTATTGAATTAAATACAACTATAAACATTAAAAAGAAGATAGGAGAAAAAACCCTTTGAGTTTGACGCTAGATATTTATTGTACGCGCACGTACGTCATTTGATATTCATGACCATATATAGTGTAGGAGGCAAAACCTAAATAAATAAACAAACAAACATACGTCATTGCCATTGGAGACAAGAAACCCTAGACAGCAACAACAATAACAATAAAAGAAAGAACCGAGAGAACACCCGATTGAGCCAAGTGGTATCCTATAAAGTCTCTCTACACAACAGACAAGACACGTCGGTGACCATTGGGAACAGACGACAAACTGACCTTGGCACCTGAATTGGAGCGATTAACAACAGATTTACGACTCGCCATCACGCTCCGGCCGCTGCTTCTAGACGTGGCAACCGGCGCCGTCGCCATGACAACGCCGGTCACGTGGTCACGCTGAGCCAACGCGAGGCTGACCCAGCTTCAAGTGTTACGAAAGCAAAGTAAACAAACACTGAAACCGTGGCGGTCCGTGTTGCCGCGTCGGAAAAGACACAATCCCGTCAACTTCCACTCGTTGTTTGGTAGTTTTAATATTGGGTATGTATGTGTGTGTGTGTTAGTTTGGTTCCCCGCCATGGACAAGTAGTCCTTAGGCTTGGCATAACGCATGACATCATCGGGACCAGTGTAGGTGTTCCTCGGCGCATGCGCTACTCTGTGACGGAGCAGTCGAGGCGTTAAGCCCATAAGCCCAATTTACGGTTATATTGTGCAATAACTATGCCCCTGCATCTCACATTGAGAGTTTTATTTGAATTAGATATATTTAGGGAATGTAAAAAAACGATCCAAAAATAGATGCCGGTGTGGCGGTTTCAGCCGTGTCCCGTGCTCAGCCGTGTACCTATACTCAAACTCAAGGCATTGTCAATGGTCGTGAGTAATTTTCATACAGAAAATACAGAACAAGTGAAATATCTCTAAAAGTACACCACCTATTAACAAATCGCTTGGTACACATATAGAAAACATCCTCACCAAAAAGATTATATTAAATATATAAGGTTAGGGTTCTTGATTTCTATTAATTTTGATTAAAACTAATGTTTTGCACTGCACGTACCATCAAACTCAAGGCATTGTCAATGGTGTTGAGCAATCTTCATACAGAAAATCCAGGAAAAGTGAAATATCTCTAAAACCACACCACCTAGAAACAAATCGATTGGTACACATATAGAAAACATCTTTACCAAAAACATTATATTAAATTTATAAGGTTAGTGACTTAAGACCATTGACAATGCCTTGAGTTTGAGTATAGGTACACGGCTGAGTACGGGACACGCCTGAAACCGCCACACCGGTATTGGTATATGTTACAAGCTTAATACATTGATGGCCTATGGGCCTAACGCCTTGATGACGACTCCTAGTACAGTAATGTCTAATACACTGATTATACAGATAAAATACCTGAAATAAATGTAAATAATGTTCAATAAATATGCTGGTGAATTTTAAATAACAGGTCTATATTCCTATACCTGGCTTTATTAGTTTCAAGACTAGAAAACAGCCAGATTAGGAAAATATGTTTCTGACATATTGGCAAACTGAAATTGTACGTGTGTCCAATGCAATGTGAACAGATAATGAATAAATAACTACATCCCGTAGAACCCTAACCAGTGCAGAGCTACAACAGTACAAGTAATACATGGTGACACTAGTACTACCGGTTTGTTGTTGTTTGGTTTACGTCCCAGCAACATCAAAGATCATATCAGGACAGGTACTGACTTGCAACAGTGCAACCTCATGATGACTGTATAGTGCTGCCTCACTGGAAGATCAGGCTGCCGGCACTAAACCCAATATCCCACATAGTCACATTATCCTGATACCGTGCGAACCAGTCCTTGACCTATCCTATACTATCAGTGCCGATCGCCAGACTAGGTAGCAACAAGTATCAATTTTTTAAGTAATTTTTTTAAGTCATGCTGCTAGGACGTAAAACAACAAACAAACAAACTAACCCATCATATGTAAATCGAACCTATTAACAAACTCAAAACTAACACATCATATGTAAATTGAACCTATTAACAAACTCAACACTACCTCCCCATTAGATTACATTACATTAGAGTATTTCAGCTGTATGCTGAGGCCAAGTCGGAGACTCCACCACCATGGCCACCACCATGCCTCACTACATGTGGTGAGGACGTTCTGTTCAGTTTTGTCATGTGCAGCAATACATTTTAATCTGCTGGCATTAGCTGGGTGTATCCTGGAATGTGTGGTTCATCTGGTATTGCTGCTAACACCTTGTTGGGCTGCCTTTTGAACGATTGTCCACTGCAGTTTGATTGATTTCTTATAGAAGCTGGCATTGTATTGAAGAGCTGGACTCATCAAACAGAAAGACTTCCTTCCCAGAGTGTCTTTGTTGACTGTGAGGCTGTTGTATTTATTGCTGGTACCTTACCAAGTCTACCATATCTTTTTTAATATGTTGTTATGCCATAGTTAGGTACATATACATTCGATCGTTTGCCAGGTGTATATAATTTTATATCTCTCAAATCGACGTTCAATTGAGTAGATTTTGAGGAATTGTAGTCTGTCCCAGTAATCCAGGTTCTTGGTGTGTTTGATATATATGATGTGAAGCTGAGTTGCAGTGACTCTAGCTTTGTCTGCTGTCTTTTAGAAGTGGGCATCTACAGTTGTGAACAGTAGTCTATTCATGGGAGTATTATGGAGTTCCACAAGGCCACATTTAAATGCAAACTACAGTAAAACCTCTCTAAATCGACCGACCGTGGGACCGACTTTAAATGGTCAATTTAGGGAGGTGGGAGGTTTATATATTAGGGAATTTTTCATTAGTTACAATGGTATCGTATGGGCAATCGGTTGGGACCCATCGATATAGGGAGAGTGGCCGATCTGTGGAGGTGGTCGGTTAGAGAGGTTTTACTGTATTAACAAACTCAAGACTAACCCTGCGTATGTTTGAGCTGTTTGAGGTGAGTGAGTTGAGTGACATGGAGCTAAGTGAACGTGCACTCTGAAGTTGTTGTAAATCATTCTTCTCCGCTTTCAGCACGTCCACATACTTCTGAAGATCAACGATACGCTCCTGGAACAAAAGAAATTCATCCAGTTAGCATCGGGTACCTCAAGAACTAATCATTCAGGTGGGGAGGTCTATCAATTTTAATTGATTTTGTTTCTTTTTATATTATATTTGTTCATTAAGCAGGGGAAATTTCAATCGCGGGCAATTGGTCTTCCTCATTCCACTGCTCCTTGCCCTATCCTAGTGATGTCGAGCACCAGGCTATACATTTTTAAATCATTGGTTTGACTCGGCCAGGGTTTGAACCCCACTGGTTCGAATCCCATGATCTGCCACAGTGGAAGTGGGCGCTCAACTCATTCGGCTATCCCATCTGGTTATCAATCTAATATTGAATAGTTGGTTGGTTGGTTGGTTGTTGGATTTTTACGTCCTGGCAACATCTAAGGTCATATCAGGACAGGTACTGACTTGTGACAGTGCACACTCATGGCGACTTTATAGTGCTACTCCACTGGGAAATCAGGATACCCTACTCAGTCACATTATCCTAATACTGAGCTAACCAGTCCTTGCCTTATCCTATTAATGCCGAGCGCCAAGCTAGGAAGCGACAAGTATAAATTTTAAGCCATTGATTTGACTCGACCGGCATTCGAACTGCTGATCTCCCGTTGCGCTCTAGTGATTCGGCCACCGCGCCCGGTAGTATTGAATAGCATTTGTATAGAGAGAGCATTGATATATATAAACACAGGTAAACACCAGTAAACAGGGTGTGAGATAGAGGGTTGCTTGGCATTACATAGAAGAGCATGGAGGAAGTAGATACATATATGTTGGCCTTTTGAGCAAGATCCATTAGGTTGACCCATTAAACAGCTGACTCCGAGGGTGGTGCCACCTAGTGTGTATGGCAAGCACTAGTACACAGTGGCGTATAGTTAGGCACAAGTTGCATTTCCGTGTCACCCATCAACTAACTTTTAAATGTGGAACCTCATTATTGATGTTGTTGGATATGTAAGTCCTAACAACATTTGAGGTCAAACCGACTGATTGCAGAGTGATCGCAGGCGCTTGACAGCGGTGACACGGACACGGATCTGTCAACGACCAATCAGCGATGGTCGCCAACCTATGAAACTTGATTGGTAATCTCCTTGCCAAAACCTCCTGGCGACCATTTTGGTCGCAAGGAGGTTTTGGGTGCAACACCTGCAACCTCCTTGTGACCAAAATGGTCACCACGAGGTTGCCGACCACTAAGCACCAAATAGAGAACTCTTTGTGACCACTTGCGACCATCTAAGATAAGCCAGTAATATTTTGGTCGCATGTAGTCACAAACCTGGTGTGACTGGGGTCTAAGATGGATATGGAGGATCAAATGTAGGTAAGCTCTTTGGTTTCAAAACTTTAGCGCATTCATCAAATTATTCAGCATTTAACCGGTAACTTGCACAACTGCTAACCTTGAGTCGTGGAATGTCGGTCCGGGCCTGCTCCACCTCGAACTTGAGCTCAATATTCTCAGCGGACATTTTGATCATCTGTTTCTGTAGCTCGTGCTCCTTGTTCGCCAGATCCTTAAAGGCCTGGCTCGACACGTCAGCACCAGTGGCATCCTGAAGATATTACAGAACAATGTTTTTTTTTGTTGGTTTGTTGCCGGAGTGATCCGTAGCCGCCCCCAACGACTGTTCGTTAATCGTTGTAAAGAGATCCCTGCTTCTACAACAGTCCCATTTGAAGTTGAATCTTCAAACCAAAGATTGGGCCAATTTATCGGTGCCTTTCAATATTGCCGCAGTTCTGCAGCCGGTAACCGTCGTACGGTTACGACCCCACAAGCCCCAAGAGAGAATTGGTTTGTTTGAGTTTTATGTCCCAGCAACATCAGGTCATATCAGGACAGGTACCAACTTGTGACAGTGCACACTCATGGTGACTTTATAGTGCTGCCCCACTGGGAAATCAGGTCGCCGGCACCATGGCCCAATATCCCGCTCAGTCACATTATCCTGACACTGAGCTAACCAGTTCTTGCCCTATCCTATTATTGCAGAGCGCCAGGCTAGGAAGCGACAAGTATCAATTTTATAAGTCATTGGTTCGACTCGACTGGGAATCAAACTCCCAACCTTCCACAGGTGAGGCCCACGCTCTACCGATTAGGCCACCGCGCCCGGTGTGTTACAAAACAAACTCAACAAGGACATGCCATATGTAACTGGACACCTATTAACAAACTCAACTTTGTTTGTTTGTTTAACGACACACCAGGACAAAGAGTAAACATCACATATTGGGGGTAATACAGTGGTTAAACATATATACGACTAAAAAATTACATTTGAAACAGGTAAAAATAGAGCAGAGAAATGTATGCCAAAAGACCGTACACCTGTGGTAAAATAACAAATGGTATATGATAAATAAAACTAACAGTAAAAGACTTTCTAAGTTAAAAATGGAAAATGAATTTTTGTTAAAAACCAGTTTCCTTAAAAAAAATGTAATAATGAGTTGCGGATGGAATCAGAGCGACTCCATCACACTTTCATTTCTAAACATATCTAACTTGTGTGTGTGGTGCGCTTAGTGCCATCTACCATTAACCACTAATGGTACATGACACTATGTGCATTGAACACGTAACTGTCATTAACCACATGCACCACACAAGTGACTGCCATTAGCCACTAATGACAGTCATGTGTGCGATGCACATAGTGTCGTACACCATTAGTAGTTAATGACAGTTGCATGTGCAGTGTGCTCAGTGTCATGTACTGCTAGTGGTTAATGACAGTCGCGTGCACAGTGCAAATCATCTCATGTACCATTAGTGGTTAATGATAGTTGCATGTGCTGCGCATGTAGTGTCATGTATCATTATCATGCAACTGTCGTTAATGACAGTCGCATGTGCTGTGCATAGTGTCATGTACCGCTAGTGGTTAATGACAGTCGCGTGCACAGTACAAATCATCTCATGTATCATTAGTGGTCAATGATAGTTGCATATGCTGTGCATGTAGTGTCATGTATCATTAGTCATTAATGACAGTCGCATGTGCGGTGCATAGTGTTATCTACCATTAGTGGCTAATGACAGCCATATGTGGAGTGTGCATAGTGTCATGTGCCATTAGTGGTTAATGACAGTTGCATATGCTGTGCATGTAGTGTCATGTATCATTAGTCATTAATGACAGTCGCATGTGCGGTGCATAGTGTTATATACCATTAGTGGCTAATGACAGCCATATGTGGAGTATGCATAGTGTCATGTACCATTAGTGGTTAATGACAGTTGCGTTTGCTGTGTGTAATGTCATGCACAATTAGTGCTTAATGAGAGTCGTGTGCGCAGTGTGCGTCACGTACCTGGGAGGCAGCTACCCGACGCGCCATATCCTGCTCCAGCTGCTCCAACTGCTCCATCAGGAACTTGTTCCGCATTTGAACCTGCTCGTACGCAGCGTCATGGCTGAGTGTCAGCTGTCGTCGCAACTGTGTCACCTAAAACGATGATGTCACATCAGCAAAGTACATGACCACCAAGCTATAATAAATCTTAATGAATGCATCATTGTCTAAATTGGATATGTAGGTCAATCTAAGTAAGTGTTTTCGGTCAAACAATTTTATGCTTTTATCGGATTATGCAGCTTTCATCTTACTACCAAGTGACGTGTATTGGCTAAAGCTAAGATTCCATATATGTGGTATGCGAATGCGAATGCGGCAAAAAATCTAAAAGCATGCAAAGGCATTGTACAGCTTCCATATGTCCAAATGCGATCGCGAATGCGAATGCGGCAAATGGAATGACCCATGGACCGATTGGTGCGAATGCGAATACTGCTGCATTTGCCATAGAAAACAATAGTAACTTTGATCTTCCTTCACAAATTTGGAGCAAAAAAAACAAAAAATGTCATGGGTATCTTTTTGGGGTGTGTTTGTTTGCTTAACGACCCTCCAGGACAAAAAGTAAACATTGGCTATTGGGGGTTGGCATATATGCCGCATATACCACATTCGCATTCGGATGCCGCATACCACGTATATGGAATCTTAGCTTAAGGTCTGTTTCATGATGCGGGTGGAGACTTTAAATAACCAAGCTGTGAAGAGCTGAGACTTTGAGTGACAACTTGACAGGTAATAATCCATCAATCAAGCTACTAACGCTAATCCATCCCGATACCCTAACTCGAATCACCTTCCTGGCTTAATGGTTTAAAGTGTCATCACCTTGACAGCTGGGACTGCCAAAGTGGCGCCACCTGGTGTTCCATGATGGTACCAAGTGCTAAATTCAAAATGCTGGATAGTGGGACCTCATTGTCCTGATTACCAGAAAGTTCTTACTCCTAGAGACCAATAAAATTCCCAGGACAATTCCAGGACTTTTCTAGGACATTTAATGACATGTCATTCTTTTTAAGGACATCATATGCACTCAACTGCTTTTGGCTGCGAATGTGTACCTCTATTCATGCTCATACACATACCGCAATCATTTTTGGTTGGTTGGTTGTTGGAGATTTATGTCCGAGCAACCTCTATGATCATATGAGGACGGGTACCGACTTGTGACAGAGCGCACTCATGGCAACTTTATGGTGCTGCCCCACTGGGAGACCAGCTCGCCAGCACAATGACCTGATATCCCACTCCAGTCACATTATCCTGACACCGAGCCAACCAGTCCTTGCAATATCCTAATAATGCTGAGCGCCTGACTAGGAAGCAACAAGTATCAATTTTGTAAGTTATTGGTTGAACTCGATCGGGAATTGAACACCTGACCTTCCGCATGTACAAATGACGTACAAGGAGGAAAAATATTCCCTCTTTAATTCAAGCTGAAAGGTACGATGAAAGCATCCAATTTTCAAAATCAAAGCACTGAAATAGATTTGATTCTACATAGCTAACTGATCGGCAACCAGTCTTCCCTGATTTGATAGAAGTCGGCCATCCGATTGTGTGACTGATCTGCAATCGAATGCCGATCAGTCGCAAACCAGTCGCCGACCAATCACTCACCATCTCCAACCGATTACCAACTGACAGCTAACCACTTACCAGCTCTTGGTGATCGATCGCATGACCCATCGCCAACTGATGGGTCGTAAGACCAATCGCCAACTGATCGGTCATACGACCAATCGCCAACTGATCGGTCATACGACCAATCGCCAACTGATCGGCGATTAGTCTCCGACCAATTTTTTTTCCCTGCCTCTTGTTTTTTTTGCTTTTGGTCGCCGACTAAAACGTGTTTTAGTGGTAGCAAGTGATCGCAGGCTTAGTGTGACTGCGGTATAGACTTGAGGTCAGGAAACACTCATGTTTCTTTTGACTGACAGATCCATGGAACAGTCTCCAGACCAAGTCGTTAAATCACCAACGGTCAAAGCATTTGAGAGAAGGCTGGATAGACATTGGAGAGGACACCTACAATTAATTATATGACTTCAGGGTTCCATTGACCTCCATATGTGTAGACAAAATGGTTCTTTTTTTTTTTTTACCACAATGAGCTAGCATTAGAGGCCCAATAGGGCCTAGATGAGCCAGAAGAGGATTGTAAGTTAATCTGTAAGTTAGACACACCAGAATAGATAACAACATGAAACTTCTACTATCACCCACACCTACCGTCTCCTCCAGCGTATAGTTCTTCCTTTTCAGCTGCTCTAACTCGTGGGTGGCGCCACCTCGTGGCGGCAGCGCGCTGCCCGCGGCTGGTGGCGCCCCCTGGGGTTTCTCCATTAACTGACCCTTGGCTGCTCGCAGCTTCGCTTCCAGCGTCTCCTTGTCACGGTTCGCCCTGGAGGGAGAGGGTGAATGAGCGGATGGGTGAGTGAGCGCGTGAGTGAGTGGGTGGATGAGTGGGTGAGTGAGTGGGTGAATGGATGGGTGAGTGAGTGGGTGAGCGGGTGGGTGAGTAGGTTAGCGGGTGGGTGAGTGAGTGGGTGGGTGAGTGGGTGGGTGATTGAGTGGGAGAGTTGGTGGGTGAGTGGGTAGGTGAGTGGATAGGCGAGTGGATAGGTGAGGCAGTGAGTAAGTGGATGAGTGAGTGGGTGGGTAGGTAGGTGAGGCAGTGAGTGAGAGGATGAGTGAGTAGATGAGTGGGTGGATGAGTGGGTGGGTGAGCGGGTGGGTGAGAGGGTGGGTGAGTGCGTAGGTGAGGCAGTCAGTAAGTGGATGAGTGAGTGGGTGGGTGGGTGGGTAGGTAGGTGAGGCAGTGAGTGAGTGGATGAGTGAGTGGATGAGTGGGTGGGTGAGCGGATGGGTCAGCGGATGGGTGAGTGGGTAGGTGAGTGGGTAGGTGAGGCAGTGAGTAAGTGGATGAGTGAGTGGGTGGGTGAGTGAGTGGATGAGTGAGTGGATGAGTGGGTGGGTGACTGAGCTGGTGGGTGAGCGGGTGAGTGAGTGGATGAGTGAGTTGGTGAGTGGGTAGATGAGTGAGTGGGTGGGTGGGTGAGTGAGCGGTTGGGTGAGTGAGTGAGTTGGTGAGTGGATAGGTAGGTGAAGTAGTAAGTAAGTGTATGACTGAGTTGGTGAGGCGGTGGGTGAGTGGGTCTGTGAGTGGGCTGGGTGGGTGAGTGGGTGGGGAGGTGAGTGTGTGGGTAGGTGAGGCAGTGGGTAGGTAGGTGAGGCAGTGAGTAAGTGGGTGCGTGGATTGGTGGGTGAGTGAGGCAGTGAGTAAGACTTAGTGAGTCAGTTTCTTTGTTGGGGTTTTATGTCCTGGCAACATCAGGACTGGTACCGACATGTGGCAGTGTGCACTCATGGCGACTTAATAGTGCTGTCCCACAGGAAAATCAGGTCGCCTGCACCATGACCCAATATCCCACTCAGTCACATTATTCTGACACTGAGTCAACCAGTCCTTGCCCTATCCTAGTAATGCCGAGTGCCACGCTAGATAGCGACAAGTACAAACTTTGTAAGTCATTGATCTGCAATGGAAGCCAGCCAGCGCTCTTACCAATTCAACTATCCTGACATTCAGTGCAGAAAAGATAGCGGAAAGGAGAGACAGATGACATTAAATAACGAGTGCAAGGCAGAGCTGGGAAAACAACATCAGGGAAAGGACAGAGGGCAAGGGAGAACAGGGTAAACTGGAGAAAACTGGTTGCAAAGTCATCTGTGGATCCTCAACGACACTTGCGGTTAAGGGATTGATGATGATGATGATGATGATGCAACACATTAGTCTCACTGTCACACTGTACCCAAATTCTGCTAGCAGTGGCGGGAATTATATGGTTGAGGCACATTTTTTATGTCACATGATTACTTAAAATTGCATAATCGAATGGTAGTTTTTTACCATATATAGATATTATTTGTTACTGTTCTAATCTTTTTTACTTTAGTTTGAAGTAACTTTTATTTTAAAGGGTTAACTTTATAGATATTTTTAATTGAAAAAAACAAAAATGTTGGTGCGTAAAATGAAATGCTGGACATTTACGCTTTGTTTTACCCGTTTTCGAGCACAGCAGCCTATCACAGGAACACCAAACTGCAAAAGATATTTAGCGAGTGCATCAATGCCGTAGTTGACTAGGTAGGATAAAATCTAGGTAAGTACGTTAGTTTTAACAAAATGTGATGCTTTCATTGGATTATGCGCTCTTAACACCGCACCCTTCGAAGAGCATTCACAAGGTGGTGCAAGCTGCTCACCGTTCCAGTCCATTCTTGAGCAGCTCATTGGCACGTGTCAGCTTCTCAATCTCCTGCTCCTTTTCCTTGAGGCGGTTCTTAAGCCGCTCTGTCATCTTTTGCCACTTCTTACTTTCGTCCCACCTGAGCACTGCCTCGTCGCGCATCTGCAATTTGTTTGTTTGGGGTTTTACATCTTTCGCAACATCTAAGTTCATACAAAGCCCCTATAACACTAAGATGGCTCACTCCCTATCTCTCCAATGGTGATGTAAATTTTGCAGTGCCACCTTGTGGTAGGTTTGATCAGCCGGCTGCTGGTTGGTGTTTCACATGTAAACACATACAATTATATTATACATGAGATAGGTAAGTATGAATACACATCAATATGAAATTGCTATGAACAAATACCCATCATCATCAGCATCATCATCAGCATCGCCATCATCACATATCTTACACATTCATATATACATTTATATATATAATA
>CM059189.1:24936825-24944325 GCA_030323885.1 Branchipolynoe longqiensis
CCTGCAGACCCTTGTGCTGCAGTTCCAACTCGACCAGCTTGTCGCCCACCTTTTCACGCTCGTCATTAGTCTGTCAGAGGAGCACCGCAGAGTCGGTCATCTTTTTTCTTTTTTCCCCCCTTATTTTTTTCTTTTTTCCCCCCTCCCCCCCATTATTATTTTTTGGTAAATGAATTTTATTCATATGAATAAAACCTCTCTAAATCGATCGACCATGGGAACGACTTTAAATGGTTCATTTAGGTAGGTGGTCAGCTATAGGAGTTTTCTTTATCGTTACAATGGTATTGTATGAGCTACAATTTGGGACCCAAATAAAGCGATCGATATAGAGGAATGGTCGATCTGTGGAGGTGGTCGGTTAGAGAGGTTTTACTGTATATCTTTTGTCAGTGACGTAGCACTGGTCTTCCAACCGTAAGTGTTTTAGGTATAATAGGCATTTACACAATTTTTTTGTACATGGTTTATACAGTAATTTGAAGTATGAAGTAAATTCTGAAACTTATGGCCAAATGAGTTGAGCGTACGCCTCCAGTTCTGGTAGGTCGTGGGATTCGAACTCTCGGGCGCAGTTAACCACACTCGCGGTTATATGACTCAAAATGGGTGCCACTCTGGGTGAAGTGACGAAAGTTAGTAAAAAAAATCAAAATTAATATGAAATGTGCACAGTAAGCACAAAAGAACATGCTATGAACAGCCCATACATGGTGAACATCAGTGGAGTATGACGATGCGAATTCGCAGCGCCGATTAACAGAGGAGTAGTGATCAGAACGACCCTAAAACTCAACCATCGTTTGGTATTATATATAGATAGATCTGGCCCTGTAAAGTTGTGTGGTTCGCGACTCACCTTCTTCAGCTCAGCTTCCATCTGCGCCTTGTCTTCCAGCAGCTTCATCATCGACTTGGAAAACTTCTCCTGTTGCGGAAGTGGCACCGACCCTGCAAACTTCCTGCGCAGGTCCTGCACCGTGCTCTTCAGGTACTTCGTCTTGCTGCGCGCATCAAGTCTGTTCACACACAAACACGAATACATATGCAAAGTGGGAAAGCCTGCGCATTTGGAGTTTGCACACCTAGCATCAGTGATACGGATATTTGCGTATCACTTGCATACGTGGACTTGCAAATGCTGTAAGTTGTGAGAAAGGCCTAATTCTTTCTTCGCTCACTAGGTGGTGCCTGATAGTATATACCACAGTAAACCCTCTCTAAATCGAACTACCATGGGACCAACTTTCAATTGTCCATTTAGGAAGGTGGTCGGTTTAGGGATTTTTTTAAATATCGCTACAATGGTATTGAATGGGCGATCGTTGGGGACCCAAATAAAGCAATCGGGTGGCCGATCTGTGGAGGTGGTTCGTTAGAGAGGTTTTACTGTATATTGGCTTGCATGTGAGGGTGTGATGTATACATGTATATGGTACAGGAAACACACGGGTTACGCGTGAGACAGGTCAAAGGTCACGCTAGGTTACAAACTGATGCCTGCTGGGTAACTGAGGCTTCCAAATAAAGTTAGAATGCACAGCTCACGGTGTCCACACGTTCTGTACATGGTGTCAGAACAAAAAAGTGAACCACGCGATATGGCATTATCGGGACTAAAGATGTCCACCTTCCTAGGCTGCTTATTTAACAGCGCTCTGTTATTGAGGGTCAGCATACCCTAGTAGGCTTCAGTGGGACATCTCACCGAGCCGGCACTAAGACGGCTTCTGATGCATCAGTCACTACGTTGTCATTGAGAACATGGCCATAAACTGGATTTCCTGCCTTCATTCCTATGAAATATATGTTACTGCAACTGGAGTGACGGCAGCATCCTAAAAGGGACAGTGTTGCATCTTCCTTCACATTGCAGGTAGCGAGGCACAGATTCAAATTGAAACTACAGAAAAATACAACATAGCTCCAATGATAGCTGCTTTAAAAAAACTTTTGCGAGGGAAACACGAGCATTACTGTTGTTAGGTATCAATTCAAATTGTACTTAAATTTGCAGTTTTTTTTCTGAGATAAATATATTAGATCGATCACTAGTATCTACTTTACATTAGTTCAAAGTTACTTTCATTTTAAATTGTAAACTTTTTAGATATTTTGAGTGCAAACATGGAAAATTAGTTTTGGCAAGCTTGGCAAAATTCTGACACCATAGACTTCTGCAGTAACAGGTTCTGTTAAATTGACTCAGTATTGCCTTCTACGCAGAAACAAATGCTTAATATGTGCATCAGTATCTCAGTTAGATATGTCAAATCAAATCTAGATAATTGGTTTGATTTTGAAAATTTGATATTTCATTGGACTATGCAGCTTTAATCAAAGAGAATGAAAACATCAATACCTATATTTGCGAGCTAAAATCGTGTGTAACTCACTGTTCCTATGACACCATCTAAAGCTCCCTATTATGCGACAAAATTGTTGTTCCTTCGTTGTTGTTTTACATCCTAGCAACATCTAAGGTCATATCAGGACGGGTACTGACTTGTGACAGTGCACACTCATGGCAACTTTATAGTGCTGCCCCACTGGGAAATCAGACCACCAGCACCATGACCCGATGCACTCAGTCGCATTATCCAGACACTGAGCTAACCAGTCCTTTCCTTATCCTATTAATGCCGAGCCCAGGCTAGGACGCGACAAGTATCAATTTTAATGACATTGTTTTGACTCAACCGGGAACCAAACTCCCGACCTTCCGCACGCGAGGCCCGCGCTCTACCGATTATACCGATTAGGCCACCGCGCCCGGTCTGTGACAAAATAGTGTAAAGGATGACGATTTAAGAAATCATTTACTAGACTTTAAATTTGCCATTAGAACAATGCATTCAAACATGTCTGCTAAGCGAAAATAATGCAACGCAACTACCTTGCAACGATAACAAATACGAAGATGTCGTCGATGCCGTAGTATATGATGGTGATATCTATGATGGTGATGTCTATGATGGTGATGTTGATCCGTCTATGATGATGAAGCCTATGGTGATGTCTATGATGATGTCTATGGTTGTGATGTCTACAATGATGTCTATGATGGTGATGTTGATCCGTCTATGATGATGATGCCTATGGTGATGATGTCTATGATGATGTCTATGGTTGTGATGTCTATGATGATGTCTATGGTGGTGACGTTGATCCGTCTATGATGATGATGCCTATGGTGATGATGTCTATGATGGTGATGTTGATCCGTCTGTGATGATGATGCCTATGGTGATGATGTCTATGAATATATCTATGATAGTGCTGTCAATGATGATGTTTATAGTGATGTTTATGATAATGTATACGATGATGCATATGATAATGTCCATGATGGTAACATCTATGATGATGATGCCTATGGAAATGATGCCTACGGTGATGTCGATGAATATGTCTATGATAACACTGTCTATGATAATGTCTCTGATGATGATGTCTGTAATGATGTATATGATGATGTTGTTTATGGTGATGATGTCGATGACAATGTCGATGATAATGTTGATGATAATGTCGATGATGATGTCGATGATAATGTCGATGATAATGTTGATGCTGTCGATGATAATGTCTCTGATGATGTCAATGAAAATGTCGATGATAATGTTGATGACGATGTCGATGATAATGCCGATGATGTCTATGATGATGTCAATGATGATGTTGATGACGATGCTTTTGCTAAATGAAACCATACAAATTACCTTTTGAAAAAAAGGCCAGTTAGGACAATGTGAATGCGACTCACTGACCTGATGTGGTAGATGTTCTGGTCCTTGTTGTCACAGTCCTGCTCAGCCCTCAGGTGCTGTGCCTGCACCTTGTAGATCTTCTTGGTGGAGTCCTCTAATTTGCGCACGGCTGTGCCCTCACTCACCTGCAGCTGCACAATGTGCCGGTGGAGCTTCCCTGCGACAGCCAGAAAAAAGAAAAGTCAAGTCAAGTTTGTTTTATTTAACGACGCCTCTAGAGCACATTGATTTTTATCATTGGCTATTGGACGTCAAACATATGATCATTCGGACATATTTCTTGGGAGGAAACCTGCTGCGCGATATATGCTACTTTTTCCGATAAGCAGCAAGGGTTTTTTTATATGCACTTTCCACAGACAGGACAGCACATACCACAGCCTTTGATGAACCAGTTGTGGACCACTGGTTGGAACGGAAAATATCCCAAACTGCAAGCAATCGATAGGATGGCCGACACCTTCACAGCTGGACACTCTACCACCTGAGCTACGTCCTGCTCCGCCAGCAAAAAGAAGCAGTTGCACAACGTTACTTCGCTCCCGTTTTCAAATCCAGGTCTAGCCAAACTAATGAGTTACAAAATTGATACTTGTCGCTATCTTTTCCTGGCGTTCGATATTCCTCGGATAGGGCAGGGATTGTTTAACTCAGTGTTAGGATTATGTGACTGAGTGGGATACTGGGTCATGGTGCTTGCAGAATGGTATCTCAGTGGGGCAGCACTTTGGAGTTTTCATGAATGCACACTATTACAAGTTGGTATCAATCCTGATATGACCTTAGATGTTGCTAGGACGTAATACACCAATAAACATCGGTATTTTTATTAAACATTGATTTTTCAGATTAAGTGCACTGCAAGTGTGGGATTTTTTGCACAAACCTCGTTATTTAACAAGTTTGCTATAAAATCTCTGCTTAAAAAAAAAAAATTTATTTCGCCTCAACTCTGACACACTCTGAATACCCTAACTTCGGGATTTTCCTATGGCCCACATCGGTTTAATTTCTAGATAAAGGTCATGGCTTCTGGCACAGGTCTTAGTTTAGTTTATTGGGGTTTTACATCCTAGCAACATATGAGGTGCATTCCCTAAATACCCAAACAGCGTTTTAGCCGATCTACCAAAACGGGAGACGGACGCTCAACTCATTCGGGCCATCCCATCCGGTGTCATTAGAGGTAGTTGACTGGGGAAAAAATAGGCAAAATAAAATTGGCAACTGCCAGGTGGACATACCGATGACGGTCTTCTCGTCACTCTGCGACTGGAAGTCGAGCAGCTGCTGACGTAGCGACATGACCTCCTTGTCACGTGACACCTGCTGAGCGTCCAGCGCACGCGCCTGGGACGACGAAATGTCAGCGATCTCCTGAAATGGCAAAGTTATTATTACTCAGTTAGAAACTAAAATCAAAATCAATGTAATGAATCTATTTAAGCTGTTTGTTTTTGTTTGTTGGGGGAGTGGGGGGTTACATTCTGGCAACATCTAAGGTCATATGAGAACAGGTAGCGACTTGTTGGTTGGTTGTTGGAGCTTTACGTCCTGGCAACATCTAAGGTCATATCAGGATGGGTACCGACTTGCGACAGTGCACACTCATGTCGACTTTATAGTGCTGCCACACTGGTAGACGAGGCTGCCAGCAACATGATTCG
The DNA here is from genome assembly GCA_030323885.1 of Branchipolynoe longqiensis. Lineage (NCBI taxonomy): Eukaryota > Metazoa > Annelida > Polychaeta > Phyllodocida > Polynoidae > Branchipolynoe > Branchipolynoe longqiensis. The sequence goes on from CM059189.1 coordinate 24,942,263, forward strand.
ATATCCCACTCAATCATATTATCCTGATACGGGGCTAACCTGTCCTTGCCCTATCCTACTAATACTAGTAATGTTTGTTTGTTGTTTTACGTCTGAGCAACATGTACGGCTAAATCAGAACAGGTACCGACTTGTGACAATGTGCACTCATGGCGACTTTATAGTGCTCCTCCATTGAGAAACCAAGCCGTTTGCACCATGATCCGATATCCCACTTATTCATAATATCCTGATAGTAAGTTAACCAATCCTTGCTCTATCCTAGTAATACCGAGCGCCATACTAGGTTGAGTTGAGTTTCATTGAACCACATGTAGTAAGGTCACTGTAAGGCTTCCCCAAGGGGCGATCTTCCAGCCGAACAACCAACGTTACATTAAATTAAAGTTCTTACTTATGCAAAATACATTGCCACAACAATATAGGTACAAACTACAAGTACCAATTTTCTAAATCATTAGTTTGACTCAGCCGGAATTAGAAACCTGACCTTGCGCACGGGGAGCCAGCACTCTTACCGATTCGGCCACTGTGTCTAATAATATGACCGTAGCTACAAAGTACAAGTCCCAATTTTCTAAATCATTAGTTTGATTCAGCCGGGCAACTGTGTCTAATAATATGACCGTAGATGTTGCTAGGACATAAAAGCCCAGTAAACCAGTAGTCCAATATATAAAAATGCACAATAGTACGCAAACAAAATTAGTAACAATTCTATTAGAAAAAATTCCCCCAGTGAGTGTGGCGCGAGGGCTGCCAACCGTATACAATTCCCATTTAGCTGGCGGGAGGGGGGGGGGAGGCACTCCACCAATGCGCCGATGGATGAAGTAGCAAAGTATATATAGGTTCCCCTAGCATTTATACTTGTATAATCCGTTATACATCACATTATCTTAGCTACAACTCTCGAACACCAACATTTATAATCGGTACCTACTTTTAGTTTGCTAATTTCCAGTTTGTGGTTCATCTCGTCTTTCTCAAGTTCCGTTATCTTTTTTCGGTCTTGATCATTGACCTCCTTGGAAACACAGCCTGAAACACCGGAAGGAGGAATATGGCAATAAGGTAGAACAGACGACTTGCAAAATAGTAGGTGGGGAGTGGGACGTAGCTCAGGCGGTAGAGTGTCTGCCTGTGACGGTGTGGGTCATCCAATCGATCCTGCTCAGTGGACCCATTTGCAGTTTGGGCTATTTTCCGTTCCAACCAGTGGTCTACAATTGGTTCATCAAAGGCTGTGGTATGTGCTGTCCTGTCTGTGGGAAAGTGCATATAAAAGACCCCTTGCTGCTTATCGGAAAGAGTAGCCTATAATGGTGGCACCAGGTTTCCTACAAAGAAATATGTCAGAATGACCATATGTTTGGCATCCAATAGCCAATGATACGATTTTTAAAAAAGAGGCGTCGTTAAATAAAAAAGCTTCACTGAGTCAGTTTGTTTGTTGTTGTTTTGCGTCCTAGCAACATCTAAGGTCATATCAGGACGGGTACCGACTTGTGACAGTGCACATTCATGGCAACTTTATAGTGCTGCCCCACTGGAAGACCAGGCCAGCAGCACCATGACCTGATATCCCACTCAGTTACATTATCCTGACACTGAGCCAACCAGTCCTTGTCCTATCCTAATAATGCCGAGCGCCAGGCTAGGAAGCGACAAGTATCAATTTTTAAGTCATTGGTTTGACTCGACCAGGGTTTGAACCCATGACCCCACGATCTACCAACACGGGAGACGGACGCCCTAACTCATTCGGCCATCCCGTCTGGTTTTTACTGAGTCAGCCAAGAGTGGCCAATGCTGATTGGGTAGAAGGGTCAACCAATAGGTGGCGGTGTATTTGTTGGTTCGATGTTCCCCAACAATGGCGGCAAATGAGCAGCATCCACTCATTCAATACAATACTGTCTTACTGAACAGAAGCTGGGAGAAATCAAGGCCGAAGAAGTTTAGAGGGCATATTTGAGAAAAGGGCACTTACTTGTAAGTTCATCCCTAAGTTCTCTTTCCGTCTTCTGAGACTGAAGGTTTAGCTTTGTTATCTGAAAATG
>CM059189.1:24946825-25193007 GCA_030323885.1 Branchipolynoe longqiensis
TGAATTCTGGCACTACCAGAAAAAGAGAAAGAAAGAAAATTGAATTAACTAGGCTTTGTTGAAATTGGCTTTATATGAATGTGTTGATCTGGAGGTGAATATTTGCGATACTGGAAAATATATTATAATTGAATTAATGAGGCAGAGTTGAAACTGGCTATAGATGGCTATTTGCGAGTTTTCACATTACAGTAAAACCTCTCTAAATCAATCGACCGACCATGGGACCAACTTTAAATGGTCCACTTAGGGAGGTGGTCATCTTAGGAAGGTTTTTCTTTTATCGTTACAATGGTATTGTTGAATGGGCGATCATTTGGGACCCAAATAAAGCGATCGATATAGGAGAGTGGCCGATCTGTGGAGGTGGTCGGTTAGAGAGGTTGTATGTATGTATGTATGGTGTGTGTGTAGTGTGTGCGTGCGGATGTATGTATGTATGTATGTATGTAGTGTCGTATGCATGCATGCATGCATGCATGCATGCATGTATGTATGTAATGGTGTATGTATGTATGTATGTTATGTATGTATGTAATTGTATGGTATGTATGTATGTATAGTATGTATGTCGTAGTGCTAGTGCATTGTCGATGTGTATGTATGATGTATATGCTTAACCGTGACAGTTTAAGCGTACAACTGTACCTCATAGCCTGACGAGGCCTCGCTCTTCATAACCAGGTGGTTCGTCTTGTCGAGCATGCCTCGGTACTTCTCGGTAAGTTCCGTGAACTGCTGGTTGGCGCGGTCCAAGTCCGAGTGCGGCACAGAGTCTTCCAGAGCCTTCTGCAGCGAGGCGATCTTGAACGCTGACATGTCCTGTAAAACAATAGCAATCCAGGCTAGTGTGCTAACCATTACACCACCTAGGCTCCGTGATGTCACCACCTTCTCCATGCATAACTTTTTTTTTTTTTTTGGTAAATATGTTTATTCTGCTGAATAAGTCTTTCGTCAGTGCCAAAGCACTGGTCTTCCAGCCATTTTTCAAGTCAGGGTTATTTACACAAAAGGTATATAGAATAAGGTGTACAATAACTGTTGAATACACAATTTGCAGCATGTAACGCAATGAAATTTTGTAACCCAAAAGTTCCATAGCAATATGGTAACAGTAGTGTCATATAATTAGATCAATATTAGTCAGATCAATGTGAGTATTTACATAGTATTTAGAATGTAAGCAGAAGTTATCTTCTGCATTCAGTTTGGATGTTTGATGTATTGATGTTTTGTAAATAGATTGTTTGATGGGGTTTTACATCCTGGCAACGTCTAAGGTAATATAAGGATGGATTCCAGGATAGTGTGCTCACCATCACACCACCTAGACTCTCCGATGTCATCACCTTATCTATGCATAACTTGATGTTTTGTAAAGAAATTATTTGTTTGTTGGGGTTTTACATCTTGGCAACATCTAAGGTCATATCAGGATCGATACCCACTTGTGACATTCCAGGCTAGTGTGCTAACCATCACACCACCTAGGCTCCCTGATATCATCACCCTATCCATGCCTAACTTGATGTTTTGTAAATAGATTGTTTGTTTGTTGGGGTATTACATCCTGGCAATATCTAAGGTCATATCAGGACAGGTACTAGCTTGTGACAGTGCACACTCATGGCAACTTTATAGAGCTGCCCCACTGGGAGACCAGGCCACCAGCACCATGACCTGATATCCCACTCAGTCACATTATCCTGACACTGAGCCAACCAGTCCTTGGCCTATCCTAATAATGCTAAGTGCCAGGCTAGGTAGCGACAAATATCAATTTTATAAGTAATTGGTTTGACTCAACTGGGATTCGCACTACTGACCTTCCAGACAGGAAGCATGTGCTCTTACCAATTCAGCCATTACGTAAATAGATACTGCATCACTCATCCCAAACTTGGTACTAGAGATGGCAATAAACATCAACACTGATGCAGCATCACATGACCTGTAAAGGGCAACACCTGCACCAAATAAGACATGGGCCCGTATGCATGAATCGGTGTTAGGGCCATAACCGTGGTTTGGCTAGCTCCACACGGCTAACGGTGGAAATATCCGTATGCATCAATCGGTGCCAGCGCTAGCCGCCGACCGTAGCCTAGGCTAAGCTACCCTACATTCAAGTCAGGTTTAACTGCTAGCCGCGCCGGTTAGTGTGCGTGTGTGGGTCTCAATCTATTCAATGCTATCATATTTAACAGAATTACATACTCAATAAGTGAAATTTGATAAATTAACCCTAAATTCGAACCGATATTAACGCCACAGCTACATCGGCAGGGATATTAATATTGTCGAATCGACGAATGTAAAGTAAACAAATCGCTGCCGCATCGACATCGATATCCATTCTGTCGAATATCAACAAAACAGATCGCCGCTGCCGCCGCCGCCGCCGCATCGGCGGCAATATATTAGGCCCAAATCTATTCAATGCTGTCATGTTTAACAGAATTACATATGCCATAAGTGAAATTTTATCAATTTAACCCTAAATTCGAACCGATATTAACGGCGCCGCCGCATTGGCGGCGGTAGTCATATTGTCGAATCGAGGGAATTCCCAAATCTATAAATAATTTCACGGTTAGTTATCCGCCCCGGCTTGGACGGATACGGCTTGACCTAATTAACCAAGGCCCTCCTAGCCGCGGATAGCTACCCAGAGCTAGCATGTAGCACTGGCTATGTGAAGCTCCAACCCATGCATACGGCCCATGGTGTCCTCTGTGGCAGAGTGGTTAGAGTGTTTTTTTTTCTAGGTCAGGCTCCTAATCTGAAGGTCGGTGGTTCGATTCCCCATGCCATCACCTCTGCCAATTTGGATTCCCACCGCTGTTTATAACTTACAGAGTCATCAAAGGCCAGTTGCTCTCATACCATGTCTTATGGTATGGGTGGTTAAAAAATCATTTGGGTCGTAAAAGTGCAGGCTCTGGCTTTCTATCAGTCATCTGTCTAATGGTGAAAACAAGACTATTAAGACTTATCCATGATAGGCAGTATAAATCTTCAAGAACAAAGAATTTTAATATTTCAAAAAGAAATTTAAATAAGGAAAGTAGGATGGCTAGAGTGTTAATTGGCAACTGGCCAGTCTGTCCCGCTGCTGAGAGTCTGGCCATTAAAGTGTTTTGTAAAAATAGATATTTATTTTTTACTGACCTTGAATCTTTGTAGATAACCAAGTCTCTCCGCAACGGCAGCCTCCATCTGGATAATCTCATTTTTCAAGCGTCCACTTTCCTAAAAGCATAATTACATCACCTTAAACATGCGTTAGTGTTTGACATCCTTTTCTCTGGTAAATTATTAGTTGATTAAGCAGGGGAAATTTCAATCGCGGATGATTGGTCTTCCTCCTTCCACTGCTCCTTGCACTATCCTGATAATGCCGAGTGCCTGGCTAGGAAGCAAGATGTACCAATTTTTAAGTCATTGGTTTGACTCAACCAGGGTTCGAACCCGTGGTTTTGAATCCCACGATCTACCAAACTGGGAGACGGACACTCAACTCATTCGGCCATCCCTTCTTGTCGCGTCACACTGTGTGTATTATGAGTATTATTGAAAAAAGTAAAGCTTGCTTTATTTAACGATGCCTCTAGAGCACATTGATTTCCGCATCAGCGGCTATTGGACGTTAAACATATGGTCATTCTGAAATATTTCTTTGTAGGAAACCCACTGCCGCCACATAGGCTACTCTTTCCGAAAAGCCACAAGGGGTCTTTTATATGTCCCACAGACAGGACAGCACATACCACAGCCTTTAATGAACCACTTATGGGCCACTGGTTGGAACGGAAAATAGCCCAAACTGCAAAGGCATTGGAGTCGGATCATTTTGCACACGGCCTGTGTATTTTTAGGTACACCTCGGGGTGTTCTATTTGAAATTCTAACGACCGGGATGATTTGAATGGTCCGGACCGTGATAATCGATGACGGCCTGTGAGTGTATTATTGAAGTGAAGAGGGCGCATGCGCAAACCTTCCGGAGAGTGCCTTCCATCTCGGCCATGCTGTTGTAGCGGCGGGTGAGCGCCATCTCGTTGACCCGCAGCACCGTCACCTTGCGCGCCATGTCGGCCAGACGCCTGCGTACCTCCACCTCGTCCTGCGCCAGCGTCTCCACCAGCCGCTAACAAGGTCAAAGGTCATAGGTCAAAATGCTACATAATCCGATGAAAGCATCAAATCTTTCGAAACCGAAACATTTAAAGTTGCATAGTCCGATGCCTTTTAAATATTTTACTTCATTGTTTATATATATAAATATATGTTATATAATTTATTATATGTATATATATAAATAAAGGATAGCCACTCATGTTAAACTGAGCACCACGTTATAATGCTGATAATTAATTCTTTCTTTTATTAACAGCAAGTGAAATAATTATTGTTGCCTCTAAATCAAAAAGTGAAATTTGTTGTTGTTGTCAACTCTAACATGCACAACATGCAAACCTTCATAGCAACATGGATTCTGTTATTATTTGAAATGGTTTTTTTTTGCTATTATTTGGAAGGTTTTCACTTTTGGTTTCCGTGTCATATAGGCAAGGTGAAGCTATCCCAACACGAGATGTGGCCAGGTTCGTCAGAACTTACATCAAACTCGCCGACCCTGACAGCATCCTCCTCTCTCTGCCCCTCCATCTTCTTCATCGCCTCTTCAGCCTTCCTCGTCGCCTCTTCCCAGGCCTGTAAGGCAAACACAGAACACAGAGTCGCTATCCTTCTCTAAACAAATGTATGACACTATCTGCTTTGTGTGAACCTGTGCAACAGAAGGCCATATTCACGGAGATTAACCTGTGTGTATGTATTACTGACTCTGTGTGTATGTAAACATGTGTATGTTATTGTTAGTGTATGTGTTATTGAACTGTGTGTATGTGAACATGTGTATGTTATTGTTAGTGTATGTGTTATTGAACTGTGTGTATGTGAACATGTGTATGTTATTGTTAGTGTATGTGTTATTGAACTGTGTGTATGTGAACATGTGTATGTTATTGTTAGTGTATATGTTATTGAATCTGTGTGTATGTGAACATGTGTATGTTATTGTTAGTGTGTGTATGTTACTGAAATGTGTGTATGTGAACATCTGTATGTTATTGTTAGTGTATGTTACTGAATCTGTGTGTATGTGAACATGTGTATATTATAGCTAGTGTATGTGTTACTGAATCAGTGTGTATGTAAACATGTGCATGTTATTGTTAGTGTGTGTTACTGAATCTGTGTGCATGTGAACATGCGTATGTTATTGTTAATGTATGTGTTACTGAATCTGTGTGTATGTGAACATAGGCATATTATTGTTAGTGTATGTTACTGAATCTGTGTGTATGTGAACATGTATATGTTATTGTTAGTGTATGTGTTACTGAATCTGTGTGTATGTGAACATGTGTACATTATTGTTAGTGTATGTGTTACTGAATCAGTGTGTATGTGAACATGTGTATGTTATTGTTAGAGTAGGTTACTGAATCTGTGTGTATGTGAACATGTGTATGTTATTGTTAGTGTGTGCATGTGTTGGGTTGTTTGTTGTTTTATGTTCTAGCAACATTTAAGATCATATCATGATGGGTGCGTACTCATGGCGACTTCATAGTACTTCCCCATTGGGAGACCAGGCTTCCAGCACCATAACCCACTATCCCACTCAGTCACATTATCCTGACCTTGTGTGTATGTTGTGTTTGGTGGTAGTGACCCTAAAACCTTGCATGTAAATGTCAAATGATTTGATGTACTTCATATTCATTACTTATTTTATTATGTCCACTTTAATTTACTTTATAAATCATGTAAAAACTGTGTGTAAATACCTATATGTCTGCAACACTTATTATGTTCGGAAGACCAGTGCTATGAAGCTGACAAAAGATATATATGAATAAAATTTATTAACAAAAAATAGCAAAATTTAACGTCATATCAGAACAGGTACCGACCCACTGATGGCAACTTTTTAGTACTGCCCCACTAGGAAACCAGGTCACCAGCACCAGGACCTGATATCTGACTCAGTCAAATTATCCTGACACCGAACCCAACCAGTCCATGCCCTATCCTAATAATGCCGAGCCCCTAGCAAGGAAGCGACAAATACCAAATTAGTAAGTCATCGGTTTGACTCGACCGGGAATTGAAGTCCCGACTTTCCGCATGGGAGGCCTGCGTTCTACCGATTCAGCCAGCGCGTCAGGTATGGGTGGAGAGTGTTCGGCCCCTGATGCGGATACCTTCTTCTGCGTGATGTAGTCCGCGTACAGCAGGCCCTGCTGGTGGCGCATCACGGCGAACTTCCGCTTGTAGTTGTCCAGCGCTGTCTCAGTCTTCAGCAGCAGCTCCTCCTTCAAGTGTAGCTCCTGCCATCATCGAACAAATACAAAATTAAATGCCTTAAAAGGAAGCAATGAAGGAAGTGCTAGGTGGATGTTTTGTTGTTGTTGTTGTTGTGAGGGAGGGATTTTGTCGTGTTTTTTTGGGGACATTAGTTGATTAAACACGGGAAATTTAAATCATGGACAATTGGTCTTCCTCATTCCACTGCTCCTTGCGCTATCCTAGTAATGCCAGGCAACAGACTAGGTAGCGACAAGTATAAATATTCAAGTCATTAGTTTGACTCGACCAGGGTTCAGTTCAAACTCACAGCCTCGAGTCCCACAAGCCAGCAAAATGGGAAGCGGATGCTTAACTCATTCATCCTAATAATGCCGAGCGCCAGGCTAGCTAGCGAAAAGTATCATTTTTGTAAGTCATCGATTTGAGGGAACCCAGCACTTCTTATCGATTTGGATACCGTGTCTGGCACAAACGCTTCCCTTGATTAACCAGTAACCTGACCACCTAACACCACATTTCCATGATCTGATACAATTTGAAAACGAAAGCTGAGTGAGGTCAGAGAGCGTGTATATAGATGAGAGGGACAACTCTCATACTAGACCGTGTAACAGCTGCCGACTATGGCGCTCCAAGTGGTGGTTGTTGAATAGTATATGACACAGTTGTCAAACTCAAGGCATTGTCAATGGCCTTGAGCAATATTCGTACAGAAAAAGTGAAATATCTCTAAAACCGCACAATTTAGAAACAAACTGTTTGGCAGACCAACAGATCAAATGTTTAATAAACAGATTATATTAAATTTATATGCTTAGTATTCTGCATTTATATTAATTTTGAATAAAACTGACGTTTTGCCCTGTGCATACCGGAAAACTCAATGAATTGTCAATGGCCGTGAGCAATCTTTGTACAGAAAAAGTGAAATATCTCTAAAACCACACCACCTAGAAACAAACTGACTGGAATACATATAGAAAACGTATTCAATGAATAGATTATATTAAATTGATAAGGTTAGCCTTCTGCATTTCTATTAATTTTGAATAAAACTAATGTTTTGCACTGCACCTACCGTCAAACTCAAAGCTTGTTCAACAATAAATGCCAGGAGCGCCACTGTAGCCTGTGTTACCTATTTTCATGGGAGTTGTCACTCTCATCTATATACACGCTCTCTGGTGAGGTTAATAATTTACCTGTAGTGTCTGCACCAGGTGTTCGTTGATGCTGGCGATAACGTCAGAGCTGGTGGCCGCCATTCCCTCTGGCAGGGCCATGGCTTGGAAGTGTCCTCCAGCACCCGACTCCCGCAGCTCCTTGACCTCCTCCTCCAGAGCAGCCACCTGTTGACAAGGTCAAGGTCAAGCTTATTTTATGTTTCTCACAGTTGCATTCATTGAATAACTATTAAGATGTCCATGAGAACAATTTTTCATTGTACAAACTCAATTTGTCTCATTTAACCGTCAGATAACAAGATGTCCATACTAACAATTTTTCAATGTACAAACTCAATTTGTCTTGTTTAACCGTCTGATAAGATGTCCATGCTAACAATTTGTCAATGTTCAAACTGAATTTGTCTTATTTAACTGTCTGATAACAAAATGTCTGTACAAACAATTTTTCAATGCACAAACTCAATTTGTCTCATTTAACCATCTGATAAGATGTCTGTGTGAATCCATTTAACTGTTCGATAACAAGATGACTGTAAAAACAATTTGTCAATGTACAAACTCAATTTGTCCCATTTGACCATCCCTCCGTTGACAAGATCCTTGTGCAAACAATTTTTCAATGTACAAACTCAATTTGTCTCATTTAACTGTCCGATAACAAGATAATAACAAGATAATAACAATTTTTCAAAGTATAAACTCAATTGAACTGTCTGATAAGATGTCTGTGCGAAAAATTGTTCAATGCACAAACTCAATTTGTCTCATTTAACCATCCCATAACAAGAAGTCTGTACTAACAATTTTCCAATGCACAAACTCAATTGATCTCATCCCTCCAATGACAGGACACTGGTTATGTCAGATGCCAGGACCAACATGGCTTCTAAAGGCAGGTATCAGCGTACACATAGTGAACACAGGGTCCGTACACATGTGAAGATATGGAATTTGTCTATTTTCATTTGGATTTCAGGAAAAAACAATGGCGAATGGCGATTTCGGCCTAATTTAGATCAGTGGGAACAGTGTAATGGAATTCAAGGATTTCCTAAAATAGGTTAAATTCAAGGCTTTTCAAGGTCTTAAAATGGGCCAAATGAAGTTCAAGACTTTTCAAGACTTTTCAAGACTTTCCAAGACTTTCCAGGCTGCGTACGAACCCTGTGAATAGCGAGAACTGCTAGACCGACCTTGGCCTTGGCGCGGTCAGCGTCCACGGTGACCCGCGTCGCCTGGTAGCGAGCATCCTTGAGCTCATTGCGGAGCTCCTCATTGTGTCCAGTCAGATTGTCCACCTGAGCCTTCAGGTACAGTGAAGTGTCATAGCCACCAGCCAGCGTCTTCTTTGCTTCGATTGCCTTTTTGTTTTGCATCAAACCAGAATTGTACATGGTATTTTCATCACATGGGTAATTCATAACATGAAAAAATGCAATGGTCAAATCAAAATGTAGTGCATATGATCGCAGTGTAGTTAACATGAGTGCTAATATTTGGAATAAACTGCCAGCTGCAACACAAAATTCAGAAAACATCTATAGCGTGTTTAAGAAACTACTAAAATATCATGTAACCTAGAAAAAAAAGATTTAAATGGACTAACACAAAGTATAGTAAAAGCTAGATTTTGGACTATTTGCAATCTACAAACAGCTACAAGCTATAAACAAGAAGCAAGAACACCAAAATTATTACTAAAACAAAATTCAAAAGATTTAAATCAAATTGGATTAGTGCTGCCTAGCAGTGAAAACAAGTGTTAACACACTTATCCGTTATGAGCAAGTTAAACAAATTCATCACTACATAAATAAAATTTAAATAGAATACTCACGGCCAACATCCGGTCGAGTGAGGGGCACTGGATGACCTGCACCTCGCCATCCTTGCCCTGTTCGCTGAGGGCCTTGTGGACCTCTTTGATGCTCGTCTCCAGGTGCGTGCTCTGTTCCTGCACTTCTTTAATCTTCAGACGCAGTTCAGAGTTCTCCTTCCGGAATGCATCCAGCTTGGTGGAAGTCAGCTCTGCATCTTTCGAAATTTGACGGTTCTGCAGAAAAAGATCAAAATTAAATTTAAAGTACTTAAATTGCATATGGGGGGGGGGGTAGAAATGGAAGGGAGAATAAATTGGCAATGAGAAACAATTTGTTTATTTGTTGGGGCTTTACATCCTCGCAACATCTAATGACACATCAGGACGTGTATCAACTTGTGACAGTGCACACTCACGGCGATTTTATAGTGCTGCCCCCACTGGGGAACCAGGCCACCAGCAACATGCACGACCGACATCCCAGTCACATTATCCTGATACTGAGCCAACCAATCCTTGCCCTATTCTAGTAATGTCAAGTGCCAGGATAGGAAGCAGCAAGTCATCAGTTTGACTGGACCGGGTTTTCAAAGCCCCGTCTTTCGACATGGGAAGCCAGTCCAGGCCCATCAAGTCTATTATTATTATGATGTTGATGATGATGATGAATACAATCATTTTTTATATTTTTCCTCAAAAACAGTCAATAGGGCTTGCCAGCCAAGATAACGCTGTGTGGTGCTCATGCACTATCAGTCCGTACTCTTTGTGTACTATCAGTCTGTATCGGCTCACTCAGAATCATTGTTCTTTATTTATGTACGCTACGCGAACCAAAATTGTGCTAAGTATTGTCACACATATCTAAGATGGCATAATTAAACTTACTTTGATCAGATGTACCTAACGATTCGCGAGAAAAGGTTTTGTTCATTGTTGACTGTTTCCCCTTTTTCGCTGAATGATCTGCGATAGGAATCGCCCTATTTGACTAGCCTATAAAATGCAAAGCTACTCACTCACTCCCCCCCCACTCACACACACTCTCTCACACACACTCTCTCACACACACACACTCTCACACACACACACACACACAGTAACATAGTTCAAGAACCACAAGAAGTGATAACCAAACTACAAGAAAGCCGCACCTGCAGTTGCATCTCCTGGATGGAAGCGGTCTGAGAGAGCGGTGCCATGCCCGCCATTTTGCTGGCCATGACGTCACCACGCCCAGGACCAGAGGATGCCCGACTCGCGTGAATGTCCCCCATCATCTCCTCTAAGTGCGCGTCCAGGGGTCGAGGTCTACATCAGGAACATTTTTTCAATTAAAAAAAAAAGTATAAAACAATTTTCTTTTTTATTCATTGAATAAGATCTCTTTTCAGCGCCAGAGCACTGGTGTTCCGGCCGTAAAGTACAATTCCTTGGTACATAAATGAAACTATCAGTTGTAATAGTAAATGCATGCAAATCCTGTTCAATAAAAAAATTTAAATGAACTATCAGCTGTAGTAGTAACCACATACAATTCCAGTTCAACAAAAGTATCACGCATTAGTTGAATATGCATTATATGGTATTGCATGGTTCTAGAATTTTATTGAAACATTTTTTTCTTCCCTTTTTTTCCCTAAAAATATATATCCATATTTTCAAATACCATATATATAGTAAATATGCAAATCAGTGGATTTAATCACAAGTAAAACGCTGGTATCTAGTAAATAGGTACATTGATTCGCTCCTAAATGTAAGTTATTATATACTGAAGAATAAGGTATGAGGAGAGAGTTAAAGTTGCATAGTCCGATGTTTTTGAATTTCTAAGTTTTTTCTGAGATAAAAATGTATTAAATTGATTGTTAGAATCTACCTTACTTCAGTTTGAAGTAATTTTTATTTTCAATGGCTAAGTTTTTATATATTTGAAGTACTAACAAGTAAAATTAGTTTTGGCAAGCATGTCAAAACTCTGATACCATAGACTTTAGCAGTAACAGGTTCTACTAAATTGCCTCAGTAAATTTCCTTCTATGTGGGAACAAATGCTTAATAAGTGCACCAGTATCTAAGTTAGATATGTAGAATCAATTCTAGATAATTACTTTGGTTTTGAAAATTTGATGCTTCATCGGACTATGCAGCTTTAAGTAAATCAAAACAGTGGATTTTAGTGTGTTGTTAGTATGATATTAATTTTGGCAAAAGTCTTCTTTCTTTTTGCCTCCAGCGACGATGAATTGGTTTTCCAGCAAGAGGCATTTCATTGTAAATAGGTATCCTTGCGCATAGGGTAGATTATTGAAATTAAGGAGTTTGGTTTATTTAGTTAGTTGGCAGGGTAAGGCATGTGTTATATGCTAGGTGGCGGGTTGTTATGCAAACTTTCCGCTTCTCATGGTTGAGCTGTGTGAACGAGGGAATCAATCTCTCATAAGTTGTTATTCTCAATTTGGTCTAGTCTGGTACCTATTTTATATGTTACTATTGTTGTTGAACAGGAGGAGAAGGAGGAGAAAGTGGAGGTGGAGGTGGAGGAGGGAGGAGGGAGGAGGGAGGAGGGAGGAGGGAGGAGGGAGGAGGGAGGAGGGAGGAGGGAGTAGGAGGTGGAGGAAGAGGAGGAGGGGGGGGGGGGGGGGAAAGGGAAGTTTGTTTTATTTAACGACGCCTCTCGAGCACATTGATTTTCATATCATTGGCTATTGGACATCAAGTGTATGGTCATTCTGACATATTTCTTGGGAAGAAACCCGCTGCCGCCACATAGGCTACTCATTCTGATAAGCAGCAAGGGGCCTTTTATATGCACCTTCCCATAGACAGGACAGCACATACCACAGCCTTTGATGAACCCGTTGTTGACCACTGGTTGGAATGGAAAATAGCCCAAACTGCAAATGGGTCCACTGAGCAGGATCGATCGGATGACCGACACCTTCACGGGTGGACACGCTACCGCCTGAGATATGTCGCGCTCCCTCGGAGGAGGAGGGGGAGGACGTGGTGGTGGAGGAAAGGGAAGGATGAGGAGCGGGAGCGGGAGGAGAAGGATGAGTAGGTGGAGGAGGAGGAGGTGGAGGAGGAGGAGCAGGAAGAGGAGGAGGAGGAGGAGACTTACTCTTGGCCGGAGAATGCCCGCGTCTTCCTGAGCTCCAATTCCAATGTAATGACAAGTTCTTGCAGTCGCTCAACCTGTGTGCATCAAGTTGAAATGGTGCATTTTCAACAACTACTCTTTGATATAAGCTACACGGAATTCACAAAGAAGGTAAATTTTCATATGGACATGGATTCTGCTATTATTTGGAATGGTTTTCCGCAATTATTTGCAATGGGTTCACTTTGGATTTCCCATGTCACACATGCGGTATCCAGTTTCAGAGAATGACCCATATACAGGGGTCCCAGTGATAACCTTTTTTTTTTTAACCCTGAAAAACTCCGCGGGTCTTAGGGCATGCCCCCCCCCCTCCCCCCCATAAAACAATTTTAACCTACGATTAAAATGGTGCCATCTGGCAAATACTATTTTGGCCTTGAAATTCCAACTGTTTTTAAGACTTCAACTTCAAGACTAACAAATAATTAAAAGCAACATTCTGAGTCATTCACTTCTCACTGGTTCTGTCGTCTGCTCTCAGTCTTTGCATCCTGAACATGAATTCCAATTTTGGTTTTGGTTGGGTTTTTCTTCGCAGACAGGATTTTCCTTCAGCTGATTTGGAAACTAAGTTTTCGCTGAAATCAGCGATTTCGCTGAGAAATGGGATATCTGCATATATATATGGATAGTGATAAACCCTTTAGCGAGTGTAATAAGTTCTATAGTGGTCTACCCCCCCCCCCACTCCCCCCACCTCTGCTTAGGCTGGGGTGGGTGGGCGGAGGGGGTGTTCCGGCATGCACCTCTCTAATCCCCCCCCCCCCCCCCCGTGCAGAGCGTGACACTGCACTCACAGAGAGATATATATATATAGTAAAACCTCTCTAACCGACCACGTCCACAGATCGAACACTCCCCTATATCGATCGCTTTATTTGGGTCCCAAACGATCGCCCATACAATACCATTGTAATGATTAAAACAACCTCCCTAAACTGACCACCTCCCTAAATGGACCATTTAAAGTCGGTCACATGGTCGGTCAATTTAGAGGTTTTATTGTATAATTAAATTAATTTGAAGGTGGGTGGGAAGGGCAAAGTTACCTCTTTCTGGAGGAGTCGGCTGTTGGTACGGTCCTCGAACTCCCTGGACGCCTTGTTCTTCTTGTACTGCGCAAGGTCCAGGGGCTCGGCCGGGTCCAGGCCCAGCCGTTCGCGCAGGCTCTCGTTCTCGTCAAACAGGTCGTTCAGCTTCATCTCGAGTCGGTTGATGCACTGTGTCAGTTCTTCTATTTGTCTGCAAGGACAAAAATGTGCTCAATCTTTTTCTCTTTCCCCCCCATTTTTTTTTTTTTTTTTGGTACATTAGTTAATTAAGCAGGGGAAATTTCAATCGTGAACAATTGGTCTTCCTCATTCCACAGCTCATTGCCCTATCCTAATAATGCCAAGCGCCTGGCTAGGTAGCGACAAGTATAAATTGTATAAGTCATTGGTTTGACTCGGCTGGGATCCGAACTCCCGATCTCCCGCACGCATGGCCCTGGCTCTACCGATTCGGCCACCGCGCCGGGTCCAAACGAAAGTCCTCGGTTTGACTCGACCAGGGTTCGAACTTGTCTGTCTGTCTGTCTGCCTGCGTGCGTGTGTGTGTGTGTGTGTGTGTATGTCTCTACAATCGTTGATTAAGCGGTAGGGGAAAATTTCAATCTCGACCTTCCTCATTCCAGTGCTCCTCATCATATCCTATTAATGGCGAGCGTCAGGCTAGGTAGCGACAAATCTCAATTTTTAAAGCTATTGAGTTGACTCGGCTGGGGTTTGAATCCCATAACCGGCCACACAGAAAGCAGGCGCTCAGCGCTTTCGGCCATCCGGTTGGGTAGTCTATATTGTCAGGTTCGGTCTATTGGTGTTTAATTCCCTAACAATATCTCAGGTCACATCCAGTCAGGTCCCGACTAGTGACAGTGTGCAAATGATAGTGACTTTAACAGGGTTCATGCCAATTTTGACATATCAAATTCCACAACTTTCCAGGACCGTTCCGTGCAAAATTCCAGGACGTTTTTAAGACAATTATTAAATTAAAGTACCCTGAAACACAGCTGTATTCATAGTCAATTCAGTGTGTAAAATGTGAAGTGTAAATAAGCACCACAAATAACAACAAGCATATGTATAGTTTTAATATACAAACCCAGATGCATGATAACAAACCCACAAAAATCACTTTAAATCCACAACATCACTGATTAATGAAAATACAACAGATTTGTATTACACCACAGCTATTTCTGATTAAAGAATAGTCGGTTTAAAAATATAATAGTCATGATTTTCTATTTTCAAGGATTTTCAAGGGTACTTAGACAAATTCCATGACTTTCCAGGTCTGGAATTCTGAATTCTGAATTCCATGACTTTCCAGGTTTTCAAGGACCCGTACGAACCATGTTTAAAGTGCTGCCCCACTGAGATACAAAGAGGGGTGAAAGTGGCCTCCATCTACGGCTGGATGACCAGTACTTTGGCGCTGAGAAATATTGACATTTTTACTTTTAATTAATGAAGAAAACCGGTAAAAGCAACTCACCTGTCTCTGACGTTGATTTGTGATTTGTAGTGCTTGATCTCAGCCACTGCCTCTGCTAACCCATACTCCCCCTGGTGAGAAGAGGAGTGTGTGTGTGGAAGAGGTGAATAAGTCCAAGCTCCGTACACATGTGGAATTCAAGGCTATTTCAAGGCTTTTCAAGGCTGCTTTTGATAGGAATTCCAAGACTATAGAATGGCGATTTTGGACTAATTTAGATCAGTGGGGACAGTTTAATGGAATTCAAGGATTTTCAAGACTAATTACCCAAAATAGGTTAAATTCAAGGCTTTTTAATGGGGCAAATGAAGTTCAAGACTTTTCAAGACTTCCCAGGCCCCGTACGAACCCTATAAGTCTGGCTATTTACTCAAACTATAACAGGGTCTGGAATACAATATACACAAATACATCACAAAATTGTCACATATTTCCAAACCACACAAGATTCTCCTCATAACAGGTTTTGGGAAACATTACATAACAATTACCCTAGCAAAATTTCATTTTATTTCCAAACCACATCAGACTTTTCTAACATGTGTGTGGCATATTATATAGAAAATACTCCAGTAAATGTCCAATTATTACCAAACCACATAAGATTTTCCTCAATACAGTAATTTATTATTATTATTATTTATTTCATCAATTGCTAACACAGACTCTTACCGATTCATACTGCCTCATTCGCTCCAGGGCTTCACTCAACTCCTTGTCCTTCTCACGCGAATGGTCCTCACACTTAGAAAGAAAAGGCAAACATTTATGTATTTCATACAGGACAAAAACTAAATATAATACTGATGTAGGTACTATCAGGTTTAGATAGACACACATAAACAGAATGTCAGAAAATGTTGTTAGGAAATAAACCAAATCGAACCCAAAAAATTAGAAAAGAATTAGCAGCCTTACAAATGAAGATACCGATATTAAAATCCTAGATGAATTACTAATAGAGGAAATCAGTTACTACTTCATAGACATAGGTGATAAGCTAGCCAATAACTTTTGACAGAAAGATGCCCAGCAAAAAAAGCATCACATTTTCAAATGCCCCAGCTCTGCCAATTGCCCCAATTTGGATTTCCACCGCTGTGTATAACTTACAGCGTCATCAAAGGCCGGTTGCTCTCATACCATGTCTATGTGGTGTGGGAGGTTAAAAATCCCTTGGGTCGGTAAAAGTGTAGGCTCGGGCTTTCTATCGACCAGCAGTGGAATGAGGAAGACCAGTCGTCTATGACTGAAATTTCCCCTGCTTAAACAACTAATGGACCAAAAAAAAACACTTATCTAGATTTGAACCTACAGATCCAACTTTGATACTGGTGCGCTTATTAAGTATTCGTTGCTAGACAGAAGGACATACTAGGTCAATTCAATAGAACCTGTTACTATTGAAGCCGATGGGATCAGTTTTGACAAGCTTGCCAGAATTACTTTTGCATGTTTACACTTCAAATATCTCCGAAGTTAGTCATTTTAATTCCTAATTACTTCAAACTAAAGTAAGATAGATTATAATAATCAACCTACTATATTTACCTCAGAAAATGACGGAAACTCACAACCATTGGATGACACAACTTTAAATACAATCACCGATTAATACATCACTGATTAAATTCCATGACTCAGTAGGTTTTCAAGGACCTGTACGGGTGTTTCTTGGAATCTCACGTCCTGGCAACAGCTCAGGTCATATCAGGACGGGTACCGACTTGTGACAGTGTGCACTCATATCGATGTTATAGTGCTTCCCCACTTGGAAATCAGCCTGCCGGAACCATGGCCCGATATCCCACTCAGTCACATTATCCTGACACTGAGCTATCGAGTTCTTGCCCTATCCTATTAATGATAAGCGCCAGTCTAGGAAGCGACAAGTATCAATTTTAAAGTCATCGGTTTAACTCGACCGGCCGTGAGGCCCACATTCTACCGATGTCAAGGACTCGTACAAACGCTGGCCGCAGCACCTACCTCAGCAGCTCGCGCCTCGGCCTCCTTCAGATGGTCCTCCAGGGCGTGCACCGTTTTCATCAGAGCGCCCATCTTGTGCAGCTGCTTGTCTGTCATGTCCTTACCGCCACCTGTAAACACACACAGTGTCTAACTGCCACATGTAAACACACACACATTGTCTAACTGCCACCTGTAAACAGTCTCACTGCCACCTGTAAAGACACAGTGTCTAACTGCCACATGTAAACACAGTGTCTAACAGCCACATATAAACACACATACAGTCTAACCGCCACCTGTAAAGACAGTGTCTAACTGCCACATGTAAACACACAATGTCTAACTGCCACATGTAAACACACAGTGTCTAACTGCCACCTGTAAACACACACAGTGTCTAACCGCTGCCTGTAAACAGTGTCTAACTGCCACCTGTAAATACACAATCTAACTGCCACATGTAAATACACACACAATGTCTAACTGCCACCTGTAAACATAGTCTCTAACTGCCACATGTAAACACAGTGTCTAATTGTCACATGTAAACACACACAGTGTCTAACCACCGCCTGTAAACAGTGTCTAACTGCCACCTGTAAACACAGTCTAACTGCCACATGTAAACACACACACAGTCTAACTGCCACACACACAGTGCCTAACCACCACATGTAAACACAGTGTCTAACTGTCACATGTAAACACACACAGTAAATATACAGTGTCTAACTGCCACATATAAACAGTGTCTAACCATCAGCAGTAAACACCCACAGTGTCTAACTGCCACACATAAACAAACACAGTGTCTAACCACCACTTGTAAACACAGTGTCTAACTGTCACATGTAAACACACACACCCAGTGTCTAACCGCCATCTGTAAACACACAGTGTCTAACTGCCACATGTAAACATGCACACAGTGTTTAATCGCCACTCTTTGAAAGGTAGTGTGTTGATATAAGGGAGCCTACGTGGTGTAATGGTTAGCACACTGGCCCGGAATGCAAAGAGGTGTGGGTTCGAATCCTGCTTTAGGCGCAATATTTCCCATTTTCATTAACCCCCATGACATATACATACATATATGAAAGTTGTCTCTGACAAACGAACAAGTCACTCCGAAAAGACACACCTAGTCACTCGACCTCACTAACCCACTCACTAACCGACACATCCAGTAACTCACTAACCTACTCAATCACTAATTCACTCACTCACTCACTAAGACACACACTCACTCACTAACTTACTAACTAACCTACTCACGCACTATCCCACTCACTCATTCACCCACACACACTCACTATCCACCCACACACACTCACTATCCACCCACTCACTAACCCACTCTCTCCCCCCACACACACACTCACTCAATATCCCACTCCCCTACTAACCCACACATTCACTATCCCACTCCCTCACTAACCCTCCCCCATACATCATCATCATCATCATCATGCTGTCGGTCGCGATGCAACAAAGACTGCTTTCATTACATTTCATGAAAGCTGCCTGCAAAAGTGTTGAAGTGCTGCTGGCTTTTGCAAGTTACCAGCCCAGCGGCACTCTCTCGGGGAGCAAATAGAGGTTTCACACCGGCAAGAACATGTCAAGACAGGCGCAAAACTATTTGTCCCTGCAGTGGCTGGTCGGGAGATGTTGGGAGTTCCATACATCAACCGCCCTTAATGCTGCCACAGTGACATGGTTTTCTGTTTAGGATTTGCTCCCTTAGCCTTCGGTTCTGTCAAGAACCCGTACCACAAGGCAGTGGTTTACAACTCTGCAAGGCAGGGGCATCAAACTCCCTGAGGTATTGCTATACATGCAATACCTGCATACCCTCCCACATACACACCCCATTAACCCACACACACTTACTATCCCATTCACTCACTCCCTATCCCACCCACACTCACACCCACCCACTCACTCCCCCCACACACTCACCTACTCACTATCCCACTCCCTCACTAACCCTCCCCCCCACCCCCACATTCAGTAACCCGCACACTTACTCACTAAGCCCCACCCCTTCCCCACCCCCACACCTTTCTGGATGAAGTCACTCACTAGCCCCCCTACCTTTCTGCATGACGGTTCGGACGTCCTCCATCAGTGTCACGTTGTTCTCCATGTCGAAGACGGCCTCGTTCAGCCGGGCGCGCAGGGCATTGATCTTCTGGTCGCGGTCCTCGACAGCCTTGGTGAGTGTGGACACGGAGGCCTTTTCAGTGTCGATGGTGGCTGCCACCAACTGGTTCTTCAGCTGCATCACCTGGCTCTGTAGGTCCACGATCACGTCAGACTTTTGCTGCAGGAGGCCCTGCGAACACCATTGCGTGGATTAGTATATTTTTTATTTAGTAAATGTAAATTTTAAAAATAGTTTTTTTTCATCAAACCAAGTTATCTTTTCATCGTCAGGCTGCAAAATCCATGCGCCGTTTGGTATATTTTTATTTGGAAAATGTACTTTAAAAAATTGTTATTGTCTATAAATTTGTCATCAAACCAAGTTAGTTTTTCATTGTCAGGCTGCAAAAGCCTTGTGTTGTTTGGTATATTTTTATTTGGCAAATGTTTGAGTTTTCTTAATTGTCATCAAACCAAGTTATTTTTTCATCATCAGGCTGTGAAAGCCATGCACCGTTTGGTGTATTTTGGCAAATGCAAATATTAAATAAAAAACAGAAATTTCATCAAACCAAGTTAGATTTGCCATTGCCAGGCTGCGAAAGCCATGCACTGTTTTATTTGGCAAATGCATTTGTGAAAATTGTCATCAAACCAAGTTATTATTTTCACCGTCAGGCTGCGAAAGCCATGCACCGTTTGGTATATTTTTTATTGGCAAATGTAAATTTAAAATTAAAAACATAAATTTGACCTAACCAAGTTATTTTTTTCATCAGACTGTGAAAGCCATGCACCGTTTGGTATATTTTTAATTGGCAAATGTAATTCACCCACCCCCATCAAACCAAGTTATTTTGTTGTCATCAGGCTACGAAAGCAATGTGCCATTTGGTATATTTTTATTTGGCAAATTCTTTCTTTTAAATTGTCATCAAATCAAGTTATTTGCCAGAAACTCAAAACCATCATTAATTTGATACTTTCTTACTACAAATATCTCAAAAGTTAGCCATTTGAAATTATATTTACTTCAAATTGAAAGTAAGGTAGATTATGACAAACAAACAACCTATATATATATATGAAAATTGTCTCTGACAAACAAACTAATCACTGCGAAACCACACACCTAGTCACTCAATCACTCACTAACCCACTCACTTACTATCTAAGAATAAAATACTGAAACCCTAAAGTCTGTGCCACTTTGAGTTCGCCTCACCTTCCACTCCTCGACCTTCTTGTCCACCTGGGTGAGGATCTCATCGTCCACGTCGCCCTTGGTCTTGAGCTGCTCCTGCAGGTACTGCACCTGCTCACGGAGAAGGCTGTTGTCTCGCTGGAGCCCATCGACAATGTGGTCGTTACTCCGCACCACCTCCTGCAACGCGCAACACCAGAGACTGATTGGGTTGTTCATAACCTGTCTGGTTACAGGCTGCAAAACTGCAGCATTGAATCGGCTTCGATAAATCGGTGCGATTTTGGATGAAGTATAAACTTCAACAGAACACAGTCAGAGCATTTGAGTCCGAGCACCGAAGGGTTGGAGAGGCAGGAAGAGAGAAGAGGGGATTCCACAGCAAAATAGCACAGTGAATCAGTGAAAAGAAAAGGGCCATACCCAAGCAAACAACTCCTTTGATCAGGAGAAGTAAGCCCCGGGAAAAAGAATCAGGAGGATGAGGAAAGAGAAGTGAGGAGAATTGAGTCAAAGAGCCATGCCTCCTTGCTCTGTGGTGACCAGTCGCCGAGCCAGAGACACAAACGGAGTAACGTGGTAGGAAGTGAAAAGCTGCCTGGCCTCCCCCTGCAATATCTTTTATTAGACATATTCAGGAGAGGAGACCGGCAGCTGACGGGAGATAGAAGAGGTGTGGACAAAATGGAGTCCGGACAGCAAGTGCACAACACCCAGTAGTCAGCTTTCTTTATATATATGTAGTAGTCATACCATGAGCTCCACCAGCACGCAATGGCTGCAGAGACTACACCATCCACTGTCGCAGTTAATCTGGGCCAGGTGGCGGCACGCTAGCTGGCGGGCAGGTCTTCATGTGGACTGCCTCTACTGCGTATACTACCCCCCTACTGTGAGAGGTTACCTGTAACCTGGTTGGGAAGGGGACAGGTCTCTTGGTCCTGTGATGCTACAGTGGGCGGAGAGATAGAATAAATGTGGGAAGCATATATTTCTGCTTTATCGTCATTCTTCCATGTGCGCTTCATATACAGACCAGGGAGGAACCAGCCATACGCGGCCTATCACATCTATCATAACAGCAATATCAGATGAACCTCACATTCCAGGATACACCCAGCAAACACCAGCAGATTCAAATTCATTGCTGCACATGACAAAATTGAGGAACTATTCAAAATTGAACACTACTTGTAGTGGGCCCTGATGGTGGAGTCTCCAACTTGGCCTGAGCATACAGCTCAAGCACTCTAACAGTGAGTGTATGTGTGTGGGTGGGGAAAGGAAATCAGAGACCTATCGTGCAGACCTGTGCACCCGGGAAAAACACTATCAGTATTCTGAAAGTCATTTTCAGTATTTTAGAGTGACTTTCAGTATTCTTTTCAGAGACTTTCAGTATTTGTACAGACATGATCAGTAACTTTTAGTGTGATAACAAATAAACCCACATACATTTTATGAGTGAATGTTTAAAAACAACAATAAAATTGATCAACATATGTACATAGCTTAATATAAATATAAAATACAAAGAGGAAAGCACCCCGCAATAAACACTATATTTTCTGTATTTAGTACCAGTTTGAGGTTTGGTTCGTACTCATTATCTATCGTACTCATTATCTATTAGTATTTTTGAGGTTTTTTAGTCCTCATACTATGAATGCTGACTGGTCTAGTGAGTGCGATATATTTATATCCTCTCTCGGCTGATCATTGACTTCGTATTCTTAAGATTCTTAAGACTTAAGTATTACATCAACTTACAGGTAAGTCTAGCTTCATTGTAATAGCTAAAATTATAATCGAAAGACACAAATCTACATGGGCGTAGGCTTAGGCAAGAGTCCAAGTGGGTGAATGATTTCAAATGGACTAAAGCCGAAGGCCCATTTTTTTTTTTTTTTTTTTTAATTGAGGCCGTATTTATACTGTCCATAGCATATAAGCCCGGGTACCCAGGCTTGTTTTCAATGCTGGCCAGTTGTAGTGTGGGTGTTATCTTACCACACAGTGGCTGCTGATAAGGTATTTGTTTGCCTGCATTTCAGTAGCAGATAGATAATTGGTTGGTATGGTTAATAGCCTATGTTAGTTTTTTTTTATTTTCTTGGTATATATGTATTTATTTTTTCTACTCTTATTACTAGACTAGCCTACTCCTATTTACATATCATGTTTGTTACTCCACCAACCCATAAAGACCATCACAATGTTTACAAGTATGTATAATTGTGTCTTTCGCTTTTTAACGCACGTGTATGGGGCTATTTTGCTATTCGCTATCAGACTATATTAGAGTGACTTCATATGGTACTGGTGTCACTCTGTATCAAAGTAACGCATGTGTAAAAACACACAACCACTTAACCAAACAATAGCAGAAACCGCCATAATACAAATAGGAACGCATAAAAAGAATAGGGTGGAAGGTACCCCAACCACACAAGTAGACAGGTTACCTTAGCAAATACTTCCTAAAGACGTGTGAAAAAATCGCATTATTAGTTAACTGCAATATATCATTTTCATGTTTGAAAATAATTCTTTAGCTTGTTGTCATGCAACTGCACGAATTCAAATGTTTGTCTAGAAACATGAGATACTTATTACGATGAACAGTGTAACCTTTTAAAGGCCATTTATCAATGTGTTTCTTGTTTATATTTTGTTATGCGTGGAGGTGGGGGTAGAAGTAAAACTTTAAAAGTGATCCTACACTTTATCTACTTTGAATTTAGCAAAAGAAAATGCCTATTTTCAACAATACAAATACATAACATTAAAAAACAAATAATAAGAGTGGGTGTGCTTTAAAATAAATTCATATAATTACCTTTTAAAAACAAATAAAACTGTAACTTATATTCTTTTACTTAATGTATCATATTATAAATTATCATTTAAAAACAAATAAAAACTGTGCAACTTATATCCCTTTACTTCATGTATCGTGTATATTATAATTACTCTTTAAAAACAAATACAAGCTGAATAACTTATATCGTTTTACTTAATGTATTGTCTGCAATATAATCACCCTTTAAAAACTAATAAAAACAGTATAACTTATATCAGTTGACTTAATGTATTGTATGTATTACTACTCTGTAAAAACAAATACAAACTGTGTAACTTATATCCTTTTACTTAGCATACTATATGCATTATAATTACCATTTAAAAACAAATACAAGCTGCGTAACTTACATCCTTTTACTTAGCATACAATATGCATTATAATTACCATTTAAAAACAAATACAAATAAATACAAGCTGCATAAATTATATCCTTTTACTTAATGCGTTGTCTGCAATATAATCACCATTTAAAAACTAATAAAAAATGCATAACTTATATCATTTCAATTAATGTATCGTGTGTATTATAAAATGGAAGACCAGTGCTATTACGGTGAGCAATGACATTCATACGAATAGAATAAAATCCATTGTAAAAAACCCAAAAATATAACTCCCAAATAATTATAAAAGAGTTTGTCTTTTTAATTTATATATTTAAAGGGAACCAGTATAAGTCGCTGAGACTGGAACTGTACTCTGACAAATGATCTCCAAGCACACCTTTTCAGTTTGTGTAACCAATTATGTGGAGGGAGAGTGCCATAATCACTAGCGTGCAAGTGCAACTTAATGGGGTTCCCCGATATTCGCCGGTCTGTGAGGAACCATATTTGGTCATGTGATGGGGGAATCCCACCTGTGACGTCATTCATACATTACATTCGGAGGTAGTTTGTTGCCTCAGTGGACTATTAATGTCAGTGGTCCACTTTAATGTCAGTTTTTGGTGTCATTAACATTATCATAAATATTAGATTAAAGTATTACCTTAATGTTGAGGTAGTCCTGTGTAGTTCTTAACATCTCGTCCTTGCCATCCTTTAGCTCCTTCTTCAGGGTCTGGATCTGGTTCTGAAGGCTCTCATTCTCCTCAGACAACATCTAGCAATTGACAGCACGGCAGGGAGTTAATTTATGTAATGTGTAAAGCTGTACAGTAATAGGGTAGTGTCGCAAGCTGGCTATGGAGGCGCCACCAGTGCAGGTTTGTTGGTTGCTGCTTTATGTCCTAGCAACATCTAAGGTCATATCAGGCTGGGTACTAACTTGTGACAGTGCACGCTTATGGCAACTTTATAATGCTGTCCCACTGGGAGACCAGGTCGCTGGCACCATGATCCGATATCCCACAGTCACATTATCCTGGTACTGTGCTAACCAGTCTTTGTCCTATCCTAGTAATACCATATACCAGGCTAAGTAGAGACTGTTATCAATTATATAAGTTATTGTTTTGAATCGGCTGGGCTACTACAGATATCAACTGTAGGGGTGGGGGGAGGGGTGGGGGGGGAGACAAAGACGAATAGAAGCCATGGAGTAAATGAGAGGAGGAATCTTATTTGCTGCTTATGAAATGCATAAAATGTTATATGCATATTATTAATTATATAATGTTCGTGCATTGCCTTATTTGCTATATCATCCTTCTTATTTGTTTTCTGCTATGTTCTATCATTTGGTGCGTTGGAGGCGGTTGAGCAGCCTGGCGCGTGAGCTGCTTCAAAGCAGGCAAAGCAAGACTGTTTTTTGGTGTGTTTTTTTTACATCCTAGCAACATCTAAGGTCATATCAGGACGGGTACCAACTTGTCACAGTGTGCACGCATGGCGACTTTATAGTGGTGCCTAACTGGAATCACTGGCACCATGACCTGATATCTCACTCAGTCACATTACTCAGTCACACTGAGCTAACTACTCCTTTCCCTATCCTATTAATGCCGAGCGCCAGGCTAGGAAGCGACAATTATCCATTTTATAAGTCATTGGGTTTGACTCGACCGGGAACAAAACTCCCGATCTCCCACACGCGAAGTACATGCTCTACCAATTCGGCCACCGCACCCAGTACAGAGCTAGACTTGCGCATCGGGTTTGAACCCGGGATTATTATCCAGTGACCTACCACATGGAAAGCAGACCCTGAACTCATTCAGTCATCCCATCTCACGGGGGGGGGGGGGGGGGATGGGGTCCAGGGGATGGGGGGAGGACAGAATTAGGTGACAAAAAGAGTCCAAAATGCTATAAAATATATATATATATATTAAAAAGAATTTAAACAAAAAATACACTGAAAAAGGAACAGCTGTAATTATGTAGCCATGCTTACCCTGTTTTCCTCTAGGGCGGCGTTCATGAGTTTGTTCTTCTTGGTCATGTTGTCCCTCAGGTCATCATCGTCATCCTTCCTGGACATCATGCTCTGGCGGAGGGCGTCATTTTGCCTTCTGTAGTCGGACACGTCGTCACGCAGCGATTCATTCTACGGAGGGGGGGGGGGGGGGAGCACAGCAGTTTACTTGTTGCGGTTTTACGTCCTGGCAACATCTAGGGTCATATCCAGACAGGCCCAACAGTTTACAGCCATGACAACATACATGAATGGTTGGTTATAACCTTTTATGTAATTCTTCGCTAATATTTCTTTTCCTCTCCTTCCACAAGTGTTATTTAGATTTTGTCTCTTTTCTGTAAACTATTTTCAATACAATACAACCTACATGATTGGTTGGTTATAACCATTTATGTAATTCTTCGCTAATATTTCTTTACCTCTCCCTCCGCGAGTATTATTTAGAATATTTTCTTTTCTTCATACCATTTTTGAATACAATACAACATACATGAATGGTTGGTTATAACCTTTTATGTAATTCTTCGCTAATATTTTTTTCCTCTCCCTCCGCGAGTATTATTTAGAATATTTTCTTTTCTGCATACCATTTTGAATACAATACAACCTACATGAATGGTTGGTTATAACCTTTTATGTAATTCTTCGCTAATATTTCTTTTCCTCTCCCTCCGCGAGTATTATTTAGAATATTTTCTTTTCTGCATACCATTTTCAATACAATACAACGTACATGACTGGTTGGTTATAACCATTTACGTAATTCTCAGCTCCTCCTCGTGTGCTATTTCTTTATTTCCTTGGCTGTGTGGCTAGTGGCTGGTGGCTGTATGACTAGTGGCTAGTGTTGGCCTGGCTAGTGTTTGTGTGGCTAGTGTTTGTGTGGCTGTGTGACTAGTGGCTAGTGTTGGCATGGCTTGTGGTTGTGTGACTAGTGGCTGTGTGACTAGTGGTTGTGTGACTAGTGGCTAGTGATGGCATGGCTAGTGTTGGTGTGGCTAGTGTTTGTGTGGCTAGTGTTTGTGTGGCTAGTGTTTGTTTGGCTAGTGTTTGTGTGGCTAGTGGCTGTGTGACTAGTGGCTAGTGTTGGTGTGGCTGGTGGTTGTGTGGCTAGTGGCTGTCTGACTAGTGGCTAGTGTTGGCATGGCTAGTGCTTGTGTGGCTGGTGTATGGGTGGCTGTTAAGCTAGTGGCTGTGTGGCTAATGGTTGTGTGACTAGTGGCTGTGTGGCTAGTGGCTTTGTGGCTATGTGACAGTGATACATTTAGAAATGCCCTGATGACTATAAAATTAGACTTACCTCTTTCTTCAGATCCTTGTAATCCCTCTCAGCATCCTCAGCGCGTTTCGTCAACTGGGTAAAAAAGAACACCCACAACAAGACATTAAACGATGGAATAACACAAATAACCAGCATTAGAATGAATTGAAGTGCAATTGAAAGGACAGGTTATAAAGGTGAAGGCCGGGATTGGCAACATGATTGATTGATTGGTGGTGATTTTAGGCCTTGTCAGAATCGAAGGTCATATTCGTTACGAAAATTGAGTATAATTTATTCTGACACTTCAGTTTTATGAGAAACTAACGATGTGGCAAGAGACCTTAAAATTGACGTCTGAAGACACATGTAATTATAAAAGTTACAAGTGTTGATACAATATACCTAGCAACACGAGGGAACATGAAACAGCTTAAAAGTTAAATGATGACACAGGGATGGCAAATATTCTTAGACAGCAAAATTATGCAATTTAAAAAAGAAAAAGGTGTTAATAAGATTTTTTAACACGGAATTTCATCAAACCTTTTAACGGCGTTTCAAGTCAGAAATTTAATTTTTAAACAACCCCCCCCCCCCTCCACCCTCCCCCGCCAAAAAAATACCATTACTTAAAACTAATATATACCTAAGACTTGTCAGAAGCTAGTCAATACGTCAAATAAGTTGATATTCAGTAGAAATTGTTGTCAATTTTTGCATGAAATTTGAAAGAAAATCAACAGCAAATGTTCAGTTTGTCAAAATTACAGGGAATGGTGGAACTTTTGTTCCAATTTTCAAGGCATTTCCAAATTTAAGATGTTTTTCTTCTTCAAAAGAGAACCCCAAATAGACAATTTCCACCATAAATCAATTTAAAACTTTGTAAGGACCCATGGGAACACTGTATATAAGCAGTTCGCAGTAAAACAATGCTACATCTGCCGTCCCTTACCAGCTCGTTGTCGGCCCGTTCGTCCTTGAGCTGCTTTTCTATGTCGCGCCTCTCACGCTCCTGGTTCACGATCTGCATCTCAAACTCCTGGAGTTCCTCCCGTAACATCCGCAGGTCCCGCCCTCCTCCCAGCCCGCCGTCGGCACCAAACCGCTGAAAGCAAAGCACAGGGAAGGGGTGGTTATTTTTATTTAATTGTTGTTGTTGCAGCAGAGCTGCCAATATTTGAAAGTGGGAAAGCAAAATCTTTTCATGTGAATTGCGACATATTGGGTGAATCACGTATGCATGCGTATATATATTTTATATTATATTATCCCAATATTACATTAAAATAATATATATAATATATATATATATAATTCTCGGGTGCAACTGACAGTGTAGCGTCCAGGATAGAAGCGTGCCGGTGGCGCCGCCACCGGTCACGTGGTTGGAGGGGGGCCATACATCAAGTAAGCCACCCCATCAATAATAAGGTAGTAAATATACATATAATCCCTTTCGTGCCTTTAAACTCGCATAATGCTTAAACACATCATATATATATATCCTCCAGAACGAGTGGCGGTTGGCGGCCGGTGGTGGCGCCACCGTCGGCACGTACATCATCTGAAGCACTGGCCATTTACATTACAATGTAGATAGGTAGCTCAGCGGGTATCTAGGTAGGTCAATTAGATTAAGAAGGAGGTTAGTGTGTTAGTGGGTTAGCTATAGTAAGTTCGGTATAAAAGGGCTCTAAAGTAGAATTATGAATTGCAAATTGTACCTAGTAGTTCTGTCATTTACGTACAATAGTTCACCGATATGCCCCAGCTAACGGCCAGCCCACCCGCATATGAGAGTTTATATATTACCCAGCTATGCAGATGTATGCCATCTTATTCTCCTACTAGGTGGCAATAAACCAGGGGACCCCCTCCCCCCCCCCCCCAGGACTGAAGCGGATTTATTCTGTGTGTTTATTATATAGGAGGATATTTCAGTCCATCATACTTGCTTGCTTGTTGGGGTCTTACGTCCTAGCAACATCTACGGTCATATTAGGACGGGTACGGACTTGTGGCAGTTTGCACTCATGGCGACGTTATAGCGATGCCCCACAGGGAGACCAGGCCACTGGCAAATGACCTGATATCCCATTCAGTCACATTATCCTGATACTGAGCTAACCAATCCTTGCCATATCCTAGTAATGCCAAGCTAGGCTAGAAAGTGACAAGTGTAATATCTAATATCTATAATTCTTTTGTAAGTCATTGGTTTAACTCGATCGTGATTCGAACGCCCAACCTTCCACACGGGAAGCCAGGGCTCTACCGATTAGGCCACCGCATCTTGTCCAACATAACTAGATTGCATAGGGAGATTAAATCACCTGAATATCCTTGATTTCAGTCTGTAGTGAAGACACCTCCCGCTTCAGGTCCTCAGTCTCCTGGTCTGAAAATGAAAGCAATTAGGTTGGTTGGAGTTTTACGTCCTGGCAACATCTAAGGTCATATCAGGATGGGTACCGACTTGTGACAGAGTGCACTCATTGCGACTTTATAGTGCTCCCCCACTGGGAAATCAGGCTGCCGGCACCATGATACGATATCCCACTGTCACATTATCCTGACACTGAGCAAACCAGTCCTTGCCATATCTTATCAATGTACAGTGCCAGGCTAGGAAGCGACAAGTATCAATTTTATAAGTCATCGGTCTGACTCGACCGGGAACCGAACTCCCGACCTTCCTTCCGCATGCGAGGTCCACGCTCTACCGATTCGACCACCACGCGCGGTGAATGAATGCGATTAGGAATAATAGCTTAGTAAAAAGTGCTAAACTGGCATGTCCTCGTTTAAATTGTTTAATTGGATAAAGTTTTACTCACACGTCCGCGTTTTTCGCTTTAAATTAAAGGAACTAATAAAGCTTAATTTAACATTTTGATATCTCAAATTCGAGCACTTTTCAAGGACCTTTTAGTGCAAAATTCCAGGACGTTTTAAAGACAATTATTAAAACAAAGTATGTTGAAACGTAGCCATATTCATAGTCAATTCAATGTGTAACATCTGAAGTGTAAATAAGCATAAAAAATTAACAAACATATGAATAGTTTTAATATAAAAATCAAAAGCCAAGAAAACAAACTCACAAAAATCACTTTAAATACAAAACATCACTGATTAAAGTTCAGCCATGTCAGTGAATATAGGCTTTCCATGACTTTCCATTTTCAAGGATTTTCAAGGATCGTTAGACAAATTCCAGGATTTTACAGACCTGAAATCCTGAATTATAAAATTCCATGACTTTCCAGGTTTTCATAGACCCATACAAACCCTGTTTAAATGAAATATAATGTCCCAACTCAGTTTGGCAACAACTTCCTACCTACCAAGAGTAGTATGTGATGATAACAGTACTGCATGATACTGTGACGGGCATGCAGTGTAAGGTTTGCCACTGTGGCAATGTATGGGCTTGGAAACAATGTGTTAATCACAATACTGCTGCATGACATCAAGACGCACAGGCAGTGTGCAAATTTCTTCACTAACTTGACTCATTCCAGCCAAAGTCTGGTACCAGTCATACATAAATTTGTGAGATTAGTTTTGACCAATATGAAAGTAACCCCCAGACGAACACACACATTGAGTTGTGAGGGAACAGCGAAAAGGTGATGACGATGTGGTGTTCTCTGTGCAGAGTGGTTAGGTCAGACTCCTAATATGAAGGTCAACGATTCGATTCCCCATGCCATCACCTCTGCCAATTTGGATTTCCACTGCTGTGTATAACTTACAGTGTCATCAAAGGCAAGTTGCTCTCATACCATGTCTATGTGGTGTGGGGTGTTAAAAATTCCTAGGGTTGGGAAAAGTGTAGGCTCGCACTTTCTATCAACCAATTGTCTCATGGTAAAAACAAGTCTATTCAGACTTATCCATGATAGGCAGTATAAATCTTCAAGAAAAAAAGAAAATGCCTCGCTTTCTATTGGATTCGGACTACTTGCTGAAAAAGGTATATTTGAGTGCTTCATCACCTCTCTGGGCCTCCAGCTTGCCATCCTTCTTCACCATCTCATTGAGCTCATCGGTTAGAACCTCCGCCTTGGACAGCTCCTCACTCAGCACGGCCTGGGCTACAGCGAACAGCTTCCGCAGTCGCTTAGGGTCATCTTCATCTCCAGGGTCAAACTGAAATGGAAATGAGGTAATACGTCACTTCCGTGTTCCTCCACACGCTGCCCAACCAGGTCGCCCCTTCACATGGTTTTAAAAGAAATGACTTCATTAGACAAGAGTATTCAGCAGTGGCAGAACAGCCATCAAAACTACTCAACTATTTAGTCATGATGCTGGCTTACTGCGTAAAAATGAAACTATATTCCAATTGTAAATTACATATTTAGAGGTCCAATACAGACTGTGTTTTGTTTGTTTGTTGAGGTTTTGTCCTAGCAACATCTAAGGTTATATCAGGATGGGTACCGACTTGTAACAGTGCACACTCTTGGTGACTTTATAGTGCTGCGAGAGATCAGGCCGCCGGCACCATGACCTGATATCACGCTCAGTCACATTATCTGCACACTGTGCTAACCAGTCCTTGCCCTATCCTAATAATGTCGAGCACCAGGCTATGGTGCGACAAGCATAACATTAGTAAATCATTGGTTTGACTGGACCGGGATTCGAACTCCTGACCTTCCGCACGGGGAAGCCTGCGCTCTACCGATTATGTCACCGCGTCTGGTAGGCCTACAGTAGGCCCTACCTTGTAGTCACTACTAGTGGGATATGGGGTGATACTGATAGTGCAATCAGCCCGATCTTCCACACGTTCTAGTGGGGCAGCACTATAAAATCAGCACCTAACCTGATGGGTACCAAGCCCAAACAAACAAATACTTATAATACATAATGTTCTACTCACTACATCCAGGTCTGCAGCCAACTCCTCCGCTTTTTCTATGTCTATATCATCGCAGTTGATTGACATCAACTCCCTCCATCTGAGTGGCATGATTAGGCTTCTGTTTTAACCTAGAAATAAATTAAGACAAGGAGAGAATCACAGAAGGCCCAAACAAAGTGCGAAGTTTTTACTTTACCAGTGCTAAATCCTTCCAAAGAACGAAACTTCTAAAGGAAAGCTATATTATGACAAACACAGTTTTTAACAATGAAGATGCACAGACTTGTTATGTTAATTAAAATATTTTATTTCTGAGTAATATTTTGAAGATATAAAATTTACTTTAAACTTAGGTTATTGTCCAAAATATTTTCATCGCCGATATCATTACAATGCTATAAATAAATATTTGTTTTTCTTCCTCACACTACTTCTTGGACCTTTGACACACTTAACATATATAACTGTCCATTGATAATCTTTACAATATATAAATACAAATTGAGAAAGATAATCAGGGGAAGTCACGTAAGCAAGTATTTGTCAAAGGCAAAGCATAAAAATGTGGTTTACTATTTATTAAAGATATGTGAGCATTGGCATACTTTTGAAATTATGACATGCATTATTATTAGTATTACTCACGTAGATAAATTTATTTTTTAATAGGATGGGGTTATTTAATCGTAACAGTTGAGATAAAACAGACCTAATAAATGCACTATATGTCTATGACTAAGTGTGAGTATTCATGAGTAAGTCTAAGGTGGTTTTCTAGATAAAAGTTCACCCCGTACCTACCGTAGTGCTCTTCGTGTTTTGAATTCATATGGCAGCTAATCTTAGTGGCCTCATGTTTTATTACTAATGCAGATTTTACCGAAATAAGAAACGGAAACTTGAATCCTCAAAGATCATTATTACATTAAGATGAAACATATCTGATAGACTGAATGATGCACAGTCACTGATGACGTTATTTACTTATTATTGGCAATATTGCATTGACAACCATTGACATTGTCCATTGAGTTGAATAACGACATTCTATGTACCGTAATTCAAATACGTATTATTTGACTACATATATCAATACAAAAATGTAATGGGGCTGGTTATTTAATCGTGACAGTTAAGATAAAACAGACACAATAAACACACGGTGGCAGTCTACTGCAGTACTGGTAGTGGTACAGTGCAGTGGTAGACAGGTGCCCGTCTGAACAAGTTCTTGACTTCTTTCACTCAGTTTACGAAATCAGTAAATGTCAGTTGGACTCTCGGCACTGGATTCCTCTTTATATTACATACATCTGCCTAAAGACGTCATCCGAATACACTTACCGGGCATAAACACACGAGGGGCAACTACAATAACTGTAAATTGTTAAGAAAACTGAGTCTGGTAACTTCACAAGAATGGAATGTTTAGAAATAAGCGCGCTCTGCTTTGGCCATGATGGGGAGTTGTTTACAACACTCGGCGCCCTCTACTTCCGTAATGGAGAAAGTGCACCTTCTTGATTCACTATTACCCGATACCACAGCCGGCCACCGGCCCCGCCCACTTTGTCATTTTTTTTTTTTTTTTTTTGTGACAAGTTTTTTATTCCATAACGTATAAGCTCCCGTGAGGGTGCTTGTTTTCAACGCTGGTCATATAGCGATATAGCGATATAGCGATATATAGCGAATGATAAGCCGTGTTCACACGGGAAAAGTTTAAAGCGATATATACAAGACGAATCATATGAATCGATTTAGATGCGCGTTCACACGGACCGAGTTTGAAAGTGTTTCGCGTTCACACGGGCAGTGCTTTGAATCGGTTTAAGTGGATATCTGCGCATGAGCAAGTCCAGACTAACCAGCGCCAGTTTGGGTTCGTCGACGTCGGCCGAGAGAGTGTGGGTTCGACCTAGATATGTATGGACTGAATCGTATTGGTTTGGAACAGTCACAACTTCTGTTGGGCAGTGAAACCCTAAAAATAAATGATGAAAAAAATATATGTGCACCTCTAGCAGGTTCATAGACCAAATTATATTATATAGTGTGACGTGCTTAATCCGCCTCAAGTAAGTCAGTTGCGTTCACACGGGCGATATAAGTCAAATCATAAAATTTGGTTCATATAAACCACCTACTTAGGTAGTTTATAAAATCCGAATTATATGATTCGATTCAGGCTTAAACCGCCTCAGCTGCGCGTTCACACGCCAAATGTGAGCCGAACTATACAAGTCGATTTATATGAATCGAATTAACTGCCCCGTGTGAACGAGGCTGTAGACAGGAAGTGTGAACACTTATTTGTCTCTCATTTTTGCTTGAGTGCAGGTAAATAAGCAACACAAGGAGTAATTAGTAGCATCTGGTGAATAAGGGGTCAAATTTCCCTGGATCATCAGCCCATGCTTTTTCTAATCTATTCTTGAATGAATTAATTGACTCAGCATCAATAACATTTTGTGTGAGACTGTTCCATATATTCATGATCCTGTTTGAGAAACTATGTTGCCTTAACTTTGAAATGGCTCTGGGTTTTACTAGTTTGAGAGTATGGCCCTGACTGCCTTCTCTTTTATTCAAGGTGAACAATTTGTTCATATCTATTTTATCAAAACCCTTCATAATCTTAAATACTTCAATTATGTCACTTCTTTTCCTTCTGTAGGAAAGGGTAGAAAGTTTCAATTCCCTAATCCTTTGTTCATAGGGTAGGTCCTCTATAACTGCAACTAATTTCGTTGCACGTCTCTGAACCTTTTCGATCTCCAGAATATCTTTCCGAAAATTTGGGCTCCAAATTTGTGGACAGTATTCCAAAATTGGCCTAACAAGAGACTTAAATAGAATGAGAAAATTGTTCTTGTTGAGGCGATGGAAAGTTCTTTTAATTATTCCTACTCTCTGGTTAGCATTTGAGATGATAGTCCTCATGTGTTTCTGAAAGGAGAGTTGGGAGTCGAAGGTTACGCCCAAGTCCTTTTCATAGCTATCTTGTTGCAGGACAGTGTTCTTAATATTATAGGCATAATGAGGATTATTTTTCCTTTTCATTGAAGGGCAATTGCCATTTCTCGGACCATTGTGTGAGTTTCAGAATATCCTCTTGCAAGAGATTTTTATCTCTTACATCTGTTATTGCTCGAAAGACCTTGCACTAGTCTGAACTACAAAAGCAGCTTGTCACCTCGAAAATGGAAAAGCTATGCTGTGATTGGCTGAAACCACTAAACACGGCGGCCATTTTCGAGGTGCTTTTCATCTCCTGTCTGAAATAGGAAGCGTCTCCGAGACGTCACCGAGAAGCACCCTGGACGGAAATAAGCCAAAGAGCATCGCCGACACGTCTCCGAGACGTCTCCGAGACGCACTCTGAACACGGCACAGGTGTACGGTGTAGGCCTACTGACTAGTGACCTAGATAAAAGATACACCCTGTACTCATAGTACAGGGTGAGCCCAAGTGTAGTCTAAATAGGAGCGAAAAGAGTTTTAGTATGGAACAGGAACTAGAGACTGTGATTCCAGGATCAAATGGCTACATATATCGGCACAGAGTTGGTGAAATGGGAGAGAATGCAAAACGGCAAGATTGCGGCGATAAAACGCCATAGGTTTTATTATTAAAGTTCCTTAAACTACATGTTTTATTATATATTTCAAATCAAAAGTAGTGGGTAAATATGAAGATTTATGTGAAGAATATATTGTGCTTCTTAAATTAAGAATTTACCAGCTCAATTCATTTCCCCACCATGTCAAAATTCTTCGCCAGCTTTTCTAATGGGTTGGTTTTCACCCTTACTGTAAGTACGGGGTGAATCTTTATATCTACTAGTGACCGTGCTAGTGGCTAAAAGATCACCCCGTAGGCTACCTCTACTGCAATTCGGCCTACGGAGTGAATCTTTTATCTAGGCTTTTATATGTTGCCTAACTGGGCAGTGCCAGTGGGTTGCCCACCCCCCTCAAGTTACTCCCACAACCCTGTTCATACTCTGGGTGGGAGTGAATATTTTAGCTAGGATTCCTATTACGATGCTGCCAGCACCACGACCCCCGGACCCCAACCACTACAATCACCACCAACACCACCACCATATTCCACACACGTACAATGTCACGAATCAACTAGTTTTTTGTATTCTTCTAATCAGCTAATTACGAGCTCCATATATATGTGCTTGTTTTATTCTCAGTCAAGCTATAATCTATATGCGTGTAAATATAGCTGTCTACGTACACACACCCTCGCACAATAATAATAATAATAATAATATATATATATATATGCATGATATATATACCATATTTGCAAATAGAACTAATGGCATGTGCGCAGTCAGCTCATGTTAGCCTAACCCCAGTTAATCCAGTAAAGTGTGTCATTTGACCAAAACATCGTGGGGACAGATTACCACCATTGCTTCTTATCCCTCTTGACTCAATATCGTTTGTCCAGCATTCTCGCTAATCGTACATTAGGTGCTGAGACCAGATTAACAAGGGATTGCTATATCTACGACTGTTAACGTTGCATAGTACGATAGTTTCGAGCTGTTGTATTTATTTTTAGATAAATATATTAAGCCCCGTTCACACTGGTGAGTTAAAGCGCTTCATCTAAATCGACTTGCCTAGTTCGCCTCACATTCGCCGT
Organism: Branchipolynoe longqiensis; assembly: GCA_030323885.1. NCBI lineage: Eukaryota > Metazoa > Annelida > Polychaeta > Phyllodocida > Polynoidae > Branchipolynoe > Branchipolynoe longqiensis. Next base: position 24,983,288 of record CM059189.1, read on the forward strand.
GTGGACGCTACGCTAAAGCGATTTAGGGCTGAATCGATTCATCTAGTTTGCTTCAAGTAAACCACCTAGCTAGGTAGTATAGATGAAGCGATATAGCTGGTTCCCGGGCGGTGATCGTGTAAAATAGCGGTGCTCGCCGGATACAGGCTCAGGTGTAACTATTGCTGGTGCCCGGCAGTGTTAGGGACCCATTAGGCCGAAATCTATTGAATGCAATCATATTTAACAGAATTACATACTCAAATAATGAAATTTAATTAAATTAACCCTAAATTCCAAGAGATATTAATGTAGCAGCTACATCGGCGTCGTTATTCATATTGTCGAGTCGACGAGTGTAAACTAAACAAATAGCAGTGCTCGCCGGATACAGGCTCAGGTGTAACTATACACTGGTGCCCGGCAGTCACCGAAAGTGGGGCTGGTTAGAATGGACTTGCTCATGCACAGATATCGATTTCCGGCTAAAAGTATTGCATGTGTGAACACGACACTAAATCGATTCATATAAATCGATTTCTCTAAGTCGACATACAAATTGTGTGTGTGAACACAGCTTAAAGATTGGTTGTTATAACCAACCTTTACCTATTTTAAAGTAACTTTTGTGTCGGGGAGGGGGGGGGTACATTAGTTGATGAAGCAGGGGAAATTTCAATCGTGGACAACTGGTCTTCCTCATTCCACAGCTCCTTGCCCTATCCCAGTCATGCTGAGTGCCAGGCAAGGTAGACACGCATCAATTTTAAAGTCATTGGTTTGACTCCGCCAGGATTCGAACCCACGAGTTCGAATCCCATGACCTACCAGAACGGGAGCGGACGCTCAACTCATTAATGGTTAATACTGGAGATGCACTGGAAGATTACCCCATTTGGGGGATGCTGTTGCAGTTTCCCAGGGACACCAGTTTCCCAGGGACACATCGCCTCTGTACACGCGTCAAAATCGAACAGCATCGTCACTAACCTTATAAATTTAAGATAATATTTTTGCTAAACATGTTTTCTATATGTGTACTGAGCGATTTGTTTGTAGGTGGTGTCGTTTTAGAGACGATTTAACTTTTTCTGTATTGTCTGTATGAAGACTGCTCACGGCCATTGACAATGCCTTGAGTTTGACTGTACGCGCAGTGCAAAACGTCAGTTTTATTACAAATTAATAGAAATCCAGAACCATAACCTTATCAATTTAATATAATCTTTTTGCTAAACATGTTTTCTATATGTGTTCCAGGCGGTTTGTGTCTAGATGGTGTAATTTGGGAGATATTTGACTTCTTCTGGATGAAGATTTGCTCACGGCCGTTAACAATGCATTTGAATGGAAGTGTCCCTGGCAAACTGGTGTCCCTCGGAATCCGCATCAATGCCAGTCGAAATACCCTACCATATTTTATGGTAAAATAAAATTCAAATCAAATTAAGTGTTCTCTGTGGCGGAGTGGTTAGAGTGTCTGACTTTTTTCTAGGTCGGACTCCTAATCTGAAGGTCAGTGGTTCGATTCCCCATGCCTGCACCTCTGCCTATTTGGATTTCCACCGCTGTGTATAACTTACAGCGTCATCAAAGGCCAGTTGCTCTCATACCATGTCTATGTGGTGTGGGAGGTTAAAAATCCCTTGGGTCGGTAAAAGTGTAGCCTCGGGCTTTCTATTGACAAACTGTCTAATGTTGAAAACAAGTCTATTCAGACTTATCCATGATACGCAGTATAAATCGTCAAGAAAAAAAGAAGGCAGGGGACGCAGGTTTGAATTATTAGAAATAGTATGGGAACGCCGCTCCTCCTTCCAGTGAAAGCAAATCAATTATATATAAAACAAATAAGAACATGCCAGAAACTCAAAACCATCGGATTATGCACCTTTAAGTCCTGCAGGTGGCATCCCCCCCGCACCCCCCCCCCCCCAATCACACACACAACCGGATATACTGCTCTCCAGTTTGAGTGAGACGTCACGCAGATATCCACGCAGATATCCAGCGTCGGTGGTTCTGCTGGTTTGTGGAGAGTATTATGGGGGTGGGGGGGGGGGGTGGGCAGTTCGGCACAAGCACACAACCAAAGCAAGCACAGAACAATGCAAGCACATATTCACCCATACAAGCACACAATCACATAATCGCACAACTACACACTCATACGCCCACACAACCTCACATCCACATAACCATAAAGCCACACAACCAAAGCAACCACACAGCCACACATTCACACAAACACCCACATAATCACACCCCATCACAACCAAAATAACCACACTGCCACAGAGCCACACATCCACAAAAACACACAATCACACAACCACACAACCTCATAAGCACACAAACCACACTATCATACACTACCACACACAACCACAGAACTACACTACCACAGAACCACACTACCACAGCACCACACTACCACAGAACCACACTACCACAGCACCACACTACCATACACCCACACTCTCACACTACCATACAACCACGCACCCTCACACCTACACGACCACACTACCACCCACCCACCTACAAAGGCGTTGGCTCGGCCTGTGAGTCCTGGGGGGATCCGGTCAGATCATGTCCCGACCGAACCAAACTAAACTAAACAATAAACCAAACACATTCACTGCGGCTTCTGGCGCCGACACACGGCAACACTGGCACACCTGTACAGCTAACAAGAGGGAGGAGTTCACTGTGGAGTCGGTGCCTCACAGAGTACCCGGCCTGTTTGTGCGAGTGTGAGCGAGTGATTTAGAGGTGAACAACAGATATTACCCTGCCCGTTTGCATGTTTTAGTGAGTGATTGGGTGAGTGGTTCAGAGGTGAACATGGCACATCTGCCGACATTGTGCCAGGTGAACTATGACAACAGTGAGGATGTCACGTGGGATGACGTCATCGGCACGGCGTCTCCTTATCGGTGGTGTCCCTCATCAGCTCGTCTGGACGCTGACCCATGTAGCGGGTATTTGCACAGGGATGCGGCCAGCTCAGCCAGCTTCTACGAACTGCAGGCGTTCTACAGGGAAAGGAGCCTCTCCACCTACACCTTGGTATGTTCTTCAACAATTGACAACGCCCCCCACTCCCACCCCACTCCCTAATAATAATAAAACACCCTAAAAATAATTAAAGAAAACTAAATAAAACACAATAAAAAAGGCACCACTTTTGAAGAATGTGCTTAGGGGGAGTGATCGCTCCCCTGCTCCCCCACCTCTAGCTACGCCACTGGGTACATCCCCTTGAAAGACACAACATATTGATTTGTTATGTGAGGTATGAACTACTTATGCAAATATTATTCATGTATTTAATTATCCTGCTTCTTATTTTTATTATTCTCTTACCTGCTTCTACTCCTGTAAACCCCTTGTTGATATGTTCTTGTGTAGTTGGGTTACTGGAGGTGGGGGAGCAGCCTGGAGAGCTGGAGGTCTGCCTTCAAGCAGCTTCCCTGCTTCTCCTCCTGCCCTCCAGGTGGCGCATCACCCCACTACTAATCGCCCATTTCGCCTCTGATTTTGCTCAATAAAAAATGTAACGGTAGGTCTTTAGGACCAGCCAGTCTTAGGCTCGATCCATTAACCCTGTATTGTCTTCTTATGGAATGAATTAATAATAATTATGCTTCCCATTATATCTCCTAAATATACAATCGGTCGCGGTGGCCGAATCTGTAGAGCACGGGCCTCGCGTGTGGAAGGTCGGGAGTTCGATTCCTGGTCGAGTCAAACCAATGACTTTAAAATTGGTACTTGTCGCCAGATTTTGCCAGGACGTAAAACTCCAACAACCAACCTAATATACATGTCATGTTGTCTTGGTATACCTGCGTTTGCCCTGACAGCCTCGTAAACATATGGATGTACATATCTCAATGTGTGCATTTGAAAAGTTTGTAATAGTTTGTGGTATGCCCGCCTTAGCCATTACATCTCCACGAACAGAGCTAGTTTAGTCAAATATTTTGTTAAAGCAGTCTACGCAATATAGAGCGTGTTCATATCATATTACACTGAAAAGCCTACTCATATGCTTGCCAAGTAACCTCACATTTGATTAAATTCTCCACATGTAACTCGATTACAGCTCTCTGGCATAATAAGGCACACCTGTATCTGTATAATTATGCAATATAAACTGGATCAGTCACATTTCAGAATGCACAGTGGATATATTATCAAAGCGGTATAATTGAATGTGTACTTCTGGGTTTTGTTGGGGGTGGGGGGTTGTGTGTGTGTTTTAAATTTTTATTTTTTTTGCAGAATATATTCATGTTCATTATGGTTGTAGGCTACTAAATAAATACCCAATGTGTTCAAATTAGCGCCATGGACTTGTCAGGTAGCGTGGGTGACATCAGATGATTACACCTGATGCGGCAGCTGAATTGGTAGAGCGCGAGCTGCCGTGCGGAAGGTCGGGAGTCAAACCAATGACTTACAACCGTGATACTTGTCACTACCTAGCCTGGCGCTCTGTATTATTAGGATAGGGCAAGGACTGGTTAGCTCAGTATCGAGATAATGTGACTGGGTGGAAAGTTAGGTCATGGTGCCAGATGCCTGGTCTCCCAGTGGGGCAGCAATATAAAGTCGCAATGAGTGTGCGCTGTCACAAGTCGATACTCGTCCTGATATGACCTTAGATGTTGCTAGGATGTAAAAGAACAACAAAAACAGACTCACATGATTAATTTACTGCTACCCAGAGGTGAGTATAAATTCAGCACTGTCCATCAGTTGGTAATCATTTTACTGTTCATGTTCCGCGGTTGCAGTTTCCGCGGTACACCAGTTTGCGAGGGACACATACATTCAAATGCATTGTCAATAGCCGAAAAAGTCAAATATCTCTCAAATTAGACCACCTAGAAACAAACTGCTTGGCACACAGACAGAAAACATATTCAACAAACAGATTATATTAAATTTATAAGGTTAGGGTTCTTGATTTCTATTCATTTTGAATAAAACTAATGTTTTGCACTGCGCATGCCATCAAACTCAAGGCATTGTCAATGGTCATGAGCAATCTTCATACAGAAAAAGTTAAATATCTCTAAAACTACACCACCTAGAAACAAATCGCTTGGTACACATATAGAAAACATCTTTACTAAAAACATTATATTAAATCCATAAGGTTAGTGACGACGCTGACTCGATTTTGACGCATGCGCAGAAGCGATGTGTCCCTCGCAAACTGGCGTACCGCAGAAACTGCAACACAGCCAAACAACATTCGGAATTTTAATATATGTATGTATATTGTATGTATGTATGTGTGTATTATGTACATATGCATGTGTGCATGTATGTGTGTGTGCATGTGTGCATGTATGTGTGTACGCATGTGTGAATGTGTATGTGTGTACGTGTGTATAATGTACGTATGCGGGTAAGTTGGCTGTCTGTTGGGGGTTTACGTTCTAGCAACATATATGGTCATATCAGGACGTGTACCCACTAAAGGGCGCATTCCATATACGCGTAATGCGTAATGCGTTATGCGAATGCCATCATTCCATATACGCGTAATGCGTATTGCGTTATGCGTTATGCGCTATGCAGTGAAGTATATAAAAAGTATATAAAAAGTGTGTGTGACTCTGTGTCTCTGTGTGTGTCTCTATGTGTGTGTCTGTGTCTGTGTCTCCGTGTCTCTGTGTGTGTCTCTGTCTGTGAGACACACACACAGACACACACACAGACACACACAGACACAGAGACATACACACAGAGACACACACAGACACACAGAGACACACACACAGAGACATACACACAGACACAGAGACACACACACACAGACACACACAGAGACACACACAGAGAAACACACACAGATACAGAGACACACACACAGACACACACACAGAGACACACATAGAGACACAGAGATACACACACAGACACACAGACACACACACATCAACAGAGACACAAAGACACAGAGACACAGACACACACACAGACACACAGACACAACACAGAGACACACACAGAGACACACACAGACACACACAGAGACACACACAGACACAGATACACACACATATACACACACAGACACAGAGACACAACACAGAGACACACACAGAGACACACACACAGAGACACACACACAGAGACACACACACAGACACACACACAGACACAGAGACACACACACACAGACACACTTGACTTGTTGGGGTGTTCGTAACCTTACGACGGTTACCGGTTGCAGAACTGCAACATTGGGTAGAGAGGCTCCGATAAATCGGCCCAATCTGTGGTTGAAGACTTGTCTTCGTAGAGGGAGTGTTGTGAAAGCTGGGGACATCTCTCACGACGTAGTGACGGCGGGGCGTCGGTGGCAGCGAATCTCTCCATGCCGGTGTGTAGTTGTAGATGTGTGTAGTGTAGTGTAGCACTTGAATCCGGTCAGCAGGGGTTTGAGGAAGGCGGGGAAAGGTGGGAGCAGCGGTCGTTCCAGCAACAAGAACCAGACAGAGAAATCGTAATAGGTCAAGGGCCCCACCCAAGAACACAACAACCCTGGTCAGGGGAAGAAGTGTGCCTGGGAGAAATCGAATGGGCAGATCTAGGAAAGAGAAATGAGGAGAGTTGAGCCTATCTGCCCTATGGTGACCATCCAGCGAGCCATAGACACGGACAGAGTAAGAGTAGAAAGTGAAAATGCCGGCGGGCACCCCCTCCTGGAACTCTTTTCAGACATATCAAGGAGGTGCCAGGCCGGCAGAGAGGTGATAGAGAGAGGTGTGGACGAAGTGCGGTCCGGACAGCAAGTGCAGAGACACAGATACCCACACAGAGACACACACACAGAGAATGGGACGGTCCAAACATGGCTCAGTTTAGCTTGCTTAGAGGGATGTTAGGACCGTCCCAAATATGAAGACTGCTTCCTAACAGGTCCGCCGCATACACCTACATGTTTGCACCGGCTGTCCGTAATTATCAGTCGCCTCCTCTCATGGCAACTTTATAGTGCTGCTTCACTGAGCAACCAACACACCCACACACACACATCCTCATGCCTGTACCACTCGCTCCAAAAATTCTGCATATATATATATATTTATATATATAGATCTAGATTAAGTTGCTTCCAGTACCTTATATAGGATTATCAAGATTCTTGGATGAATGTCTAAACACACCTTATAAAATGTTTTTGTAAAGTGCCTATCAGATCATAAACGCGCCTACTAAAAGTGCACCCTCTAATCACCCTTTAATTACCTTTGCGCAATGAGCAAGGTGTCCGGCAAGCCTCGCCAATTCCCTGCGAGTAGCTTTCTTCTGACCAAGAAATGAATTCAAAGTCTGCGTGTTGTCTGGTAGAGTAAGTTCCAAAGTCTCCGAATTCACATCAATCCCTAAAAATCTAATCTTCTTTGCTGGGGAGATGAGTTCTTAAAACTAATATAAAATCAGAGTCTTCTCAAAATCGCTAAGACGCGCTGCTGAATACAGCTGGTCTGGTCTTCTGTTCTACCAATAATAGAGAAATCGTCCAAGTAGTTGATGACTCTACTCACCCCTTCCCTTCCAGCACATCGAACAATAAAATTTGATATTCTCGAAAAAATATATGGACTAGATGAGAGGCCGATACAGAGCCTCCCATCCATCAAATAAGTCTTGCTCGAGTCCCCTTCAAACAACTAGCGGAGCCCTTGTCGTGTCTTATGTTCTGGGTAGATGTGCACCGCCTGGTAAGCATCTTTCAATCAATTCAATTCTTTTATTTTAACTCTCTGCAAGGTATGTTTACAATAAATTGAGGTGATACAATAAATGCATACAAATTCCTTACAGACAGAAAGGATCCCAGAAAAGCGATGCTTATCTAGCTGGTCTCCATGATGTGAATGAATAAGTGATGACAATAACAAATTATTAAACCTAAGCTACATTCTTAACTAATGATTATGATGAGCTACTGATGCGTCTCTTCACAGTTAGTAAGAAACAAAGTAATGATAGGAATATTATATGGATATTGTGTCATGGATTCATGTACTTACATGCAGTATCAGTAGTTATTTTGCATGTATGTTAATAGGGGTATTATATATATTCTTTACTGGTAATCGATTTAGTATGCATTGAGATAGCTTATCTTTAGTTTTTTACAGAAGTTTTTCAAAGTTTGAAGGTTTCTAATCTCTACTGGTATTGAGTTCCAGATATTGGTTCCTTGGTTTTCAGTTGTTATTTTGCCATATTTGTTTCTAGTGTGTTTGTGATGTATGTTATTTATCTGTCGTGTGTTATGGGAATGGACCTGATTGTTTTCTTTGAAGAGATTATCAAATATTTCAGGGAGGAGGCCATTCTTTTGCTTGTAAACAAATTTTGCAATGTATATTTTATAAATGTCAGTTACCATAAGTAAGTCCAGGTCTTTATGAAGTGATTTAGTTGGGGTGAGATAGTCTTTGCTATACAGTATTTTCAAGGCTCTGTTTTGTTGTGTCTGTATCTTTTTTAGGGTTGATGATTTGGCTCTCCCATACACCTCTATACCATACTGGATCTTGGAGTAAACGTATGCATAGTATAGTAATTTTTTATTTTCCTCATGTACCCGTCGTCTGATTATTTTAAATGAGTTAGCCGTTTTAATTATTGAATTATTTAAGTCATCAATATGTTCATCCCAGTTGAGGTTCTCATCTAGAATTATACCTAGGTATTTCACAGAAGGGACTCTCTTTATTGTGTTATTGTTTATCTTTATGTTGTCTAGGTAATCAGGAATGGTTGTACTTCTGCTTTTAAATATTGTGTAGCATGTTTTGTTCAGGTTTACTGTTAATTTGTTATCATTGCACCATGTAAATATGACTGAAAGGAATGTTTTAATTGAATGTTTTAGTTGTTTGGGTGAATTTGAGGTTATGAAGCCGTTGGTATCATCTGCAAATAACCTTGTTTTGACATCTTGTTTTGTACAGTTGACTATATCATTTGTGTAGATCAAAAATAGGAGAGGTCCCAGGACAGAACCTTGGGGGACACCATTGCTGATTGAGTTTAGCTTGGATCGTTTACCGTTTAATATCAATGCTCAACAAGTAGTCATTTCTTTCTAACGATTCTACCTCATCATCTAACCCCAAATACTTAAACCTCAGAGCGACCCTGGCTGTATAATTGTTAATGCTCTCCCCTTCTGGCTTGCTGCAATCAATCACGCTCCTCCCACCCATCGTCCTTTGGTACAACGAATATGCCATGCACACAAACAGGTGGGTTTTCGACCTTAATTAAAACTCCACTATTAAGCTCAGCTCACAGCCTACTCTCTATTATCCCAGTCACCCATGGCGACTTCTTCCTTTCTCTCTTTATTTTATATCTGACATTACAATTTTCATTGATAACACGAAAACCAAAGATGATACCCTGCAAAATAAACATTGCATCCACATCAATGTTGGTTCTACAGAAGGCCTCTGAAAAGAAATGGCAAGGTTTTAATTGACTGGTCATTCCACTTAACTCATATACACACACAAGCGCCGCGCAAGCAGCTAGTGTCCATAGTGAAAGTCTGGCATGTTGTCTCACTCCTCCCCCTCACAGAAACAGTCAAGCGTCCGTCGCCATCTTGGTGCACAGATAGGCTATTCCCATAGCCGGCATGCACCACAGCCGCACATACCTCAGTCCATTGTCCTTGTCCTTCCGGGTGACATGTAATCCTTATATCGTCACCATCACCTTCCCTTGCTCCCTCGCCGGGGCATACTCCCTCCTCTGGCGTTCCCTCGCAGTGCCATCCCGCTTGATAATCAGCTGTTTTACCTGTTGATTACTCTCGCACCCTGTCCACTCATGCGGTGTCTTCGAGCGCTCTGCTCCCACACTCCCAGATACCATTCTGCTACTCAGTCAGTCCTTGCACATTACTCGTTTGTGTCCCTCACCTCCACACTTAGAGCGGTTATGGTCATAACAACACTCCTCCTGCTTCCTGCCACACCCCTGCTCACTATTCCAGGCGTAGCATGCCGTATTTCGCTTTCCTCCTCTCGTGCCGCGCTTTCTCTCGTTGAATGAAGTACTCAAAGACTTCTTCTGTCCACTACCCTCATGCCCGTAGTGCAGCACACCTTTGCCTGTATGCTCACTCGAGAAGGCCTCAAATCTCTTCTTCTCAGCCAGTTTCCTTATACATAAATGGTACTCTGCATGCACACTATCCAGATACTCATTATGTCGGGCCCTATGTGAGATAAAGTAAATATGTTCAAGCAGGGCTCTGTGGTCTTTCAGCGACATTGTGTTAATTTCGAGTGCCCAAGCTGCTGTCGCGCACACAATTTCATGACAGTTCAGCTTCCTTGGATCTTTTTTCGTTCCAAGATGTTGTTTTAATGACCACTTACTTCTAACTTTTCTCTCGGCGCTGGTAATGGACGCGCTGCTGGAAGATCGCCATCACCTCCCACTCCAGCTGTCTCATGACCGTGGGCCCGAACGTCCGTATGTGGAATATCCCGACTCAGTAGTGCCGGTGGTTTCCCGCCGCTCCTGTTCCAGTCCATGGCTTGTCCAGCTCAATGGTGCAGGGCTTGTCCTGTCGAATTTTCCTCTCCATTGTTGGTTTCCACTCTCACTTATTCCGCTTCTCCCTCATTGCTAATACTAGTAATAGCCTGTCCCGTTCCTCCTCGAGTTCCCTCAACTCCTCCTCTAGTTTAAACTCCTCAATCTCTCTTAGTGTCTCTCTCTGTTGCTCTGCCAGTGACCTTTTGCTCATATACGTATCAAGTTCCGTGCCGCTTTCCACAACAGTCGCCTTTGCCATCTTTGCGGTACAGCTCCTAGTTGTCTGAGCGGTTGCCTCTATTAACTGCCTCTTTTTACAACACGATTCCGAATCCACATCATTGTGGTTTGCTCCACATGCCCCACAGAAATCTATTGGCATAGTCTACAACAGAAGAATCTTGAATCCTCTCAGTTTCAAATTTGCGCTCATGTGACGCCCACGATCATGTGATGCCCACGTGCATGTGACGCCCATGCCGTACCGACTGGCATATGACCAGGCGTTGGTGGCGCCAAACTATCCTGGCCCGGATCAGGCCCGCAATAAATGGCAGATCGGTCCATAGTCACACAAATAAATAGCATGGTGAATAAATACAATATAATAGCACAAGCCTACTCCGCCCATTTTATACTCATAAAAGTAATTATATATAACATATATATATATATATATATATATATATATATATGCGTACATAGTTAATCCTGATTGATCTAGAATAAGTTGCTTCCAGTACCTTATATAGGATTATCAAGATTCTTGGAGAAATAACTTTGACTAGATTATCAGGATGAAGAGAATGGAAGAAATTTGTTCCATTAATCCTTTTTGTCAGATAACAAGATTTGGAGATTAAAGTTGCATGGTCCGATGAAATATAATTTTGTCAAAATTAAAACAACTACTTACATTTGATGCTATATATCCAACTTAGATATTGGTCTATTAGCTAATGATTTGGGACAGTATATACAGAATAAGCAGTGAGTTTATAACCTCACCCCTTTGAACACTCAGTTTGAAACACCCATTATGCAGGAAGGCCATTAACCAATTAGGCCAATCTCGTGACCCCATTAGCCCCCCCAACCAAGTAGGCGTGCTGTGCAGGGTCATAGAGGGGAAGGGGATATGAGGTGGATGTGTGTGTATGTGTCTGTGTGTTTCCTGACCTGATTTTACAGAGACAGACATACACACAGACATACACACACAGACATACACACACAAGACATACACACAGACATACACACACAGACATACACCCATAGATAGGCACACACAGACAGACATGCACACACAGCACACACATACACAGAAACACACAGACATGCACACCCCCGACATACACAGACACACATACACCCAACCTGACTTTGCAGAGAGAGCCACACACACACACACACAGACACCCCCAGACAGACACACACAGACATACACACAGACAGACATGCAGAGACATACACACATAGACATACACACACAGACACACATACATATACATAGACAGACATACACACAGACATACACACACAGACATACACACATATACAGACACCCATAGATAGGCACACACAGACAGACATACACAGACAGCACACACATACACAGAAACACACACATGCACACACCTGACATACACAGACACACATACACCCAACCTGACTTTGCAGAGAGAGAGCCACACACACACACAGACAGACACACACAGACATACACACAGACATACACACACAGACATACAGACATACACACACACAGACACACATACATACATACATACACACATACACAGACACACATATATACACAGACATACACAGACAGACACATCCATACACACACAGACACACATACACCACAGACATACACAGCACAGAAACACACAGATGGACACACACAGACATACACACAGACAGACACACACACAGATACATACAGACATACATAGACAGACAGACACAAGCAGACAACAGACACACATTTTTTTTTTAAAGCCCTAGTGCCATGGCCTATGTCACTAATCCATTCCCAGAATGTTACCCATCCAACCAGGAATACCTACCTACAGTCCTGTAAGGTTCCAGGTCATCTCACATCACGTGGTCACCGCGAGATGACATCTGGGTCATAGCCACAGGACTTTTGGCAAGCTTGTCGAAATTATTGTTGGTTCTTTCAGCTCATATTACTTCAAAACTAATCATCTTTAATCAAAATCACTCCGGAGTAATGATTAGTAGCTTGAAACGATCAATTTGATATATTTATCTAAAAAATAAGACAAAAATTCAAAGGCCATCGGACCATCTAACTTTAAATGAGGTCAGACAAGCATGAACTGAATATATATATATATATATATATATATATATATATATATATATATATATATACACTCTCTTTGCAAATGACTATATATAGTATTACATATTAAGTCCATATTAAAGTTTCATAGTTCAATGGTTTTGAGTTATTGCCATAGTTTTTTTCAGATATATTAATCATTATAATCTAGTCTACTTCACTTCGGATTAACTTCTATTTCAAAGGGTTAACTTTGGTGACACCAACAAAATTGCTTCTTGCACTAAGGTCAGAGGGCAGGTTCCCCTATAAGTATAAGACCTTTTCTGCAGAGCATGGTGCACAGGGAACTGCTACCCACAACACTAGTTCCTCCACCATTGTCAAATGGCGGGTTCGTGATAGAATTAGTCTATTGAATTACCATTAATCCCCGACTTAACAGTGATATATTTATCCATTTAAGAATAGACAAAACATCGAACAACAAAACCCATTCCAAGCAAAATAGAAACTGCATGGTGATACCTAATTTACACACACCGGACGTGGTGGCCCAATCGGTAGAGCACAGGCCTCGCGGGCCTCGTGTGTGGTAGATCACGAGTTCGGTTCCCGGTCGAGTCAAACCAATGACTTATCAAATTTATACCTGTCACTTCCTAGCCTGGTGCTCAGTATTAATACGATAGGGCAACGACTGGTTAGCTCAGTGACAGGATAATGTGACTGACTGGAATATTGGTCATGATGCCAGCAGCCTGGTTTCTTAGTGGGGCAGCACAATAATGTCACCATGAGTGTGCACTGTCACAAGTGGGTACCTATCTTGATATGACCTTGTTTGTTGCCAGGATGTAAAACTCCAAAAAACAACCACATTTACAAATGCACAAGAAGGTTGCGCAAAAATATGGTGGCTGAAGAGTGTTTGTCAGAGCACAGAACTGGCCATCTTGTTTCTTGGGGTTTTACATCCTAGCAACATCTAATGTCATATCAGGAGGGGTACCGACTTGTGACAGTGTGCACTCATTGCGACTTAACAGCGGTGTCCCACCGGGAACCAGGCTGCCGGCATAATAACCCGATAATCCCACTCAGTCACATTATCCTGATAGTGATTCTGAACAAACCAGTCCTTGCGCTATCACAGTAATGTTGAATGCCAGGTGAGGTAATGTGTGACACATTTCAAGTTCGAGGTTTGCACCCCCGACCCACCGATTAGGCCACCACCCATTTCGTTGTAGAATGTCACAATATAAAACACGGATGCTCTGCCGCTGTGAGCACCCTATGTAATTACAAAACTCTCCCCCTTCATTTCACCTGTGATGCAATCAAACTAATCAATTTAACCATGTCTGGAAAGAGGAAGGAAAACTAGTCACAAGGATGAACAGTGAATAAGTTGTGCTTTATTGGCAGCAACTCCTGTCATCCCCCTTACATGTGAGCTAGCACCTGTACTCCTCATATACTGCCCACACTATGTCTCATTGTCACTTTAGCATGTATATTGAAACAGTGCCTACAACCCATGGGACAGGAGTCCTATGGCTGTGGATGCACTCAATTTGAATAGCTGAATTTGGATAGCATCAGACAGAGTGTCTGGGGGTCCTGCTCTAGAGTAGGTGTGTCTCACTCAAGAGCCAGGATGAGAGTCCTTTTCCTTCAGTGTGTCTGAAGCAAACTTCTTGAATAATTCATTAGCTGAGACTAGTGTGTGGTCAGGATAGGCCAAGGGAGTCAGGTGACTGGACATGCCCCAGCCAGCCAATGAGACACTCCCCACAGACTGGGTGGGTGACCACCCCATTAGGGGCTGTCACTCAAACCAGCTGCAGGTGGTGTACTCTATACATATGCAAATTAGGCAGGTGGGTCAGTCGGTGGTCTTGGGTGGACAGGATGTTGCAACAGTTACAGATTTGTATATAGTAAAATCATTCTTTTCCTCTTTTGTATTCTTTATGAACACATAGAGAACATTTCAATCATCATGTACTGTTTCTTGCAAAGGAGCTCTTTTCATTAACTCCAAACATCATATATAACAGATAGTTTACATCATTCCGCATCATATACATTTCCATCAACTCCACTCATAATGTATAACATATAGTTTACCTCACTCAGCATCATGTACCATGGGAGTGGAATTCTATTGATTTTAGTTACTTTTAGTTTACATAACTTAAGTCCCACTCCGACATCCAAGAATAATAATGCTCTCTGCCAATATATAATTCTTAACCGAAAATCCGTATATTTTTACAACAAGGAGGGCGACAAGAACGCCCATGAATAACTAATTAAAGAGGGGGGTTATAAAGAAGTTCACTGCAATAATGTTTCCCCAAAGAGAGTAGAAGAAACCCTGCTTTGAATAATAGTGACTTTGAACCCATTTTACTCTGGCTTATAACCTATGTAACCGGACGGGGCGCGGTGGCCTAATCGGTAGAGCGCGGAATCGCGTGCGGAAGGTCGGGAGTTCGATTCCCGGTCGAGTAAAACCAATGACTTTAAAATTGATACTTGTCGCTTCCTAGCCTGCCACTCAGAATTAATAGCATAGGGCAAGGACTGGTTAGCTCATTGTCACTATATGTCAGGATAATGTGACTGAGTGGGATATTGGGTCATGGTGCCGGCGGCCTGATTTCCCTGTGGGGCAGCACTATAAAAGTCACCATGAGTGTGCATTGTCACAAGTCGGTACCCATCCTGATATGACCTTTGATGTTGCCAGGATGTAAAACTCCAACCACCAACCAACCAACTACCCAGCCCTTCCCTGCATGACAATCGCTGAATGGGTTATTTGAAGTCCAACACAATAGGTTCAGAACCATTAAATAGAGTATCCCATGGCTTAATTATTTCTGGGCGCAATGCACTTAATACTTCTAGAATTTTAATATGTTGTTAAAGTTGCATAGTCCGATGGTTTTGAATTTCTGTATTTTTTCTGAGATAAATATATTAGATCAATCACTAGTATCTACTTTACATTAGTTCAAAGTTACTTTTATTTTAAATGGTAAACTTTTGAGATGTTTTGAATGCAAACATGGAAAATTAGTTTTGGCAACCTTGCCAAAACTCTGACACCATAGACTTCTGCAGTAACAGGTTCTGTTAAATTGACTCAGTATTGCCTTCTACGCAGAAACGAATGCTTAATAAGTGCATCAGTATCTAAGTTAGATATGTAAAATCAAATCTAGATAATTGGTTTGGTAGTGAAAATTTGATATTTCATCGGACTATGCAGCTTTAACATAATATATAACGAATATTTATGCAAAGATTACAGGATAACATCAGCTGATCGAATCTTTGAAGTTGCATAGTCCGAAGCTTTTGAGTTTCTGTTATAACTTTTCAAAATAAATACATTAGGTCGATCATATATGTACTTTAATTTAGTTCAGAGTAATTTTTGTTATAAATGGCTAACTTTAGAAGTATTTAAAGCGAAAAAGTACTAAATTAATTAGTTTTGTGCGCCTAGAACAGGATTCAAACCCACACTCCTTGACATTCTGGGGGCTAGCATCTTAACCATTACACTACGGAGGCTCCCTGATGCAATCACCATTTCCACACCTACCTGTCTAATTGCATGAGAGGTCAGTGCAGTCTACTACACATTTTCTTTCAGATTATGCAAATTTAAATAGGTGTGTGCACAACCCGGTCCCAGGCCTCAGTTGACCCTTATGGTCACTTAGTTGAGTGGTCGGGAGAGTGGAGAACCCAGTCCCTTTGTAGTGTTATGGTAAAAAGGGCTCACCTCCTTGGGTCACACTTCAAACCAGAGAACTATTGAAAGAATTGGTGCATTAGTTGATTAAAGTTGCAGAGTCCGATGGTTTTGAGTTTCTGTCATTTTCTGAGTTAAATATATTAAATTGATTGTAATAGCTTCCATTACTTTAGCTTGAAGTAACTTTTATTTTAAATGTCTAACTTTTGAGATATTTGAAGTGCAACCATCGACAAATAATTTTGGCAAGCACGGCAAAACTCTGACACCATAGGTTTCTGCATTAACAGGTTAGATTAAATGGGCTCTGTATGCCCTTCTATGTGGTGACAAGTGTTTAATAAGTGCACCCGTATCTAAGTTGGATATGTAGAATCAAATCTGGATAATTGTTTTGGTTTTGAAAATTTGATGTTTTCATCGGACTATGCAGCTTTAAATGGTAAACCTTTGAGTTATTTGAAGTGCAAACATGTCAAATTAGTTTTGGCAAGCATGCCACAATTCGGACACCATAGATTTCTGTAGTAACAGCTTCTATTAAATTGACTCAGTATTCCCTTATATGCTGAAGCAAATGTTCAATAAATGCACCAGTATCTAACTTAGATTTGTAGAATAAAATTTAGATAATTGCTTTGGTTTTGAAAATTCGATACTTCATCGGACTATGCAGCTGTAAGATGGGGAATTTTAAATCGCAGACAGTTGGTCTTCCTCATTCCACTGCACCTTGTCCTATCCCAATAATGCTGAACACCAGTCTAGATAGTGACAAGTCTAAATATTTATGTCATTGATTTGACTCGGTCAGGGTTCGAATCCCATGACCTACCAAAATGGGAGGTGGGCGCTCAATTCATTCGGCCAATCCAGACTATAAGAGAAGAGCAAGGCTGACTGCCTTGACTTACTAGTAGCCTAGTGATTTTCGGAGCTCCCCCAGATACATTATATGTGGATAGTGATAAGACCCTTATCGTGTAATAAGCTCTGTAGTGCCCCCCCCCCCCCCCCCCACACACACACATACTTATTTGGGAGGGGGTACCGGTGTAGCAGGAAATCGCAAACCCTGTAAATCGCAAACCCCCACTTGTGATTTCCTAGGAAATCGCAAACCCCCATGCCATATACAGGCATGGGGGATTTGCGATTTCCTAGGAAATCACATATCCCCCCTGGACATTGCAAACCCCCCATGTTTAGCAGTCTATATCCTAATGAAAAAATCTTTGCGATTTGAAAACGGCCTTTATTCACAGATGTCGCCACTGTGGCCATTATAAAGGCCAGGTCAAGAGTTGCAACAATATCCTGGTATTATCACTCAGTTTCAGGATTAGCAATGTAAACAATATCGTCCTTTTTAGTTTCAACTTCAGTCACTGCATCCAGTAAATACAACCATTTTAATATTCCAAATCCTTATTTATCCATTATTTATACCATCATTTACTAGTGTGTTAGTTGAATATTATAAAATGCTACAAAGCATTGGGGGTTTGCGATTTCCAGGGGGGTTTGTGATTTCCTAGGAAATTGCAAACCTCGGGGTGTGCGATTTCCAGGGATTTGCGATTTCCTGCTACACCGGCATGCACCTCTCCAACCCCCTGTGCGGAGGGTGACACTCCGGGTGGGCGGTCATGGATCTTTTACCACCAACTCATACCACACTACTTGTTTCTCTATCATTGCATAACGCAAGAATTATATCAATTTGAAGTCAGAGCTGGGAGATCATTGGAGTCAGTTCCCATGCGGCGGGAAGCAGAGAGTGCCTGGTTACAGAGGGGCCTACAGAGAATACAGGGTGTTGGGAAGAGAGAGGTGCCTGGACAGGAGCACTGAAAATTATTATAGACTATTCTATTTTTTGTCACATAATAAATGTATAACCCATATATCTATATAAATATATATATCTTCTCCCGCAGAATTTAACAATGCTTATTAAGAAAGCTTAATTGGATTTCCTATTCAGTCACTTCTGACAAATATATTTGCACAACCCTTCTGATCTGAACATCTAATAAAGTCTAAATGCCAATCACTGCCAAGTTGGCGCCATAAATCTGCACACTAATCAAAATTGGTGTTTGATTGGATGGTTGTTGGAGTATTACATCCTAGTAACAGCTAAGGTCATATCAGGATGGGTACCGACTTACAACAGTACACAGTCATAGCAACTTTATAGTGCTGCCCTACTGGGAAATCAGGCTGCTGGCACGATGACCTCATATCCAACTCAGTCACATTATCCTGACACTGAGCTAATCAGTCTTTTCCCTATCCTATTAATACCAGGTCAGGAAGTGACAAAACTTAGTATCAATTTTATAAGTCATCAGTTTGGCTCGACCGTGAATCGAACTGCGATCTCCCGCATGCGAGGCCTGTGCTCTCCAGATCCAGCCACCATGCCCGGTCAAATTGGTGTTTGCGGCCATAGTGCTTTTTATTGCACCTCATTACCCGGCTAGGTAAGTCTTTTGGTTTTGAAAATTGCGCCGTACTACGCAGCTTTAAATCCACCTATTTGGGCTTAGGGGTGAAGGTAGGGAATTATGCCGCCCATGGAAATTAATGCCCATGACACTAAAACCAAGCTCAGCTCACGCTCCTTACCATCATAGTCAGTCATTACACGGGGCTGGTAGGTGGCAGATGACAGACCCTGCACACTGATCAACCATCAACCGAGGTGGAACCAGCTTTTTAAATACAAAGGTAGGTGTTCTACTCAAACTACAGGGGGTCCAATTATTCTGTAATCTATCACTCATTCTCTATCACACCCACCACACCCACCACACCCACCACACCCACCACACCCACCACACCCACCACACCCACCAAACCCACCACACCCACCACACCCACCACACCCACCACACCCACCACACCCACCACACCCACCACACCCACCACACCCACCACACCACCACACCCACCACACCCACCACACCCACCACACCCACCAAACCCACCAAACCCACCACACCCACCACACCCACCACACCCACCACACCCACCACACTCACCACACCCACCACACCCACCAAACCCACCAAACGCATCACAAATCAGCTCATGTTGCCAGCAGCCTCGTCTTTCAGTGGGACAGCACTATAAAGTCACCATGAGTGCATACTATCACAAGGTGGTACCCATCCTGATATGACCTTAGATGTTGACAGGAGATAAAACCCCAACAAACAAACCCTTGTCGTGGATGTGCTTAAACTGCATAGCCTGATGAACACATCAAATTTAAAAACCAAAACAATTATCTGGATTTGATTCTACACATCTAACTTAGATACTAGTGCACGTATCAAACATTTTTCACCACACAGAGGGGAATACTGAAGCAATTTAATAGAACCTGTTACTGCAGAAGTCTATGGTGTCAGACATTTTGGTGTGGTTGCCAAAATCAATTTTGTGTGATTGCACTTCAAATATCTAACAAATTAGCCACTTAAAATAAAAGTTACTTCAAACTCGAGTAAGGTAGATTATAACAATCAACCTAATATATCTACCTCAGAAAATGACAACAACTCAAAACCATCGGACTATGTACCTTTAATTAAAGGAGCTCCATAGATGCACCAACCAACATGGCAGTGGAAGAACTGATGTCGTGGATAGCATCTCATCGTGTAGCGTGCTCTGTGGAGATAGAATTTCCACCAACAACCTGCCCTCCGATGGCAGTTGCAGGAATTAAAGTTGTGTAGTCCGATGATTTTGAGTTTCTGACATTTTCTGAGATAATCACATTAGGTTGATCGTTATAATGTATTTTAATTTAGCTTGAAGTAACTTTTATCTTAAATGGCTAATTTTCGAGATATTTGAAGTGCCGCCATGCAAAACTAATTTTGGCAAGCACGCCAAAACTCTGATACCATAGCCTTCTGCTGTAACAGCTACTAAATTGAGTCAGTATTCCCTTATGTTTGGCAACAAATGTTTAATAAGTGTGCCAGTATCTAAGTTAGATATGTAGAATCAAATTTAGATAATTATTTTGGTTTTGAAAATTTGATGTTCTCAATGGACTATGCAGCTTTAATTTCATGGATATCACCTCACTGCGCATGCTCCATAGAAAGAAATAACAGTTTAGTTGTAACTCTTGCATTTTCCAGGACCTGTCTCGGCGTCCGGGGACGGTGTTCAGCACGCTGAGCAGTGTGGCACTGCCACCGTCCCGCGCTGGCCCCTTACCGCACCTTGCCGATTACTACGCTGCGCTGCCTGCGCCGTCGTGCTTCTCGTCTGCTGGCGGCGACCCTTCCCGCCATACGTCATGCGCGTACAGCGCCCCCCTGCCGCGCGGCGGCGAGCCGGTGCAAGAGGCGCGGGCCAGCACGGCGCCCTGTAGGACGCTGAGCAATCTGCGCGGAGGGTCTTGCTCCGGGTGCGGGATGAGGCCCCGTCCGCTGGCCTCTTGTCCGCCGCTCGGCGCCCACGTGATCGAGCACCGAGCGCGGCGCGGGGAGCGACGGGAGCCGCTCAAGTGGGTGCCCGCCCTCAACACGTGGGTGGTCGATAAGGTAAGAGGACAACACGAGGCCAGAATTACCCTTCCCTTTTGTTGTTGATAATGATAAACATGTTGATTTTTTCTTTTTGTGTACATTAGTTGATTAAAATTTAAAGTTGCATAGTCCGATGGTTTTGTATTTCTGTATTTTTTTCTGAGATAAATATATTAGATCGATCACTAGTATCTACTTTACATTAGATGAAAGTTACTTTTATTTTAAATGGTAAACTTTTGAGATATTTTGAGTTCAAACATGGAAAATTAGTTTTGGCAAGCTTGCCAAAACTGTGACACCATAGACTTCTGCAGTACCAGGTTCTGTTAAAGTTGCATAGTCCGATGGTTTTGAGTTTCTCTCATTTTTCTGAGGTAAATATACTAAATTGATTGTCTAAAGCTGCGTTTACACGGGCGAGTTGAAACGCCCCAGCTGGAACCAGTTGCCTAGTTTGTTTTAAATGTGTCCGTGTAAACGCGGCACTGCGGCGTTTTAGGGCTGAACCGTTTCGGCTGGAACGTCCCGCGTATACCACCTAATCAGGTGGTCTACAGGAAACGTTTCAGCTGGTTCCTAGGCAGCTATAGTGTACAATAGTGGTGCTCGCCGGCTACAGTCTCAGCAGTAACTAATCGCTGGTGCCCAGCAGTGTTAGGGCCTGATTAGGCCGAAATCTAGTGAATGCGATCATATTTAACAGAATTTCATACTCAAATAATGAAATTTAATTAAATTAACCTTAAATTCCAACCGATATTAACGTAGCAGCTCGATCAGCGTTGAATCGCCGAGTGTAAACAAAACAAATAGCAGTGATGCCAGCAACGTGCGAAAATCCGCGCATGCGCAGAAGCCACGAAAATACGACACAGTTGTTGTTGTTTTGGGGAGTTTTCAGTCGCATTGGTGCGCTGAAGGCTGCCGTGTAAACGCGCCACGAGAACGTTTCAGGTAGAACGCTTTGTCTTGAATCGTTTTACTTTTGGCCGTGTAAACGCAGCTATAATCTACCTTTCTTTAATTTGAAGTAACTTTTATTTTGAATGGCTAACATTTGAGATATTTGAAGTGCAAACATGTCAAATTAATTTTGGCAAGCACGCCAAAACTCTGATGCCATAGGCTTTAGCAGTAACCAGTTTGATTAAATTGACTCAGTATCACCTTCTATGTGGCAGCAAATGCTTAAAAGTGCATCATTATCTAAGTTAGATATGTAGAATCAGATGTAGATAATTGGTTTGGTTTTGAAAATATATCTGATGCTTCATCGGACTATGCAGCTTTAAATTGACTCAGCATTGCCTTCTATGCAGAAACAAATGCTTAAAAAGTGCATCAGTATCTAAGTTAGATATGCAAAATCAAATCTAGATAATTGGTTTGGTTTTGAAAATTTGCTATTTCATCGGACTATGCAGCTTTAAGCAGGAGAAATTTCAATGGTGGACAATTGGTCTTCCTCATTCCACTGCTCCTTGCCCTATCCTAGTAATGCCGGGCACCAGGCTAGGCAGGAACAAGTATCAATTTTTATGTTATTGTTTTGATTCGGCCAGGTTTTGAAGCCCACAACCTACCAGAAAGGGAGGTGGACGCTCAACTCATTCGGCCATCACGGATTCAAGCTTTCCTCACCATTAATTAAAGCTGCATAGTCAGATGGAGCATCACATTTTCAAAACCAAAACAATGAGCTAGATGTTATTCTATATATCTGACTTAGATACTGATGCACTTATTAAGCAATTGTTGTCACATAGAAGGGGATAGTGAGTCAATTTAACAGAACCTGTTAATGCTGAGGCCTATGGTGTCAGAGTTTTGGCGTGCTTGCCAAAACTAATTTTCCATGTTTGCATTTCAAATATCTCAAAAGTTAGCCATTTAAAATAAAGGTTACTTCAAACCAAAGTAAGGTATATTATAACAATCAATTTAATATATTTATCTCAGAAAAATGATAGAAACTCAGAACCATCGGACTATGCAACTTTAAAGAACTGTTTTTTCCGGCCGTGTCCAACTTAAAGTTGCATAATCCAAGGTTGTTGAGATCTGTTACTTTTTTAGATAAATATTGTAGGGTGATTGTTATAATTCAGGACACGAGACGGAGCTATAGTATGGAATTTTATTAGGTTAAGGGTTACATTAGGTGAGAGTTGAGGTATGATATAATAGTAGTCAGGTGAGTATATCAATTCAATAGGTCAATATGTACAATCAGGTCAAGGAACAGTGATGTCACTTGTTGGGGTAGGTGTATAAGGTGAATAGGGAGGATCATTAGGACAGTAGGCCCTCTAGTGAAGAACCTCATGAGGAGAAGGGGGGAGAATAGGGGTAGGGAAGGAGGACAAGTCAGGCGTTATGTTAATAAGATCAGTAGGATAATCAATAGTACAATACGGCCATCAGTTAATCAGGTGAATAGGGAGGGCTCAATGGAACAATAAGTCATGAGTCTGTACATGACCCGGGCCTCAACCCTTCTCGTTGTAGGTCGTAAAGTTGGGTCGGGTGGGGCAGTGAATATAGGGAGAGGTGTTGGTGGTTCGGCATCTGGAGGAGAAGCGCCGTTGGGGCGGTGGGATGGCGGAAGTGACGTCATAGGGGTCGCCGGGTACAAGCGGTGGCTCCAGCACGGGCATGGTGTCGCCACCTGGAGTTAATCGGGGGGGGGGGGGGGGCTATGAATAAAAGGGGGGAGAGGAGGGTGGTGTGGGGATGGCGGTAGGGATAAGGCGGGTCAGCTCCGACTCGGTCCCGAATTATCCATATTGCCAATCAATATGGACAATTTACCTCACTTTAGTTTGAAGTAATTTTTTATTTTAAAGTTGGATACTCTGACAATTTTGAGTTTCTGCTATTTTCTGAGATAAATAAATTATATTGATTGATATAATCTACTTTAGGTTAGGTTGAAATAATATTTAATTTAAAGGGTTAACTTTTGAGAGATTTGAAGTGCAAACATTCCAAATTAATTTTGGCAAGCATATCAAAACCCTGTCACCATAGGCTTCAGCAGTAACAGGTTTTTAAAATTAAATTGGCTTAGTGTTCCCTTATATGCAGCAACACATGCTTAAGAAGTCCACCACTATGTACGTGTTTTTTTTTTTTTTTAAAGTTGATGTATTCATCAGACTATGCAACTATCACATAAACAAATTACAGAGTAAGGTAATTAAAGCTGAATAGGTTGATTAAAGCATCAAGCTGGTGCAGGCCGCAGTGGACTGAGGTATTAGATGCTGGTGCATTTATTAAAGTTGCGTAGTCCAATGAAATATAAAATTGTCAAAACCAAACCAATTATCTAGATTTGATTTTACATATCTAATTTAGATACTGATTCACTTATTAAGCATTTGTTTCTGTGTAGAAGGCAATACCGAGTCAATTTAACAGAACCTCTTTCTGCAGAAGTCTATGGCGTCAGAGTTTTTGGTAAGCTTGCCAAAACTAATTTTCCATGTTTGCACTCAAAATATTTCAAACATTTACCATTTAAAATAAAAGTAATTTCAAACTAATGTAACATAGATACTAGTGATCGATCAAATATATTTATCTCAGAAAGAATGTAGAAATTCAAAACCATCGGACTATGCAACTTTAAGCATTTGTTGCTGCATAGAACACATAGAAGGTATTACAAAGATATGGTAATAGAACATGTTACTGCTCAAGCCTGTAGTTTTGACAAGCACGCCAAAATTATTTTGACATTTAAATTTCAAATACTCCTATGTTAAATTTTAAATCAAAGTTATTTCAAGTAAGGTCGATTTTGATAACAAACCTAATATAAATATTTCTTAACCAAACAGAATCTCAAACCTATCGGACCTATGTAAGTTTACTTATATTATATTGTCACTACTTTAGTTTTAGCTAACGAAAAGGCTGTTTGTTTGTTGATTTGTTTAATATATAAAGGCACTTGGTACTGGGTGTGGAATTAATCTTAACTCCTAGATAAGAGATGGAATGAAGAGATGGGTAATTAGGATAATTTGAGTAATTTTGGTAATAATCTTAAAGTTGCATAGTCCAATGGCTTTTGAATTTCTCCCTCATTTTTTAGATACATGTATCAGGTTGACCATTATAACATAATGGTTTTTTTTAATGTTTCTTTTTTTATTGAGGCTGTATTTATACTGTCCATAGCATGTAAGCCCGGGTAACCAGGCTTGTTTTCAATGCTGGCCAGCTGTAGTCTTGGTGTTGTCTTACCAAGCAGTAGCTGCTGATAAGTTATTTGATTGTCTGCATTTCAGTAGCAGATAGATCTGTTGGTACTTTTAGTAGCCTATGTTAGTTTTTTTTGGGCCCTCTTGGCATTGAGTTTTTGTTCTATTCTTATTACTATGTTAGTTGTTTTCTTAGGGTTCTATGTTAGTGTTTGGGGGTTTTCTTGGGAAGAGTTTTCCCTTTTTTTCTACTTAATTCTATACTAGCCTATTTTATTTACATGTCCATAGGCCTGTACGTGTTTGTTTGAATTTGATTTGATTTATATTGTTGTTGGATATGTTATCTGGTTTTTATATTATATTATATCACCTGCCCCATTGTGGTGCAGTTCAGTTGGGGTTCCCAGTTTTTATTTTGCACAGATATTTTTTGTACGTTTTTAGGTCAGGGATTTGTCTTTCTTTCACCGTTTGCGCATTCCATGCCTTGGCGGCCATTTCCAGTGTGCTCCTTTCATGGGCTTTGATCTGGCTTCTGGTCTGCCTTAGTAGTGGTGCCTTGCTTGCTCTGGTGTCCCTTAGTGGTTGGGTTAGACGCTTAATGTCTTGGCTATATCCATATGCTAATGTTTTTAGGTGGATTATCCTTCTGTTTTCTAGAAGCTTTACTTTAGTTCTTTTGTGTAGGTCATAAGTGGGGTGTAGTTTGTCTACTTTCAGGCTGATTTTCAGGGCCCTATTTTGTAGTATCTGCAATTTTTTAAGTATCTCTTTTTTAGCACCCATGTAGATTACATCCCCATAGTCAAAGTAGGGGAGTACCATGCCTTTGAAGATTTTTATTTACATATCTTGTGTCATATAGTTTCTTAGTTTAGTAAATAGCTATAGTTTGTGATTTACTTTTTGTATGATTTTTGTTACACACAGGTTGTAGTTTAGCTGGCTATCTAGTTCTAGGCCTAGGTATTTGTAGTGATTTACACTTTCCAGTGTTTGGTTTCCTAGTGTGCATTGTAGGTTTCTTCCTGTGATTGCTGTATGTGAGAAGAGTACAGTTTTAGATTTATTTGCATTGATGGTTATTTTATTGGACTCACACCAGCCATCCAGTTTTAGCAGGAGGTTGTTTAGTTTGGTTGCTACCTCCTCTACAGTGCTTCCTTCTGCATATACAACAGTGTCATCCACATATAGCTGGAGACATTCTGTCTCCAGCCATTTTTCTAGGTCATTTATGTAGAGTATAAATAGTAATGGTCCCAGGACTGATCCTTGGGGTACACCACAGGTGACAGTTTGTTGGTCTGAGAGTGTACCATTTACTTTAGTTTTTTGCTGCCTGTTGTTTAGGTAGCATTTTATCCAGTTTATTGATTTGGATTTAATGCCCATGTTGTTTAATTTTCTTATTAATATGCTGTGGTCTACAGTGTTAAAGGCTTTGCTGAAGTCGATGAAGGCTGCTCCAACTAATTTCTTTTGGTTCAATGATGCCAGCACATCACTTGTTAGGTTTGCTATTGTTTTTGATGTGGAGTGGAGTTTTCTGAAACCTCCTTGCCTCTTGTTTAGTATATTGTTTTTTCCAGGTGCTCATTTATGTGCCTGTGGAATATTTTTTCAATTAGCTTGCCTGGTGTTTGCAAGATTGATATTGGTCTGTAGTTCCCCATGTTTTGTTTGTCACCACTTTTGTAGATGGGGGTGATGGTTGCCATCTTCCATGCTGTGATGAAGTGTCCCTGCTCAAATGATATGTTGAACAGGTCGACCATGATATCTGGGATGGCTTTGAGTGCCTCTTTTAGTATTTTTGTGGGGATTCCATCTATTCCACTTGGTTTGTTTTCATCTATGTCATTTATTAGTTGCGTTAGTTCTTTTAGGTCAGTTTTGCAGGTGGGGATTTCATCCTGGATATTTTCTGACTTGTTTTCCCAGATTCTTGTGAATTTCTTTGATAGCCTTTGTCCTACCGTGGCAAAGTGGGTATTTAGTTTATTTGCTGCATCACTATCTGTGTGTGTATTTCCATCCTTATCCTGGAAGCTTATGCATTCTTCTATCTTATTTTTGGGAAATAGTAAGCTTACATTTTTCCAGAACTTATTTGCGTTGCTTCCCCAGTCCTTGTCTTGTTTTATTATATATTTGCTTTTTGCTGTCCTCACTGCTTTGAGGGAGTTGTTTCTGGCAGTATTATAGGCCCTTTTATCCTCTGGGTCTTTAGTACATTTCACTTTGTCACCTAGCTTTCGTTTTGTTGCGATATGCGTTAACAGTTCCCTGACTACCCACGGGTCTTGGCTTCTCTGTATTTTTAGTTTCTTTATGGGACACATTTCATCTAATGATTGTTTTATTTCTGTGACAATGTTATTCCAGTAGATATCAGTGTCATCTCTGTCTGTTGTGAGGTTGTCTATATTTTCATATAGGTGGTTTGTTAGTGTTTCTTTTGAGTAGTTTTTTAGGGATCTGCTCATCTTATATTTATATTGGCTTGTGCTTTTGAGTTTTTCCCTTGTTACATATATTAGCTCATGGTCACTTATACCCCAGCTTCTAGTGCCCCATTTTGTGGCATGGTTTGAGTTGGTTAGTATTAGGTCAATTGTTGAGCTATTGTTTCCTAGTCTTGTGCTTTCTGTAATAAGTTGGTGTAGCCCTAGGATTTTGATAGTGGTTTGTAGCATTAGTTTATTTTTGTCATTGCTACTGTACTTTATGTTGAAGTCCTATAGCACAAAGATTTTTGCATTTGTTAGTTTTCTCACTGCATTTATGCTTCTGTCTAGAGTTTCAAGGAATGTTTCAATATCCCCGGAGGGTGGTCTGTAGAGGCTTGCTATGGCTATGTTAGCCTGCTTCTCGTTTTTTATTAGGCACCATAGTAGCTCCAGGTGTTCATTTGAGTTGTTTGCTATTTTTAGGGCCTTAGTGTCTAGATTTTTTTAGGTTTTGCAGTAGATTGCAACACCTCCACCTTTTTTTGTTTGGTTTGCTATGTTAATTTGCTGTCTGTCTTTACGTACAAGCCTATATCCTTCTATGTTGAGGGTGTTGTCTTGATGTCTGTCAGTGAAGCATGTTTCTGACAGTGTTAAAACATCAACATTTTCATTTTGTAGGTGCATTTTTATTGTGTCTGTTTTATTGGATGCACTCTGGCAGTTTAGGTGGGAAAAGTGATGTGCATTATACTGGAGTCACTTTTATTAGAAAACGCCTAATTTTGGAGAAATTTGAGCTGAAAGAACCTAAAATAACAGAGGCCTAGGCTCAGCTGGGGAGAGGTGGCTGATTGGTGGCGCCACCGGAACATATCGGTAGTTTGTTAGGATAGGATGATAGGTTCCCATCCATACATTTATACTCACATAATACGTATTGCATCACATATATAGAAAGAGAGGAAGGCAGAGAGGAGAGATACAATATCATTATGGCATTTAATATGACTATATGTATATTTATATAAATTACCAAATTTAAAATTTGACCGTCCACACATGTCTGCAGGCGGTTGTGACAAGACGCAGCTGGTATCAGGGTGGCCAGGAGCCACTCACAGGTGGTGCCATAGTGGCAGAAACAGGAACTAACTCATAACTCCTTAGTATTAGTAGTTAATAACTATAAAAGAGAACTGATAAGTAGTAGTGTCCTTGTTTATATTCCCATAATAGATTATAGAGCATATATATATATATATATAGCCATACTATCTATACAGTACAACCCCATTAAACCAAGCTCGGTTAATCTAAACGATCGGTTAATCCAAACTTTTTTCAGTGGCCTGGCAAAATACTACCATTTATCATATAAAAAAGTTGGTTAAACCAAAGTCGGTTAATTCAAATTATCGGTTAATCCAAACAAAATTGTCGGGCGCCATGCCACTTCCAGTATAGTTAAAGTTGCATGGTCCGATGGCCTTTGAATTTTTGTCTTATTTTTTAGATAAATATATCAAATTGATCGTTACAAGCTACTAATCATTACTCCGGAGTGATTTTGATTAAAGATGATTAGTTTTGAAGTAATATGAGCTGAAAGAACCAAAAATAATTTCGACAAGCTTGCCAAAAGTCCTGTGGCTATGACCCAGATGTCATCTCGCGGTGACCACGTGATGTGAGATGACCTGGAACCTTACAGGACTGTAGGTAGGTATTCCTGGTTGGGTGACATTCTGGGAATGGATTAGTGACATAGGCCCATGGCACTAGGGCTTTAAAAAAAAAAATGTGTGTCTGTTGTCTGATTGTGTCTGTCTGTCTATGTATGTCTGTATGTATCTGTGTGTGTGTGTCTGTCTGTGTGTATGTCTGTGTGTGTCCATCTGTGTGTTTCTGTGCTGTGTATGTGTGTATGTGTGTATGTATGTGTGTATGTATGTCTGTGGTGTATGTGTGTCTGTGTGTGTATGGATGTGTATGTCTGTATGTGTGTGTGTCTGTGTATGTATGTGTGTGCATGTATATGTGTGTGTGCCTCTGCCTGTGTGCGGCTGTCTATGTGTTTCTGTATGTGGGTGTGTCTCTCTCTCTGCAAAGTCAGGTCAGGTGTATGTGTCTGTGTATGTCGGGTGTGTGCATGTCTGTGTGTTTGTGTGTCTGTGTGTGCTGTCTATGCATGTCTGTCTGTGTGTGTCTATCTATGTGTGTCTGTCTGTGTGTGTATATGTATGTGTGGTAATGTCTGTGTGTGTATGTGTGTGTATCTATGTGTGTCTGTGTATGTATGTATGTGTGTATGTATATGTATGTATGTGTCTGTGTGTGTATGTGTGTATGTATGTGTGTATGTCTGTGTGTGTATGTCTGTGTGTGTCTGTCTGTGGGTGTCTCTGGCTGTGGGTGTCTGTGTGTGTGTGGCTCTCTCTCTGCAAAGTCAGGTTGGGTGTATGTGTGTCTGTGTATGTCAGGTGTGTGCATGTGTGTGTTTCTGTGTATGTGTGTGCTGTCTGTGTATGTCTGTCTGTGTGTGCCTATCTATGGGTGTCTGTATGTGTGTGTATGTCTGTGTATGTATGTCTGTGTGTATGGCTGTGTGTGTATGTCTGTGTGTATGTCTGTCTGTATGTATATGTGTCTGTGTGTGTATGTCTCTGCATGTCTGTCTGTGTGTATGTCTGTGTGTGTATGTCTGTGTGTGTATGTCTTGTGTGTGTATGTCTGTGTGTGTATGTCTGTGTGTATGTCTGTCTGTGTGTCTCTGTAAAATCAGGTCAGGAAACACACAGACACATACACACACATCCACCTCATATCCCCTTCCCCTCTATGACCCTGCACAGCAGGCCTACTTGGTTGGGGAGGGCTAATGGGGTCACGAGATTGGCCTAATTGGTTAATGGCCTTCCTGCATAATGGGTGTTTCAAACTGAGTGTTCAAAGGGGTGAGGTTATAAACTCACTGGTTATTCTGTATATACTGTCCCAAATCATTAGCTAATAGACCAATATCTAAGTTGGATATATAGCATAAAATGTAAGTAGTTGTTTTAATTTTGACCAAATTATATTTCATCGGACCATGCAACTTTAAACCAAAGTTTCATGTGGTTATAACTTATATAAGGTCATCTGAGACTTTTTTTATATGATAAATAGTAGTATTTTGCCGGGCCGCCAAAATAAGTTTGGATTAACCGATAGTTGGGTTTAACCGAGCTTGGTTTAACGGGGTTATACTGTATATACATAAAAAACAATAATCAAAATGTCCACATACATTGTATATTACATTCATAATGCACCAGCATTTTTGCCAAAGCCAAGTCAAAGTCAAAGCCAAAGCTTGGTTAAACCAATGATCGGTTAATCCAAACAAATTTCTAGGGTCCCTTAAAGTTTGGTTTAATGGGGTTATACTGTATATCCATATTATATGTATATATACATATATATCAAGTATGGTTTTGTGGGTAATATGTGCTTTATTAGTTCAGTCAGGTGCTACAGGGTGGAGGTTATATTTTGGTAGTTTTTATTGCTGTTATATATTTTGCTCCTTTTTTCAGGGGTGGGGGTAGGGGTGGGGGTGGGGGTGGGGGTGGGAGGGAGAAAGGGAGAAGAGGGAGGGTGGGAAATGATTGGAACTATGTTTTATTTGTATTCTCAACTCTTATGGTATAACCAGGTAGTTTTATTAATGCATGTCTATGTTGGTAGGGAAAAGGTCGTCCTGACTGAAGTCAGGCATTTAGTGTGTATATATATGTATATATATATATATATATATATATATATATATATATATATATACATACATATATATATATAAATATATATATTTGGTTAGTTGTTACTATGTTAGAGTTTTACATCCTGGCAACCTCTAAGGTCATATCAGGACAGGTACCGACTTGTGACAGCGCACACTCATGGTGATTTTATAGTGCTTCCCCACTGGGAAATCAGGCCACCAGCCACATGACCCGATATCCAACTCATTCACATTATCCTGAGACTTAGCTAACCAGTCCTTCCCCCATCCTATTAATGCCAAGTGCCAAGCTAGGAAGTGACAAGTATCAATTTTGTACGTCATTGGTTTGACTCGACTGGGAATTGAACTCCCGATCTCCCACACGGAAGGCCTGCGCTCTACCAATTTGGCAACCATGTCCGCTGTGGGGAAAAGGTCATCCTAATGAAATAAGGTGTTTAGTGTGCGTATGTATATATATATATATATATATATATATATATATCTATATATATGATGTGTAACTATAAGCATTATGCGAGTATAAATATGTGGAAGGGATTATTGTTATTATATTGTTATTATATATTATTATTATATTACATTATTAGCCAATGGGCACTCTCCATGTATTCGCTCCTTACTCATACGAGGACTGGTGGCGCCACCACCGGCCCGACCCTATACTAACTACCGGTGCTCCAACTCTCGGAATTTTTCATACACATACACACATACTTATATATATACACACATTTAAATATAAATCGGTCTCTATTTATTGGCGTATCCCAGTCTTCATCGATTGGTCCCTGATTGTTTCACGCGCCGTTCCCTTTCTGCTCCTTTAAACTGCTTTGATCAGGCGCTTTCATTAACGCGTGTAGCCCTGGGAGCTTGGTGCCGGTTCGAGTAACCTTATCCGCCCGCCGGACCTATATATGTGACATTTAACGCCGGCTCGGGCTCTAAGTTCTAACCCTGCACCCTAAATCGATATACCGTAAAACAACAGATTGCTGCACAAATTGCTCAATTAAAATAAAGTCGGTGTGGGGAGAGGGAGGGTGTGGGGTATTACTTTAAATTGAAGCTTATCCAGTTTATTGGGGGTGGGGGAGGGGGGATGCGCAGTGTTACACATGGTTTGTATGCCTCACATATTTGGTGCATGTGAATATGCATTTATAAATGGCCATTTAAACAAATTTAAATGCATATAATATATTAGGGCATATATGTATGTATTAACATTTCTGAAAATGACAGCACTTAATTTATATCTTCAAGTATTGATGTATATAAACCATAATCTAGGTATGTAAATATCAATATATATGTATATATATATATGTAGAGAGAGAGAGAGATAATGAGTGGTCTGACTATCTGTTGGTGGTTTACGTCCTAGCAACATCTAAGGTCATACCAGGACGGGTGAAAGAGTGAGTGAGAGAATTATTTCATTTGAACAAAACGAGAGGGAGGGATCGCGAAAAATATATAGTTTTATTTACTGACAAGCATAAGCTATTATATAGACAACGCAGACTTCATCTGTATGAGGTTTGGGGTTTACAGTTTTGACTCCTGGTTGCCCCCCACCCACCCACCCACCCACCCCGATGAGAGGTTATAGAAATCAAGGTGGGGAGACTGAGGTGGACAGACCGACAGAAGTGCAGGTGGGTGGCGATCAAAGGCAATAGCTTGCACATAAACCACAATGCTTGGATACCACAGTGAATAGAGCTAACACCAACCGCTATAGCCTAATCATAAACATTGCCAATTAACAATATTGGTGGGAGACTGTTAAGACGAACAATGCACCATGGGAACTATCATTTCCCACGAAATGTAGGAGGAGAGTAACCTATCCTTCGTGGATGGGGGCGGGAAGATTGATATTAGACGCGGGAAACACAGCCCATTGCGACGTTTCGGCAGCAGCTGGATGTTCTGGATGGTTCAACATGCTTCGGTATTCTTCGGGACTGCTCCAAATGTTGGGCACCACTCGGAGACATCAGCGGCTATAACTAAGCATAAACATTGCCAATTAACAACATTGGCTGGAGATCATTAAGACGAACAATGCACCATGGGAACCATCACCGCCCACAAAATGTGGGAGGACAGTAACCTATCCTTCGTGGATGGGGGCGAGGTAGATTGATATTAGACGCGGGAAACACAACCCGTTGCGACGGTTTCAGCAGCAGCTGGATGTTCTGAACAGTTTGGCATGCTTCGGTATTCTTCGGCATGCTTCGGTATTCTTCGGAGACTGCGTGACGCCGGGAACAAGATGGCGGAGACGCTCTTCTGGGTTCTGATCGCACTTGTCGTTCTGTCGTGTCGTGATCTCGTCAAGAGCGTCTTCCTTCATTGACGGATTATTTTCGAGTCAGTAGGAGTGACATACAGCAGGGATTGTCGTCTGCTCGCGCACGGCTACATACACATATACGCATATGTTACAGGTGTGACATCACAATCACGTGACTCGCCTTGACAACCACTCGCGAAGGGTAAAATAAATGCAGCATTTGTGCTGTGCACAGCTATAGAGGGGGTGTAATGAGGTCAGAAGACAACTTTCAGTGGCCATATTGGATGACATACAGAAGGCTTGCAACTGCCTACACTGTGCTTATTTACTGATTGGTTGGTTTATTTGTCACTGTTTTGAGCAGTTTGGCCTCAGAAGTTGTTGCTAAAGTGCTGTAAGTAAACACATTGGATGTAAACCTCCCACAACCTCCCATAACACAAGAAAACTCTGTTTTACTGCATCTGCATGCATTCACAACATGGCTAGGGAGGGTGCTCGTAATCCAAGATGGCAGTCCGCTGACCGCTGATTGCTAAGTAATGACGTCACGTGCACTCCCTCTATAGACGAGTAGGCCTATAGACGTTCAGTCTAAGTCACACTCACAAATTACAGAATTTGATTTTAGCAGTGAATAGCCACGCTCCTAAATAACAGAATTTAATCTGAAGCAGTGACAAATTTATTGTGCATGTATTACGCCTGCTCGCATGTGTTTACTGCTGGCTCTACTGAATAGCTGATGTTAACAGTGACTGGCGCTCGCTTGCTCTTTTCAATTGACATTGTGCTTTTTGTTGGTCGTTTTTGTTTGTATTAACGTTTGCTCGCGCGTGTTTACCGCGTGACAGTAAACTTTGCCACTTAGGGAATACTCTGCATTTGTTTTACCCTTCGTGGAGGTTGCTAAGGGCCGTGGTGTAAACATGCCCGGATCTCCGACTTCGAGAATGCAATATGGGATTATTATGGGATTGTCGTTAGGCACTATTATGGGATGGCGACAGTCGTCACAGAGAGAAGCTTCCCGATTGGATAACTTGTTGATGTAAATATATAGGACAATGAACAGTTGCAGTTTAAGCCTGAAATGAATAGACCCACCACTGCTCAACACTTCAGGATTGGCTGGTAATACTAATAGTGGCTTTTACACATTACATACCAAGGCAAATGGATGGACTTTGATCATATCCAGTGTTGAGATTAAATAACAACACCAGACGCCCCAGCCTAGACAAAGTTCACTTAACCTTTTTAAGTTCACTTAAATCTTTTACAAGATAGGAGGAACTTGAGAGAAAGAAAAATGGAGAAAAATACTGAAAGAAAACAACATTAGGAGAATAGGGTTGATTATATTTAACACTGTTTAAAGCTGCATAGTCCGATAAAAGCATCACAATTTCCAATCTAAATCACTCGACTAGACTTAATTCTGCACATCCAACCTAAATACTGGTGCGCATCTGTTGCTGCATATGAGGAACTACCAAGTCAATTTAACGGAACCTCCTGTTACTACTGAAGCATATTGCATCATTCTTTTAAGTGCACACCGACATTAATTTAGCATGTTTGCACTTCAAATATTGCAAAATTAACCATTTAAAGGGACCAGCTATAGGTCGCTGAGAGACGACCCATACTCCGACAAATGCTCTCCAAGCATTCCTTTGCCTGTTTTCAGTTTATCCAACTACATATGTGAGGGGAGAGTACTGACATTGCTTGCTTCTGTTGTGTTTTATTTAGTCCAGCAGCACTGACACTTTTAGACAACCATATAGAGAAATAAATGTTAGAAATTGCAATCTAAAATAATAAATATAAAGTTCAAATGTTTATTTATCATAACCTGCAACTTTTTGTGTGAATAATTAATTAAATCATGTAGATTAATAGACTTTAAAAGTTGAATTGAGAGCTTTCTGTCGTTGCCATCTTGGTGGTTGCCATGGCTTCCCCTGTGAGTGGGGAACCCCTCTAGGTCATGTAATGAGGGAATCCCACCTATGATGTCATTCATACATCACAGACCTCAACTCTCCTCCCACATGTTCGGTGGCATGAACTGAACAAACTAAGCAAAGGTATGTTTGGAGAGCTTTTGATGCTGGATTCGTTTGTATCTGGGTGAGGTATAACCGGCGACTTTAAGTGCATGCCGACATTAATTCGGCATGTTTGCACTTCAAATATTGCCAATGAACCATTTAAGATAAAAGTTACTTCAAACTAAAGTAAGGTAGATTCGGCGATTAATCTAATATATTTACTTTAAATTATGGCTGAAACTCAAAACCATCGGACTATGCAATTTAGCATGGGCCCGTGTCACTTACTCGTGATTATATCCATAACAAATTAATGTAGTTTAGCTGATGATCTTGTGGTGAAGTGTATCACTAAGATTTTATTCTGAATTATAAAGTTGTCACTGAGATATTACATATTTCCCTCTATCAATGATACTCTTGGTGAAGTAGGGCCTATATCTCCTCATTTAACCATTCAATAGCTCTACTTTGGCGATTTTCACTTTGGTTGCGATGGAGAATGGCAACGGCTTTTTTGGTGGTGTCATGATACTTAGAATTACTGACCCACGATAGACCAGACTGGATGACCGAATGAGTTGAGTGTCCGTATCCTGCCTTGGGAGATCTGGGGATCCGAACCCATGGGTTTGTGGGTTCGAACCCTGGTCGAGTCAAACCAATGACTTAAAAATGTATACTTGCCACTTCCTAGCCAGGCACTCGGCATTATCAGGATAGGGAAAGGACTGGTTGGCTCAGTGTCAGGATAATGTGACTGATTGGGATATCGGGTCATGGTGCTGGTGGCCAGATCTCCCAGTGGGGCAGCACTATGAAGTCACCATGATTGTGCACTGTCACAAGTCAGTACCCATCCTGATATGACATTAGATGTTGCTAGAACGTAAAACAAAAAACACAAATAAACTGACCCAGGATAAATCGATGCACTCACTAGTGAGCCACTGACTTAGGTAGTAGTACTATGGCTGATCCAGTAACTGAGTAAGGTGTTATTTAATTGAATATATCAATAGGAAACACAGAGCTACTTAATAATATAAAACATGCGAGCGGGCGATATTGCCTAATCGGTAAGAGCACTGACTTCCCGTGTGGAGGCCGTCGGTTCGATCCCCGGCCGAGTCAAACCAATGACTTAAACATCGATACTCGTTACTATCTAGCCTGGCACTCAGCATTACTTGGATAGGACCAAGACTGGTTTGCGCAGTATCAGGATAATGGGGCTGAGTGGGGTATCGGATCATGGCGCCAGCGAAATGTCATCCCAGTGGGGAGGCACTATACAGTCATCAGGAGTAAGCATGCACTGTTACAAATCGATACCCATTCTGAAGCGACCTTACATGTTTCTAGAACAGAAGAGCTCAACAGACCAAACTACCGTACAAGTGTGTAGTACCAGATTTTTTACTATTGTTCTCTATGTGGTAGTATGTGACAATGGCATGCATGCAGTTGACTCTAACACTAACAGCGAAATGGTCTAGGCATTCTCCCATTTAGGCTTATGCTTATTGACTTTGATTATTGATTAAGGGATTACAATCAACACTGGCTAAATATATAATTAATTAGATCATCGATCAGCTGCACGAACATACGCTGATTGTATATATATATATATAATTTCGGTGGTACAGTGAGTGAGCGAAACGGCCTCTGAGGAATGGGCGAGTAGGTGGCGCCACGTGGGCAGGTGAGGTCGTATCAGTAGATGACCTAATGAATAGAAGTAACCAGCCGATGAGTTAGTGGCTGAGGGAGTAGATGTGATCTTTCAGCTTATTGTACTCATATAATGCCTTATACAGCGTATATATATATATATATATATATATATATATATATATATATATATATATATAAACTTGTTTCCGTCGTGTTAGTGCACCTTTAAATAAAGGAGCATCCCAATTGAATTGGAAGATTGGAAGATCAGACTATAGTGCCGTCATCTTCGAAAAGCAAACACCGCAAAGATGGAGATTGTGAGGCAGCTGAGGGAGTTGATGTCCGCTCCTCCAGAAAAGCGCCAGCCCACGTGGTCCTTGCCTCCAATGCGCATGCACACCGTGGAAGGCTTCCTGACGCAGCCAGGGATACTCTGCCTGCCTCCACCAACTTCAACGCGTGTCTCATCCTCTTCTTCATCCTCATCGGTAATGGCAGAAGGAGCCGCTGCCAGCGCCATAGACCTTCCCGCAAATCGCAAGGACGACGATGATGATGACGATGCCGATATCGTTAATGATGCTAGGATGACTCAGCAACATTTACAGGAGGCGAAACGCTGCCTCGTCTACGCGCCGGATCTCTACAGCAGCCTGACCCACATCTACAAGAGCAGCTCGCTGTCGGAGCTGGTGCACAGCGAGCAGGAGCAGGTGCTGCCAGCGTTGCGGCAATGTCGGTGGTCACCACCACAGCGGGCGGGCCGGAAGTGGGGCGATCCCGGGGCGAGTCGCGGGCGAGCCGGGGACGAGCCTGGGTCGAGCAGGTTCCAGCAGCTGGTGGTGCCCGAGGCACAGAAGCCGGGAATCTACCGGGAAAATAGGTCCATGGCGCATCTTGTGGTTAGTAGGGGGGTGCTGTGTGTGTAATCCAAGCGGTATTTGTACATGCCTTAGTGTATGTGTGGTTAGTAGGGGGGTGTTGTGTGTGTGTAATCCAAGCGGTATTTGTACATGTCTTAGTGTATGTGTGGTTAGTAGGGGGGTGCTGTGTGTGTGTAATCCAAGCGGTATTTGTACATGTCTTAGTGTATGTGTGGTTAGTAGGGGGTGCTGTGTGTGTAATCCAAGCGGTATTTGTACATGTCTTAGTGTATGTGTGGTTAGTAGGGAGGTGTTGTGTGTGTGTGTAATCCAAGCGGTATTTGTACATGTCTTAGTGTATGTGTGGTTAGTAGGGGGTGCCGTGTGTGTAATCCAAGCGGTATTTGTACATACCTTAGTGTATGTGTGGTTAGTAGGGGGTGCTGTGTGTGTAATCCAAGCGGTATTTGTACATGTCTTAGTGTATGTGTGGTTAGTAGGGAGGTGTTGTGTGTGTGTGTAATCCAAGCAGTATTTGTACATGTCTTAGTGTATGTGTGGTTAGTAGGGGGTGCCGTGTGTGTAATTCAAGTGGTATTTGTACATACCTTAGTGTCTGTGTGGTTAGTAGGGGGTGATGTGTGTGTGTAATCCAAGCGGTATTTGTACATGTCTTAGTGTATGTGTGTCGGGAAATAGGGTGAGGGGTATCTAATATGTTGTTGTTCCCACATTTAAGGGCCGTCCAAAGTTGTACCGGAAGCGGTGGCCTAATCGGTACAGTGCAGGCCTCGCGTGCGAAAGGTTGGGAGTTTGGTTCCCGGTCGAGTTAAACCAATGACTTTAAAAGTGATAGTTGTCGCTTCCTAGCCTGGTGCTTGGCATTAATAGGATAGGGCAAGGACTGGTTAGCTCAATGTCAGGATAATGTGACTGAATGGGATATCGGGTCATGGTGCTGGCAGCTTGATTTCCCAGTGGGGCAGCACTAAAAAGTCGCCATAAGTGCGCACTGTCACAAGTCGTTATCCGTCCTGATATGACCTTAGATGTTGCCATGACGTAAAACTCCAACAACCAATCCACCAAAGTTGTCAACATTTTCCCTGTCGTACACATGGAGGGAGGGGGGGGGGGGGAGGACTGTCAGTAAAGTAAGACTTTTATTGTTTAACATAATATGTTGATATTTTTCGACAATTTTCTTGTTGTACATTGGTTTGTTTGCGTAGTCGACTGCTGTAATGCGGAGCACCAGACAAGGAAGGCAGCGACAAGAATAGATGTAGTAAGTCTTTGGGTTGACTTTTTCAGATATATTTTTTATTGATACGCTATTTATTCTGCCCATAGCGATTAAGCTCCTTTGAGGGTGCTTGTTTTCATCGCTGGACAGCTATGAAGCTGGTTTGATATGCATATTTTAATTTTTTGTTATGTTAGTTTCTATGCTAGTTCTGCATGTCTCTTATCATTTGTTCTTTTAGAAATCGTTTGTATTTATTAAGATCTGGGGGGTTGTTTGTTCCACGCTTGGGCGGCCATAGCAAATGTACTCCTTTCATGGATGTTTGTGTTGCTTATGACTTAAGACTGGGCCAGGGATTGATATCACTACCTACCTTATATAGAGCAAGTGCTTTACCCAGTCAGCAGTCAGTCAATACGAAATAGGTCAATGTGAATTAGGTCAACACGAATTAGGTCAATGTGAATTAGATCAATACGAATTAGGTCAATACGAATTAGGTCGATACGAATTAAGTCAATACGAATTAGGTCAAGTGGATTAAGCACTGCCAGTTGGGTTTAATCAGAGGACGCCAGATTTGCTAGTTTTATAACAAGCAATCAGATTGGTCCGGGTCATTCGCCGGTGGAGTGTGATTGGTTATACCCAGTCACACTACTGCTTTTAACCGCTTGCGACCACATTGCAATCACCAAAATGGGGTGGTCTCAACGAGGTTGCAAGTGGTCACAAGTAGTCGGGAAATGATTGCAAAGTGGTCACAAAGTGGTCCTCAGTAGTCACCGACCTCCTTGTGACCATTTTGCTCGCAATGAGGTTTGCAGCTACTGCACTAAAATTCTCCTTGTAAAATGGTCACCCAGAGGTTAGTGACTATTGCTTTGCTCGCAAGGAGGTCGCTGGTGACTGTGGGTTTTTTGGTCCAAAGTGGTTGCAAAGTGGTCCCAAGCGGTTGAAAGCCATAGTGTGACTGGGGCTTTAGTTGAGAACACTTGCTTTCAGGACAGACCTAATATTCTCAATAATTCTGGTTTTCACAGTGAATCACTTGCGCTGCGTCTATAGATTTAATGGCCGTGTAGAGACCATGGCTTTCAAGTCCGAAAAGTGGAGCCAATTGAATCTCTAGATCTTATTCTGGAATCGGACGCGGTGGCCGAATCGGTAGAGCGCAGACTTCCCATGCAGAATGTCGAGAGTTTGATTCCCGG
Organism: Branchipolynoe longqiensis; assembly: GCA_030323885.1. Taxonomy (NCBI): domain Eukaryota; kingdom Metazoa; phylum Annelida; class Polychaeta; order Phyllodocida; family Polynoidae; genus Branchipolynoe; species Branchipolynoe longqiensis. The sequence goes on from CM059189.1 coordinate 25,024,360, forward strand.
TTGAGTCAAACCAATAACTTACTAAATTGGTACTTGTCGCTACCTCGCTTGGCGCTTGGCATTACTAGGATAGGGCAAGGACTGGTTAGCTCAGTGTCAGGATAATGTGACTGAGTGGGATATCAAATCGCGGTGACAACAGCCTGGGAGACCAGACAGCACTATAAAGTCGCCATGAGTGCACGCTGTCATAAGTCGGTTACCCGTCCTAATATGACCGTAGATATTGTTGCCAGGACGTAAAACTCCAGCACTCACTCTTAGGCTGGAGGTCACTGGAACTAAATACAAGCAATAGAAAACACAAATAAACCATTTAAAACCAAATTGGAATACAAAGAACCCAGATAGTAAGGCGTAGTAGATTACTTGCCCCACGCTGAGCTTAAAGCTGCATAGTCTGATGAAATATCAAATTTTCAAAACCAAACCAATTATCTAGATTTGATTTTACATATCTAAGTTAGATACTGATGCACTTATTAAGCATTTGTTTCTGTGTAGAAGACAATACTGAGTCAGTTTTACAGAACCTGTTACTGCAGAAGTCTATGGTGTCAGAGTTTTGGCAAGCTTGCCAAAACTAATTTTCCATGTTTGCACTCAAAATATCTCAAAAGTTTACCATTTAAAATAAAAGTAACTTTGAACTAATGTAAAGTAGATACTAGTGATCGATCTAATATATTTATCTCAGAAAAAATACAGAAATTCAAAACCATCGGACCATGTAACTTAAAAATTGGTTTACAAACAAATCGCCTGCTAAATGAACCTTTTTATTATTATTATTATTATTAAGGTTGCATAATCCGATGTTTTTTTGATAGTTTTTTCCTTTTTTCCCTTAGATAAATGTGTTACTGTTAGGTTAATTGATGTAATCTATTAGTATTACCGGGCGTGCTGGCCTAAGTTCGGTTCCCGGTCGAGTCAAACCAATGACTTTAAAATTGATACTTGTCACTTGCTAGCCTGGCACTCCGCATTAATAGGATAGGGCAAGGACTGGTCAGCTCAGTGCCAGGATAATGTGACTGAGTGGGATATCAGGTCATGGTGCCACCAGCCTGATTTCCCCGTTGAGCAGCACTATAAATTCACCATGAGTGTGCATTGTCACAAGTCGGTACCCGTCCTGTTATGATCTTAGATGTTGCTAGGATGTAAAACAACAACCAACAGCACAACACTGTAATCTATTTCATTTTAGTTTAAAATAACTTTTAATTTAAAGGGTTACCCCTGGAGATATTTGATGTGAGAACATGATAAATTAAATTTGCCATGAATACTACAATGCTGGACACCACAGGCTTCAGCAGTGAGCGGTTCTATTAAATTGATATAATGCTCCTTTAATTCTTGATTAAATAGTTAATGAATGCATCAGTGTCTAAGTTGAATATGTAGGACCGATTCTAGATGAAAATTTGGGCTAAACAAATGTCATGCATTCATTAGATTATGCAGCTTTAAATCAAATAAATCAACAAGATACCGGGTTAAAGATGTTTGTTTGTTTGTTGTTGTTTTATGTCATAGCAACATCTAAGGTCATATCAGGACGGGTACCGACTTGTGACAGTGCACACTCATAGTGACTTTATAGTGCTGTCCCACTGGGAAACCAGGCTGCCAGCACCATGACCTGGTATCCCACTCAGTCACATTATCCTCACACTGAGCACACCAGTCCTTGCCCTGTCCTAATAATGCCGAGCGCCTGGCTAGGAAGCGACAAGTACCAATTTTTAAGTCATTGGTTTGACTCGACCAGGGTTCGAACCCATGACCCCACGATCTACCAGCATGGGAGACGGATGCTCTAACTCATTCGGCCATCCCGTCTGGTCCCGGGTTAAAGATCACTGAGTAAATTAATATTCCTATAGCATATCCTACTCATTGGTTCAAATGAAACGAAGTTTACATTGATTCAGCCTATTTCGGTTTTATATACAATTGATTGATCCCGTATAATTAAATAGTCTGCTGATATGTTAATTAAAGCTGCATAGTTCAATGAAAACATCACACTTTCAAATATAGAACATGTATCGAGATTTGATTCTACATATCTAAGTTATATACTGGTACACTTATTAAGCATTTGTTTCTGTATACAAGGGAATACTACTGAGTCATTTTAATAGGATCTGTTTCTGCAGAAGTCTATGGTGTCGGAGTTTTGATGTGCTTGCCAAAATTACTATGGCCTGTTTTCACTTCAAATATCCCCAAATTTAACTACAGTCAACTCTGTCTGTAACGAACACCCATGGGACTGGAGCAAGATGCCGTTATAGAGATAGATCCGTTATAGGCAGAGACTGACTGACGGAATGGGTTGACACCAATGTTTTTCTTGTATACTTGACTGACTAGGACGGTCCTTACAAAGTCATTTGTACAATTTGTCATTTGTACAATTAGTCATTTCTACTATTCATCACTTCTACAATTTGTCATTTCTACTATTTGTCATTTCTACAATTGGTCATTTGTACAATTAGTCATTTCTACTATATTATAACTATATGGCATGTCGTTATTGACAGAGAGTATTGATTAAATAGGTGAAAAAAATGGCTGGTTGTCCGCATAAGACAGTTGTCCATTAGACACAGAGGCAATGCTATTAAATTAAAGGGCTGCCATGACGGGACCAGGGGCCATATGCAGGAGTCGGTGGTAGTCGGTGTTAACCAGCCAAAACGGTGGTAAGCAGGAATTTCCCGGTTAGCGGCGAAAAATGGTATGCACAAGGGGGTGATAGGCCTAACACCAAAAGATTAAACGAGGTTAAGGTAACCCTGATCCATAGGTGGTTTAAGGTTGGTGTTAGGCACCTATTAGGCCCAAATCTATTCAATGCGATCATATTTAACAGAATTACATACGCAATAAGTGAAATTTCAGCAAATTAACCGTAAATTCGAAGCAATAACGGCCGTAACGGCGGCGATATTAATAGTTATATTTTCGAATCGACGAACGTAACGTAGACAAATCGCCGCCGCCGCCGCCGCCGCTTTCCATACTGGCGGCGGCGGCGGTTTGTTTACTGTACCTTCGTCGATTCGAAAATATAAATATTAATATCGCCGGCAATGCGGCGGTAGCCTTAATAACGCTTCGAATTTAGGGTTAAATTGATAAAATTTCACTTATTGCGTATGTAATTCTGTTAAATATGATCGCATTCAATAGATTTGAGCCAAATATATGGCTACAAATGCAGAGGGATTTCCCAAATCTATAAATAAATTCACGTTTAGCTATAATGAAAGTGTTACGCGCTCCTGCATACAGTTCCCGACATCGGCGATAGCTACCCGGTAATAGGCTGTAACACCAAAAGCCACTATCATCGACTCCTGCATATGGCCCCTGTACTTTTTGCCGTTATTGGCAGAGATTCGTTATTGACAGAGGCCGTAATTGACAGAGTAGACTGTATTTATAATCAAAGTTACTCCAATCTAACTTAAGGTAGATTATATTGATCATCCTAATATATTTATCTAAGCACAAAAGAAGAGACTAAAATTATCGGACTATGTAATTTTAATTACCAATGCAATATAAAAATAAATCGACTACCATCTGGACAGCATGGCTGAGTGGGTAGTGCGTCCGCTTCCAGGACAGGAGATCATTGGATCAATGACTGGCCGAGTCAAACCAAAGGCCTACTGAATAGTTACTCATCGCTACCCAGCCTGTCGATGATCATTACTAGTAATTGTAGTGTACTTTGAAGGCTGGTTGGCTGGCTCAATGTCAGAATAATGCGACTGAGTCGGGTATCAGATCATAGTGCCTATCGCATTGTATTCCACTAGAGCAGTACTATGAAGCTACCATGTCATGTATTCACTGTCACAAGTCGGTACCCATCCCGGTAAGACCTCAGATGTGGCTAGGATTGAAAACCACAATCAATAAAACTGCACTTCTGATCCGCCGTCGGTAGTGGAGCCAACTCATATAGTATGGAGTATACAGTTTGAACAGTTTCTCGTTGCCCCGTAAGAGTGGCCAGTCTGGGCCCGTATGCAGGAGCCGGTGGTATTCGGTGGTAGCGAGCCAAAACGGTGTTAGGTTTGAATTTCCCGGGTAGGGGCGAAAAATGGTATGCACTAAGCGGTGATAGGCCTAACACCAAAAGCTTACCGGTGTTACCCTACCCCTGATAGATAGGTGGTATAGGCGAGTTCATTAGGCCCAAATCTATTCAATGCTGTCATATTTAATAGAATTACATACGCAATAAGTGAAATTTCAGCAAATTAATCCTAAAATCGAAGCGAGATTAACGCTGCCGCAACGGCGGCGATATTAATATAATTGTCGAATCGACGAATGCAAGCAAACGCCGGCATCACCGCCAGTATGGAAAGTGACGTCGATGCGGCGGCGGCGATTTGTTTACTTTACGTTCGTCGATTCGAAAATATAACTATTAATATCGCTGCCAATGCGCCGGTAGCCTTAATAACGCTTCGAATTTAGGATTAAATTGATAAAATTTCACTTATTGCGTATGTAATTCTGTTAAATATGGTCGCATTGAATATATTTAAGCGTAATATATGGGTATAGACGCAGAGGGATTTCCAAAATCAATAAATAAATTCATGGGTAGCTATAATCAAAGTGTTACGCGCTCCTGCATACGACTTGACACAGTTCTCGACGTTGGCGATAGCTACCCGGTAATAGGCTGTAACACCAAAACCTGCTACCACCGACTCCTGCATACAGGCCATCCCGGTAAGACCTCAGATGTGGCTAGGATTGAAAACCACAATCAATAAAACTGCACTTCTGATCCGCCGTCGGTAGTGGAGCCAACTCATACAGTATGGAGTATACAGTTTGAACAGTTTCTCGTTGCCCCGTAAGAGTGGCCAGTCTGCGCCGTAGTGTGGAGTATACAGTTTGAACAGGTTCACGTGGCCCCATTACCATGGCCAGTCTGGCAGGCGCCCTAGAATGCAGTATACAGTTTGAACAGTTTCGCTTTGCCCCGTAAGCAGGGCCAGTCTAGCAGACGCCCTAGTATGGAGTAAACAGTTTGAACAGTTTCCCGTGGCCCGTCTGGCAGGCGCCCACCCAGCCTATGTGTGTGGTGGTAAGGGACCAGCCTAAAATAGTCTAATCTGATTCATCCAGTCGACCATAAAGAGTGTTTTTTGTGTGTGTGTGTTTTTTATTGGGGCCAACCCCTCTGGCCAGGGTCAGAATAATGTGACTGAGTGGGATATCAGGTTATGGTGCCAGTAACATAGTACCCCAGTGTCAGAAGTACCGGTATGTACCCGTCCTGATCTGATGTGACCTTAGATGTTGCAAGGATCTAAAACGCAAATAAAGAACATAAATGCACTGAACAGCAGCATGCCTGGGCCAACATCGATTTATCCCCTTCAGAACCAAGTGTGTGGCTGCATATGTTAGAGCGATTGGAATGTTGTTGTTAGGGAACGCCTTCTGTCTTGGTGCTATAATTACCATACAGAGTAGAGTGCCTCCTGTTTATCTGCCATATAGGCCTACCTTCTGTAACACGATAAGATTAAACTGATCTTATCTCTTATCTCTAGATCTTATCCCTAGACGTTATAACTACTTTCCCTCTGTGAAGTCAGACTGAATCAAATCAAGGAGGTACAACATTGATACCTGTCACCACTACTTAGCATATCGCTCGGCATTAGAACGGGCGTGGTGGTCGAATCGATAGAGCGCAGGCCTCGCGTGCGGGAGATTGGGAGTTTGGTTCCTGGTCGAGTCAAACCAATGACTTATCAAATTGTTACTTGTTGCTGCCTAGCCTGGCACTCAGCATTAATAGGATATGGCAAGGACTGGTTAGCTCAGTGTCAGGATAATGTGACTGAGTGGGATATCGGGTCATGGTGCCACTGGCTTGATTTCCCAGTGGGGCAGCACTATAAAGTCATCATGAGTTTGCATTGTCACAAGTCTGTATCCGTCCTGGTATGGCCTTAGATGTTGCCAGGACGTAAATTACCAAAAACCAACCAACTGCTCGACATTAGGAGGACGGAGTAAAAACTGGTTTGCTCTTTGACTTAAATTGGCATATTCCGATGGTTTTGAGTTCATATTGCTCTTTAAATGAGTTTCTGTTATTCATTAGAGTGCTAAAATTGAACTGTGGGTACCAGTTAGTGTAACACTGTACCAGTGGAAATAACTGACTGATAGAAGTGCATGTGGGTACCAGTTAGATGGAATTCCCAAATCTAAAAATAATCATAAAGATAGCAATCCCAGCCACTTTTTGCATTCATGCATACCACTTGAACCACACCGCTATCCTGGTGATAGTTATCCTGGGGATAGTGCCTATCACCAGCTATCACTGCTTCATGCATACAGCCCCAGGAGGATATTTACTAATCCCCCTGATAATCTTCCAACAGGTCATGGTTTCAGTCTAGTGCTAAAGCCGTAAGCCACGTGGGTCATGACTAGGCTGAATTCAGTATTATCGGGTAGTTAATCCCACGGCTGCTTATTAAGACCAAATCTAAAAGAAGTTGGTGATCATCCTTTTGATCACACAAATCAGTGTCGGGCGGCCAGTTTTAATTTGTATTTAATTTTTTTTTCAGTATTAAGAATAAGAAGATTGGACCACCCTAGATTGATGTCATTCATGTACACATCACAATGTTTTCAGTCAAACAATGAACACTGTATTCTCATTTCAAAATTGACTATATCGATTTATCAATCTAATGTGCCAAATATATAGTGAAGAATTTGTTTTAACCATTATCATACAGCTTTAGAAGTTTCAATTTTGGAAATCAGATATTTTAATTTGGACAATATTACAGTTATGTAATGGGATGGCCGAATGAGTTAGAGCGTCCGTCTCCTGGTCGAGTCAAACCAATGACTTAAAAATTTATACTTGTCGCTTCCTAGCCAGGCGCTCAGCATTATTAGGATAGGGCAAGGAGCAGTGGAATGAGGAAGACCAATCGTCCACGATTGAAAATTCCCCTTCTTAAACAACTAATCTACCAACAAACAAACAAAAAATGGTATCTAATTCTTACTAAAGTTGAATCGCTGCTAGCCTGACGCATTCTTAACAGTTTAATATAAACAAAACATTTTAAATCACAGGCGGGCGATTTTTTTCAAGCACGGCTGGGACTATCACCAATTTTTAATGGGGGCGGGGGGTGATGGGGGGGATGATGGGGGGATGGGGGGCTAATCTGGGCTCGCGTGTATTGCGGGATTACATTTAATCCTCTGATTGTGGATCAGTGGTCAAAGCCCCAGATTCCCAGTCCGGTCTCACTGAGAACAGCACGCCCCTCTAGCATCCTATCGGACAACGGGGCGCGGTGGCCTAATCGGTAAAGCGCGGGCCTCGAGTGCGGAAGGTCGAGAGTTCGGTTCCCGGTCGAGTCAAACCAATGACTTTAAAATTGATACTTACCACTTCCTAGCCTGACGCTCGGCATTAATAGGATAGGGCAACAACTGGTTGTGTCAGTATCTGGACTGAGTGGGGTATCGGGTAATGGTGCCGGATTATGAATGAAGTAGGGAATGAGAATGTGATGAGTGATGAAGAATGATGTACATTGGTATCTTTTGATTGATGACGGGTTGTGGAAGTCAGCCCCATGATGGGTCGCCAATAGAAGGCCTCAGTCACACAACGGCTTGCTACCACTTTGCAACCATTTTGAAACCAAAAGCCGGCGACCTCCTTGCGACGAAAGCAAAAAAGGAGGGAAAACAATGGTCGACGATCAGTCACTGTCTGCTCGATAACTGGTCACTGTCCACTCAGCAATTGGTCAGCAACCACTCGGCGATCAGTCAGTGATCGGTAGATGATCAGGGCCAAATTTGGGGAGGTGGTCAGCAACCGGTCGGCGATCGATCACCGACCGGTTCTTCAAGTTATTCATAAGCGATATGTAGGAGCGAGCAAAGGTACAGATGTGTGCATTGAAATATTTCCTAACTCTCTCGCATGGGTCGATACTGGTGCTTGCTATAGTGAAGACAGCAGTTGCCAAGTGCTCAGCGACCAGTCACCTGAGCGGTCACCAAGTGGTCGCCGGCTGGTCACAATGGTGTTATGGGCTTGTCGACCGGTCGCAAGCGCTGAAAATGGTTTGGGTCCAAAGCAGGATTTTTGGTGCAGCAGCTGCAACATCCTTGCAACCAAAATGGTTGCCCAGAGGGTTGGGGTGCATGGCTAAATGTTTAAAGATAGTCACCCTTGGTATGTGCTAATATTCTGTTTATTTTGTATTATTCAGAACGCCAACCCTGTACCCTACGTCACATTTGTCAACTCCATGAGTCTAATGGACAGGGAGCATGGACCGGAAACAGGTGTAAGTACAGGATTTTTACTTCTCAAATTAAAGCTGCATAGTCCGATGAAAGAATCAAATTTTCCAAACTAAAACACTTACCTAGATTTGATTCCACATGACGTACCTATTAAACACTTGTTACCACATAGAAGAGATACTGAGTGAATTTAATAGAACCTGTTACTGACTGCATAAACCTATGGTGTCAGAGTTTTGGCGTCGTTGCCAAAACTAATTTTATGTTTACATTTCAAATATCTAAAAAGTTTGCCATTTACAATAAAAGTTACTTCAAACTAAAGTAAGGTAGATTATAACAATCAATTTAATATATTTATCTCAGAAAAATTACAGAAAGTCAAAACTATCGGACCACGCAACTTAAAAAAAAGAATACACCCAAATTAGTAGATGATGCATAATTAAAGAATTTAACACAAATTTCTTTTTTTTACATTTTATTGATTAAGCAGGGAATTTCAACTGCGGAAATTGTGTTTCCTCATTTCCCTATCCTATTAATGCAGAGTGTCAGGCTTAGTAGTGACGAATATCAATTTTTAAGTCATCGCTTTAGGTTGAGAGGGTTTTGGACCCATAGCATGCCATACATTTATAGAACGAAAGTGCTTATACCTTTAAAAAAATGCATAGATATATGTGATACATATGCATATTATAAATGTATATATATAGAATACGGGATAGACAGATAAGTTGAATCACCGCCTCCCATATTGGTAGGTTGTGCAGTTCGAACCCTGGCTGATTCAAACCAATGACTTAAAAATCAATACCTCTTGCTACCAAGCCTGACGTTCAACATCACTAAAAGCCCTGTCACACTATGACGTAACGACGTCAGCATAGGGAGAACGTGAAAAACGTCAAACTTCTCGGCATAGTATGCAAATTTGGGCACAAGTTGAACGTGGATGCAGTGTAGTTGACGAGAGCGTAACGTCGGTAACGCGTAGTGATAGCATCATTCAACGAGAGAGGACAACGTAATGACTCTCACGGAACGTTATGTACGTTATTCCATCACCAGAACTACGTTGCTTTATGTTACGTGACGTTACATACGTCATGACACGGTGGCGAAACGCTGAATGTACATTGAACGTAGGTTCGGCGTACGTTCTCCTGACGTTCTCCTGACGTTCCCATTACGCCGCGTGGACATTTCCACCGGCTTTAATGTGGGTCAACGTAGTGGAACGTAGTGAGCAGCGTTTGACTAATGTCCGTTTAATGTCATTGATGTTCACCGAACGTGTACAGAACGTACGGCGAACGTAAACCCTTACGTTCAAGTTACGTTGAAAGTTTTGAACAAGTTCAAAACCTTGATGCGCACCGACGTAACACGACGTAACGTGACGTAGCTCGACATCAGTCTAACGTCATTCTGACGTCATCATAACGTAACCCAACGTACGTCAACATAATGACGAAAAGTGACCACGTCAGGCTTATGTTGGCTCGTTATGTCGTAGTGTGACAGGGGTATAAGATAGGGCAAAGAGCAGTGGAATGCAGAAGACCAATTATCCTTTCACATTGGTTGGTTGGTTGTTGGAGTTTTTCATCCTGGCAACATCTAAGGTCATATCAGGATGTCTACCGACTTGTGACAGTGCACATATATGGTGACTTAATAATACTGCCCCACTGGCAAATCAGGCCACCGGCACCATGACCCAATATCCCACTGTCACATTCTCCTGACACTAAGCCAACCAGTCCCTGTCCTGTCCTAATAAACGTATGTATGTTAGGAACCAGGGAACCAGTGTAATGCAGATCCCGAAGAACAGGGGACCAGTTCAGCAGTTTTCCCAGTCCTTGCGCTATCCTATTAATCCTGAGCGCAAGGCTAGGTAGTGAGCGACAAGTATCAATTTTATAAGTCATTGGTTTGACTCGACCGGGAACCAAACTCCCGATATCCCGAACGCGAGGCCCGCGCTCTACCGATTCGGCCACCGCACCCGGTGTCCTGCAAGAAAGGTTGACATTTTGTCATTTAGGAAAGGTTGACATTTTTCTGTGAAGTACCGATATAAAATCCTTTGGTGCCACTCTAGGTGATGCTAAGTGAAACCAAAGGGCTTTACTGTTTGTTACCAGTTAACTGAGGAGGTGGTGCAGTATGAGCAGGGTCCCTGTGGCCGCTTCATGGCCCACATGCACCTACAGGAGGAGGATGCCCACGCCATGTTCGCCCAGAAGGTAGGTGCTCCTGTGTCCACCGCGGTTACCGTTAGGTGGCGCCACAGTTCCGGTTCTTAGTGTTAAGTCTATGGGGTGGTTCTTGCCGTCGTGCCGCTGCCCGTGAATTAGCCATGTTAGGGATAACATGACCAATGCATGTGTCGTGGCGATGATGAAAATGGGAAATATTACACCCAGAGCGGGAATCGAACCCACATTGTGCCTATTGCTGGAATCTAACCCACATCTCTTGCATTCCGGGCCAGTGGGCTAACTATTACACCAACTAGGCTCTCTGATATCACCACCCTATCCGTACCCACCTGTCTATGCGGCTCCTTACCTGAGAGGTCAGTGCAGGCTACTACACTCATCCCCCTGGGATTGTAAGTATTTTAAATGGTTTATGTCCATATGTCATTTTAATGCTAACAATTACATATATACAGGCAATGTACTTACAGCTAAATACACAAGGTAGGTTGACCAACATTACAGCACATAGATTGTACAGAATCCAGGTCATGGCAACCAGTATCATGGGGAGAAGGATGATAACAATGGGAAATAATGTGCCTAGAGTATTTGAACCCAAGCTTCTTGCCATCCCGAGGCTAGTGTGCTAACCATTACAATATCTAGGTTCCCTGATGCAATCACCCTGTCCATGCCTACCTCCCTATATGACTCCTTGCTTGAGAGGTCAGCGCAGGGGAGCGGGACGTAGCTCAGGTGGTAGAGTGTCCACCTGTGAAGGTGTAGGTCATCCGATCGATCCTGCTCAGTGGACACATATGCAGTTTGAGCTATTTTCCGTTCCAACCAGTGGTCCACAACTGGTTCATCAAAGGATATGGTAAGTGCTTTCATCTGGGCTGTGGGAAAGTGCATATAAAAGACCCCCTGCTGCTTATCTGAAAGAGTAGCTGATATGGCGGCAGCAGGTTTCCTCTAAAGAAATATGTTAGAATGACCATATGTTTGATGTCAAATAGCCGATGATTAAAATCAATGTGCTCGAAAGGCGTTGTTAAATAAAACAAGCTTTACTTTGAGAAGGCAGTGCAGACTACTACATCATCTATCTTCATCAGCACCTGCACATTTGACCACCTGCGAATACATATTTTCCCTCTTTACAGCAAGTGCAAGTCATTCGGAAACGACGGTTACGTCATGAGCGTGACGACAAGATGCTGACGTCACAATCTCAGCTGGCCAGTCTCCCTCGGAGAAGTAACTAAGAAATTACTAAAATAATCAAATACAGTGTTGTCTTTGCCGTTGGTGTTGACATTGGTGTTGGCGTTATCATTATTTTTATTATTACAGATCGAGCTAAAGTCTAGATTACCTAAAGTTACCTTGTTATTATTGTCTTTGTCTTTGTTGTGGTCTTTGTCATTGACGTTGTTGTTATCATTATCATTATCACATATCTGACAAAATTCCGGTTTACCTTTACATAACAGTATAACCCTGTTAAATCAAGCTTGGTTAAACCAAACGATCAGTCAATCCAAACTATTTTCAGCGGCCTGCCCAAATGCTACCATTTATCATATAAAAAAGTGGGTTAAACCAAAGTCGGTTAATCCAAATTATCGGTTAATCCAAACGAAATTGTTGCACCCAAGGCCACTAAGACAAACTGACATGTTGTTATAAGGTCATCTGAGACCCCACTGACTTTTTTATATGATAAATGGTAGTATTTTGCCGGGCCGCCAAAAAAAGTTTGGATTAACCGATCGTTTGGTTTAACTGAGCTTGCTTGAATGGGGTTATACTGTATATACATAAAAAACAATAATCAAAGTCACCACATACATTGTATATTACATGTGCAATACACACTTACTCAAAGTCAAAGCCAAAGCTCTCTTAACCCAAAGATCGGTTAATCCAAACAAATTTCTAGGGTCCCTTCAAGTTTGGTTTAACGGGGTTATACTGTATTATTATTATTATTATTATTATTTTTGTTGTTGTCACTGGCTTTGTCGTTATCATTATCATAATTATTACAGACTGAATTCTGGTTTACCTTTACATTATTATTAGTGTCATCGTCATTAGCATTGTCGTTATCATTATCATTATTAATACAGATCCACTAAAATATCATTTACCTTTACAGTATTAGTAGTAGTAACTTACTATTATCATTGCTGTTGTTGTCTTTGTCGTCATTCTCATCACCATCGTCACCATAATCATTACTATTATTACAGATCCGACTAAGGTCCGGTTCCAGCGGCCCCCGAGCCCCCCGCAGCCCCCCTCTCCCCGGCTGGCCTCCCCGGGCTCCCCGGCCGGGCACACCGCGCCTCCCAGCCCGAGGGTACCCAGCCCGGGGCGTCGCGCTGCCCCCGTGCTCGCCCGGGTCGTCGTCATTGTTTCGCCACCACCCCCAAAAACGCCACCACCACCGCCACCACCGCCACCACCGCCACCAAACCACACCACCACCACCGCCACCACCGCCACCACCGCCACCACCGCCACCAACACCACCACCACCACACCGCCACCACCGCCACCACCGCCACCACCGCCACCAACACCACCACCACCACCACCGCCACCACCGAGAACACCAACGCCGGAACTGGTGCTTCCACCTGGTGAGCAATGCCGGAACTGCATTTAGCAGGGTATGTATGGCTGCTCGAATAAACCTTTTCCGTGGAGCATGCGCAGTGTGTTGCTACCCAACATTAGTCCTTGCCAGTACCATCAGAGGGCACGTTGGTGATGAAAATCCTGTAGGAAACTTTTTTCTTTTTTGTCTTCCTTTTTTTTTTTTTGCAGAGCATGCTGCACAGTGATCTACTTTCTAATACACCGGGTGCGGTGGCCTAAAGCCCCAGTCACACCTACCCCGGATCAGGGGCCGGACGAGTCCCGGACCGTGATCCGGCGTGGTCCGTGGCGATCCGGCGTGATCCGTGGCTCATCTGTGGCTGGTCCTTGGTGATCCTTGGTGATCCTGGCTGGTCCGGCCTCGTCCGGGGTCCGCCCCGGATGTCTTAAAATGTTTAGAACATCCAGGGCGGTCCAGGGGATTTTGCGATCCGGGCTTGATCCGGCATCATCCGGGGGTAATCCGGGGGTAGTCATGGTGTGGACAGGGGGTAGTCTGTGCCGCGTCCGGGCCAGTCCAGGGCTGTCCCAGCGTTTTTCGACCCGGATGAGCCACGTTTTAACTACGGTTTAACCCGGACCAGCCCTGAACTTGCCCCGACGTAGCCACGGACCACTCCCAGAATGTCCAGATAAGAACCGGACAAGCCGGATGAGCACAGATCAGCCACGGATTGACACGGATAGCCTGCTTTACCACGGATCAGTCCAGGATGAGCCCCGTTTTTGTATATATATATATATATATAGCAGGAGCAAGTCCACTTCCAGTCCGGGACTGATCTGTGACTACTCCATGGATACACCGGGTAGTCCTGGGGTGGTCTGGCTAGACCGGGGGCTAGAGCGTGTAGGTGTGACTGCGAGGCCAAAAACGACCAAAATAGCGATTTTATCCGGGGCTATCCGGGACAGTCTGGGCAACTGGTCCGGGGGTGGTCCGGCTAAAAATCCAGGGCTCGTCCGGGTAGGTGTGACTGGGGCTTAATTGGTAGAGCGTGGTCCTCACGTGCGGAAGGTCAGGAGTTCAGTTTCCAGTCGAGTCAAACAAATGACTTTAAAATGGATACTTGTCGCTTCCTAGACTGGCACTCGGCATTAATAACAGGACAGGGCTAAGACTGATTAGCTCAGTGTCAGGATAATGTGACTGCTCATGAGTGGGATATCAGGTCAGGGTGCCAGCGGACTGATTTCCCAGTGGGGCAGCACTATACAGTCACCATGAGTGTGCACTGTCATAAGTCAGTACCCGTCCTGATATGACCTTAGATTTTGCTAGGACGAAAAACGACAACAAACACACACAATCTATAGACCTTTTACAGTGTGCTGCTACTCACAACATTTAGTCTTTCCACTGCCATCAGAATGAAGGTTGGCTGTGCAAATCCTCTATAGGACCTTTTCCACAGAGCATGCTGCACAATGACCTGTTATCCAATGCATTAAAGTTGCATAGTCCGATGGTTTTGCTTTTTGGTAATTTTTCTGAGCTAAATATATTAAAGTGATCGTTACAATCTACCTTATTTCCGGTTGAAGTAACTTTTATTTTAAACGGATAAGTTTTGAGATATTTGAAATTCGATCATGTAAACTTAGTTTTGGCAAGCACGCCAAAACTCTGACACCATAGGCTTCAACAGTAACAGGTTCTATCAAACTGTCTCAGTGTTCCCTTCTATGTGGCAAAAAATGCTTCATATGTGCATCAATATCTAAGTTAGGTATGTAGAGTCAAATCTATATAATTATTTTGGTTTTGAAAAGTTGATGCTTCATCGGACTATGCAGCTTTAATTCCGCCACTGCCGTCAGAGGGCGGGCTAGTTGGTCGAATATTGTTTCTAGATGTTTAAAGTTACATAACCCAATGGTTTAGAGTTTCTGTCATTTTATGGGATAAATATATTAGGTCGGTCATTATAATCTATCTTAGCTTAGTTTGACGTAACTTTGATTTTAAATGGCTCGCTTCTGAAATATTTGAAGTGCGAATATGCGTAATTCATTTTGGCAAGTACGCCAACACTCTTTACACCATAGACTTCTGCAACAACAGGTTCTATTAAATTGGCTCAGTATTCTGTGTTAGGTAATGACAAATGTTTGAATGTGCATCAGTATATAAGTTAGATATGTAGAATCAAACCTAGATAATTGTTTTAGTTTAGATTTTTTTATGATTTCATTTGACCATGCAGCTTTAAACAAAAAGAGCGATTTTATTTTATATATACATTTTTTAGTTTAAAAAAAAAGTATTGGCTAGCACAATCTGGCTATTAATCCACACTTATACCTGTCTTTTTATGTGTAACCTACCGCATGCCTGCAACCAGACGCGATGGCCAAGTCGGTAGAGCACAGGCTTCTCGAGCAGTAGGACTGGTCAATCAAACCAATGACTTACACAATTGATAAGTGTTGTTTCATAGCTTGGTGCTCGGCATAACTAGGATAGGACAAGGACTGGTCACCTCAGCATCACCCCGTCCTGATATGACCTTAGATGTTGCTAGGACGTAAAACAACAACAAACAAACAAACCTCAGCATCAGGATATATAATGTGACTGGGATATTAGGTAATGGGAGCCAGCGACTTGGTCTCCCAGTGGGGCAGCACTATAAAATCGCCATGAGGGCACAATATCACAAGTCAGTACCCGTCCTGATATAACCTCAGATGTTGCCAGGATGCAAAACCCCAACAAACATACAATCAAAAAACATACCTACATGTTCCTTTCAGAGCCGAAAGGTGGCGCCACAACAGGTGACGCCATCACCACTAGTGACGTCACCTCGCCCCCCAAGGAAGCCAGTCCGACTCCGCCACCGCCTCCGGCTCCCCCGACTCCGCCCCGGCAGACCCCGCCCCCACCCCCGCCCCCACCCAGGCGGACCCTGCCGCCCCGACGGACACCCACACTGCCAGCAAAGCCCGCCTCACACCCGCCGACAAAAGGTAGGCGAGAACAGCTCTATATATACACTAGGTTGTGATTGGTCAGTGGCCTTGCTTGCCGCTAGTACTGTTACCTCAGAGTGTCGGGTTTTGATTTCAGTCAGTTTTTTTTGGTTAATGGGGCAGGATATGGACTATTGTTGTCAGTTCTGTAACTCTGGTAAGTATGTGATTTAGTGTAGAAGCAATCTTAGTTCGTAGCTAACACATTTAATGCTTTTTGTTGTTGTTGTTGGTAAAATAATGTATTCATCAGAACAGACATCCTTTTCAGTGCCAGGAGACTGGTATTCTGGCCATTTACATTACATTATAGATAGGTGGCTCAGCGGATACCTAGGTACGACAATGACTAATCTTAAAATATGACAAATAAAAAAATTATATTGTTAAAAAACAAATATATTGGACCCAAAATATGAATTTGGGTATGACACTTGAAAAGACAATATGTAGGTGTGATATTTGTTTGTTCGCTTGTAACTTCACCAATTAAGACAAATTTCTACATTTGCACTGACCAAACGGGATAGCCAAATGAGTTGAGCATCCGTTTCCTGTTTTGGTAGATTGTGGGATTCGAATCCAATGATTCAAACCCTGGTCGAGTCAAACCAATGACCTAGAAATGTATACTTGTCGCTTCCTAGCCAGGTGCTCGGCATTATTAGTATAGGGCAAGGACTGGTTGGCTCAGTGTCAGGATAATGTGACTGAGTGGGATATCAGGTCATGGTGCTGGCAGTTGGGTCTCCTGGTGGGGTAGCACTATAAAATCACCATGACTGTGCACTGTCACAAGTCGGTACCTGTCCTGATATGACCCTAGATGTTGCCAGGGTGTAAAACAACCAACTAACCAATATGTGAGTAGTATTACAATTGAAAAGCATGAATTAACCTCTGCCCATTCATATTTAATAATCCAAATTCATATTTGACGTGATTTCAGATGGGTTAGAGGCAAAGGCTGAGGCCCATTTGAAATCACTCCAACCACCCATTTAGACTTATACCCCTGTCACACTACGACGTGACGAGCCAACGTGAGCCTAACGTGATCATTTTTCGTCATGACGTTGGGTTACGTCATGATGACGTCAAAATGACGTTAGAATGACGTCGAGCTACGTCACATTACGTCGTGTTACGTCGAGTTACGTCAAGGTTTTGGACATGTTCAAAACTTTGGACGTAGGTCGAACGTAAGGGTTTACGTTCGCCGTACGTTCTGTTCACGTTCAGTGAACGTCAATGACGTTAAACGGACGTTATTTCAACGCTGCTCACTACGTTCAACTACGTTCCACTACGTTCCACTACGTTGACCCACATTAAACCAAGTGCAAAAGCCTACGAGGCTTAATGGGAACGTCAGGAGAACGTCAGGAAAACGTCAGGAGAACGTCAGGAGAACGTCAGGAGAACGTGCATTCAACGTACGTTCAACGTCTCATTACATAGCTAACGTCATGTAACGTTCTTCTGGCGATGGAATAACGTTCATAACGTTCCGTGAGCATAGTGACGTTGTCCTCTCTCGTGACTGACGGTATCACTACGCTTTACCAACGTTACGTTCTCGTCCACTACGCTGCATCCACATTCAACTTGTGCCCAAATTTGCATACTACTCCGAGAAGTTCAACGTTCTTCACGTTCTCCCTACGTTGACGTCGTTACGTCGTAGTGTGACAGCCCCATTACAATGGCTGCTAATATATGAATACCATCTTTAGCATTTTTATAAAATTGCATCTGCGCATAGCCAGTTTGCTATTCGCTATAAAAAATAATAAAGCTATATTCTAGTGACTTCATATAGCACTAGTGCCATTCGGCTGAGTAGATGGTATGTCTGCATCTATATTACAGGTGTGCGAAAATGGAGCGCATAGATTGTAGGTGAATATTGTGTGTTCCGAGTTCCGCTGGTCCCTCAGGAAAGCTGTGACCCAGCATGCCGGGTCACAGCTTCAGCTTAAATGGCGGTTGGAGGGAGGGCTAGTGAACACAATAGCATTTTATCTATGTAAAATATTTTCCAGGGCAATTTCATTGTAATTTGCATTAGAAACAAATGTACGGCAATAATCCTACTAATTTTGGTTATCGTTAGGGACGTGGTTATGGATGAAAAGTGAGTTTAAAATGTGCGGCATACAATGAAACATAGGGCTGGGAGGGGGCACCTATCCCAACTTCCGGTGTGTAAGCGGAAGCTGTGAGGCAATGTGTTGGGTCGCAGCTTCAGTTCTTCCTGAGGGGTGGAATTCAGAGCACATATATTCACAACTAGACAACCAGACACGGTGGCCGTATGGGTAGAGTGCAGGCTTACCTTGAGGAAGGTCGGGAGTTCCAATCTCAGCCGAGTCAAACCAATGTCTTATCAAATTGATACTTATCGCTACCTAGACTGGCACTCGGCATTAATAGGATAGGACAAGGACTGATCAGGTCAGTGTCAGGAAAATGTGACTGTGTGGGATGTCGGGCCAGAGTACCGACGGCCTGGTCTCCCAGTGGGGCAGCATTATAAAGTCGCCATAAGTGCGTACTGTCACAAGTCACTACCCATCTTGATATGACCTTAGATGTTGCCAGGACGTAAAATAGCAACAAACAAACGAACAAGATAATGATTACATCACACAAATACTGAGAATCGCCTATCTCTCCATCATCCACCTCCACCTCCACCACCACCATCACCACCACCACCACGTACCCCCACGCCCTCTTGTGTGTGAAACCCGAACTACATACCTGGTGTTGTGTACGCAATGGTAGGGCTTCCCTTGCTTCTGCAATTTTTAATATTATAAATCCAGAAAATAGTGATCGCTTTCTCCAATGCATCAAAGAAGTTTGGCCTGAAGACGGAGGTGCTGTACCAACCCAACTCTACAAGAACCCGAGAGGAGGATATCATGGTTGACAGAAACAAGCTGAACTCTGTTCCGGAATTCACCTACCTTGGAAGCACTATATCAAGTGATGGACGCATTGATGCTGAAATACATAGGAGGATGGCCAAGGCTAGCGCATCTTTCTGCCGACTATGCCAGAGACTCTGGAACAACCACCATGTGTCCATGCGGGTCAAAGGCAAGATTTACCACGCAATCGTGCTATCCACCCTACTATATGGAGCCGAGGCCTGGACAGTGTACAGACGACAGGTGAAAAAGCTGCATGCCTTCATGATGCGACATCTGCACTCAATCAAGAGGCTAACCTGGAAGGACAAAGTGACCTATAAGGAAATACTCGAACGGACGGGGCTGCCCTCTATGGAAGATCTGATCAAAAAGAATCTCCGGTGGACTGGACACATCATGAGGATGTCATCAGACAGGCTGCCAAAGCAGATCCTCTACTCTCAACTGTCTTCTGGTTACAGAAAGAGAGGGCGCCGTCATCTCCGGTTCAAGGATACCATCAAGAGAAACCTGAAGCTGAGAGACATTAAGACCGACTCATGGACATCACTCTCACAGCAGAGAGCTAAATGGAGAGTGGCAGTCAAGTAATGAAAGTAGTCTTTGTCACATCGCGACCGACAGCATGATGATGATGATGATGATGATGATGATGATGATGATGAATATTATAAACCATGAGTGTTTTGTGTTTACCTACATTGTATGAATATTCCCAAGTAATATATAAGGGAGATAATTTGCCACAGTAGAGATTTCTTTTTGTATAATTTGTCTTATTTTATGTTCAACTATCCAGTTCTTTTCTGTAAAACATAATTGTGTATGTTAGTATTAACTGCTATGTAAACATTGTGGTTTGTGTTGGTAATAACCACTGTCAGGTGGCTGCTAACAAAATACCATTGATGTGATGGTGAATAATCAAACCTGATAATGAAAAGTGTACATTCACATGATGGAGCGATTCTAAGTTGCTGGACATTGAAGGCATTAATATGGCATATTTACACTTCATTTAAAAAAATTAAATGAGTAGCAAACTTTCATTTACCAGAAAAAGCTACTCCAGCCTGGTGAGTATTAAGAACAGATTAACCTGTTCAAAATATATATGGTTCTTTGCTTAGCTCCTCTGACGACCTATTCCATACCTAGAAAGAAAAGAAAGCTAGTTTTATTTAATGATGCCTCTAGAGCACATTGATTTTTATCATCGGCTATTGGTCATTTTGAAGTATTTCTTTGGGGGAAACACACTACCACCACACAGACTACTCCCCCCGATAAACAGCAAGGGGTCTTTTATATGCTCGTTTCCAAAGACAGGACAGCACATTCCACAGCCTTTGATGAACCAGTTGTGGACCACTGGTTGGAACGGAAAATAGCCCAAACTGCAAATGGATCCACTGAGCAGGATCGATTATTTCTGTCGCAATAATCCTGAATTGACAAATGGCTGGAAAAACAGTGCTTCCACATTAACAAAAATCTTTTTCAGCAGAATAAAGATATTTACAACAACAACATAACATTTGGCCTTGCCACATACATACATGCATGTGCGTCTTAATACACATGTGTGACTAACGATACAAAACAATGCTGATCCTTTCTGACCTGCGAGGGTCACTTCCTGGACAGTAATAAAACTCCAAAACCAAATTAAGATTTGTTATACATGTGTCTACCTTGAAATAGGACGGAGGACAATTTGCATAGCATCACTGCAAAGTGTGCTTTGTAATAGCGGATCATATCATTTAAATAACTGATCATTTGAAGTTTTGTGATTCCTCAAGCTGCAGAAGAAATCAGCAAAGAGGTTCATCAGGTGTCAAGGCGCCAGTCCTTGCTGAAGCCGAAGGGTGAGATCCTGCTTTGTGACTTTTAGCACAAAGTAGCAATGTAGGCTTACATAATATTGTAAAGTAGACATCTACTTAATGCAGAATCACTCTACAATTTTCTCCAAAAGCATTGTACAATTGAAGAGTTCAGGCTCAAAACCGACAAATCCATTTGAGCTGTTTTCTGTAAAAAGAAATAATTTTTTTTTTAAATAGAATGAATTATTGTGCTTTTCAGTTAAAGTCTGTCAATTTCATATTGAGTAGGGTATTATATAGGGGATGTGGCAGCTTCCTTGAAAAAAAGACCTGACTTGATTCTCGGAATGCTGACAGCTTCAGTTCAAAAGTGATACTGATAGTCATGAGCCCTGTTCACACAGGGGCCTTAAGTCAACTCAACTAGTTTGCCTCATCTAAGTCGTCTCAGATCACGCATGTGGACGCTCCGCTGAGGCCAATTAGGGCGGAGTCGACTCAGCTAGTTCGCCTCAAGTAAACCGCTTTGCGAGGTGGTTTAGTTGAGGCGGTTCAAGTATGTTACTATCGATGTATGTACATGTATGTGTGTATGTGCGTATTTATGTTTGTATATATGTTTGTATGCATGTTTGTATGTATGTGTATGTATGTGTGCATAATGTATTGTAAGTATGTACATATGTATGCATGCATGTATGCATAGGTATGTATGTATGAAGGCATATGTATGTATGCATATGTATGTGTATGTAGGTATGCATAATGTATTGTAAGTATGTGTGTATGTACATATGTATGCATGTATGTGTATGTATGTATGCATGCATATGTATGTATGATCATATGCATGTTTGTATGCATGTATGCATATGTATGTGTATGTATGCATAATGCTTATGTCACAAATGGTCTCTGTTGCCGTAAGTCCCCAAATTGCCAAAACCATGCGGCAGCCGTACGGTAGGATATGGTGGCCATGTGGTGACCTCATATTTTTTTACAGTTGTATGTATGCATATGTATGTATGATGTATTGTAAGTATGTGTGCATGTGCATATGTATGCATGCATGTGCATTTGTGTATGCATAATCAATGTACATATGTATGTATGCATACATATGCATATGTATGCATAATGTATTGTAAGTATGTGTGTATGTAAATGGATACAAACTAATTCCCCGTTAAACCGGCCTAAGTACTGCCTGTGTAAACATGACAGACCTTCAAAACTCGGTATGTGTGAATGCGCTGCTAGTTCGACTCAGTTAGATTGCCTCACCGATGTAGGTGTGACCACGGCTATGGTTTCAATTTGGGCCGGATGAAGATGGTTGGTCTTTTAACCTGAACCTTTTAATTGTTAACGTTTATAGTAAGCATGGGATAGTAATTCAATTTCTATAATTAATTTGTCATGTTTTCACTTTGATTGATTGATTACTGATGGTTTATCACTGTGTTGGCAATATTCACAGTGAAACATTAATGGTATTTATTTTGTCAGTTTAGTTCACAGTTATAGGCCTACATTGAAATGTACACGAAAATCTTAAATAGTCAGATTTGTGTCAAACGAAAACAAAAATAATTTCAGGTTTTCACTTACAATATCTTAAATGTATGCATGCACATCTCTATGATAGCTGTATTCACTGATTGTGTATCTTCTTATAATCCAAGCTGCATACAGTCTTTACTGTACACTTACTAAGAGGTGTATGGATACGCACCTTTATTGTACCTTTGTTCACTGATTGTGTGCCTTCTTATAAGCCACGCAACATACATTATTCGACGTACACTCTTACTAAATGTATGTATCCAAATCCCCAACAAACAACACAAACAATCTATTTTACCTGTGTTCACTGATGGTGTACATTCTGATAATCTAAGCGGCATACATTCTTGTATGTACACTTACTAAGTATACATACACAGTTGTATTGTACCTATGTTCACTGATGGTGTACATTCTTATAATCCTAGCTACATATAATCTTGTTATACACTTACTAAATATATGCATGCACATCTCTATTGTATCTGTATCCACTGATGGTGTATATTCTTATAATACAAGCTACATACACTCTTGTATGTAAACATACTAAATATATGCATGCAAACTTCAATTGTATCTTTGCTAGGACGTAAAAACACAACAAACAAACAATAAATTGCAATCTATTGTACCTGTGCTCACTGATGGTCTATCTTAGTATAATCCAAGCGGCATATATTCTTGTATGTACACTTACTAAATATGCATACAATGTTATATTGTACCGGTGTTCATTGGTGGTGTACATTCTTAAAATCCTAACTACATACATTCTTGCATGTACACTTAGTAAATGTATGCATGCACATCTCAATTGTACCTGTCTTCACTGATTGTGTATCTTCTTATAATCCTAGCTACACACATTCATCTATGTATACTTACTACATAATATATGCATGCACACCTCCATTGTACCTGTATTCACTGACGGTGTATCTTCTTATCATCCTAACTACATAAGTCTTGTATGTACACTTACTTGATAATATATCCAGGCACACCTCTATTGTACCTGTCTTCACCAAGAGTGTATCTTCTTATAATCCAAGCTGCTACATTCTTTGTCTGTCTACCCTGAATCAGCTGCGCCCTCAAAGGAGTCACCCCGCCCTAAACCTAGGCCAGAAAAGCATAAAAAAGCTAAAGAAAAAACTCCAAAATCTAAGTCCAAAAAGAAAGTCAAGGGTGAGAAGCGCCCAAAGGCAGGTAAGGCATCGCCTCCATTTTGAAGTTGGAGCTTGCTAACTGCCTGACGCATGCGCAGCTCTAACCCAGCATGCACCCCCACCCACACACACAGACACCCTCCATCCCCACTACCAGCTTTAGCTAATGACGTCACTATGTTCTAATTTAATTTCCATTTTGTGTCTTCCAGCTTTGCAGACTTTTTAAAGTTGCATAATCTGATGGCTTCGCATTTATTTGTTTAGAAATGTATTCAGTTTATTGTTATAATCTACTTTGTGTTTAAGTTGCATAGTTTCATGGTTTTGAGGTTATGTAATGTTTTCTGGGATAAAGATATTAAATTGATTGTTATAATCTACCTTACTTTAAAGTTGCATAGTCTGATGGTTTTGAGTTTCTGAAATTTTCTGAGATAAATACATTAGGTTGATCGTTATTATGTACCTTACTTTAGCTTGAGGTAGCTTTTAGTTTAAGTGGCTAACTTTTGAGATATTTGAAGTGGAACCATGCAAAATTAATTTTGGCAAGCTTGTCAAAACTCTGACCCCATAGGCTTCTGCAGTAACAGGTTCTATTCAATTACTTCAGTAGTCCATTATATGTGGCTACAAATGTTTAATAAGTGTACCAGCATCTAAGTTAGATATGTAGAATCAAATTTAGATAATTGTTTTGGTTTTGAAAATTTTATATTTTCATCGGACTATGCAACTTTAATTTGAAGTAAATTTAATTTTAAATTACCAACTTTGGCGATATTTGAAGAGCAAACATACAAAATATATTTTGGCTGACAAAACTCTGACACCTTAGGCTCATGCAGTAATAACTAATATGTTCTCTTAAATTGACTCAGTATTCCCTTCTATCTGGCAACAGTTGCTTAATAAGTGTATCAGTATCTAAGTTAAATATGCAGAATCAAATCTAGATAATTGTTTTAGTTTTGAAAATGTGATGCTTCATTGGACTATGCAGCTTTAATTTGAAGTAGCTTATATTTCGAAGAGTTAGCCTTAGAGATATTTGAAGTGAAAGCAAGCCAAATTATTGTTGATGTGTACACAGAAATGCCAGAGGTGGGCTTTGTTTACGTATGTTAAAGCCTAGCAGCTCAGCATAGCATTGCCAATTGCAATACATGTTTACTGCATGTAAACTGGCCATGTAGGATTATATATAGGGAAGTGTTTTGAAGATTTGCTGATTTCATCAGCTTATGCAGCTTTAAGTAATGCATCTTTTCTCTTAAAGTTGCATAGTCCGATGAACAATCAAAATTTCAAAACAAAGACATTCACCTAGATTTGATTCTACATATCTAACTTAGATACTGATGCACTTATTAAACCCTTGTTTCTACACAGAAGGGCATACCAAGTCAATTTAATAGAACCTATTACTGCAAAAGCCTATGGTGTCAGAGTTTTGACGTGCTTGCCAAAATTAATATTGAATGTGTGTGCTTCAAATATCTTCAAAGTTAGCCATTTAAAGGCCCTGTCACACTATGACATAACGACATCAGCGTAGGGAGAACGTGAAGAACATTGAACTTCTCGGCGTAGTATGCAAATTTTGGCACAAGTTGAACGTGGATGCAGCGTAGTTGATGAGAGCGTAACGTCGGTAAAGTGTAGTGATACCGTCATTCAACGAGAGAGGACAACGTCATTACACTCACGGAACGTTATGAACGTTATTCAATCGCCAGAACTACGTTACGTGACATTACATACGTCATGACACGGTGGTGAAACGTTGAACGTACGTTGAACATACGTTCTCCTGACATTCTCCTGACGTTCTCC
Organism: Branchipolynoe longqiensis; assembly: GCA_030323885.1. Lineage (NCBI taxonomy): Eukaryota > Metazoa > Annelida > Polychaeta > Phyllodocida > Polynoidae > Branchipolynoe > Branchipolynoe longqiensis. The sequence goes on from CM059189.1 coordinate 25,049,946, forward strand.
TGACGTTCTCCTGATGTTCCCATTATGCCGCGTGGACGTTTCCACCGGGTTTAATGTGGGTCAACATAGTGGAACATAGTTGAACGTAGTGAGCAGCGTTTGACTAACATCCATTTAACGTCATTGACGTTCGCCAAACGTGTACAGAACGTATGGCAAACGTAAACCCTTATGTTCGAGTTACATCGAAAGTTTTGAACAGGTTCAAAACTTTGACGTGCGCCAACATAACACGACGTAGCGTGACATAGCTCGACGTCAGTCTAACATCATTCTGACATCATCATAACGTAGCCCAACATACATCAACGTAATGACGAAATGTGATCACGTCAGGCTTACATTTGCTCGTTACGTCGTAGTGTGACAAGGGTATAAAATAGAAGTTACCACAAACCAAAGTAAGGTAGATTTTAACAATCAACCTGATGTATTTATCTCAGACAATGACAAAACTGAAAACCATCGGACTATGCAACTTTAATTATTGGCATTTCCATTTCAGTAGGCCCATGCAGTTTTACCATTCCAATTGTTCATCCATAGAAATTGTTGCTTTGTGTGGCATGGCAGTTTCGATTGTTGCTTTGTGTGGCATGGCAGTTTCGATTGTTGCTTATGTGGCATGGCAGTTTCGATTATTGCTTTGTGTAGCATGGCAGTTTCGATTGTTGCTTTGTGTGGCATGGCAGTTTCGATTATTGCTTTGTGTGGCATGGTAGTTTCGATTGTTGCTTTGTGTGGCATGGCAGTTTCGAGTGTTGCTTTGTGTGGCATGGCAGTTCCGAGTGTTGCTTTGTGTGGCATGGCAGTTTCGATTGTTACTTTGTGTGGCATGGCAGTTTCGATTGTTGCCTAGTGTGGCATGGCAGTTTCGATTGTTGCATTGTGTGGTATGGCAGTTTCGATTGTTGCTTTGTATGGCACAGCAGTTCGATTGTTGCTGTGTGTGGCACGGCAGTTCGATTGTTGCTTTGTGTGGCATGGCAGTTTCGATTGTTGCTTTGTGTGGCATGGCAGTTTCAAGTTTGCTGTTGTTTCAAAGGTTTATAGCAGACACATACATTGAAGAAGCTTGGACTGCCTGGATGCTGTTGAACTAACAAATACTCGCTTATTTTCTGGTAATACACAACCATTGACTACGTCACTACACGTTATAGTTATACTTACTCGGTTAACAGACGGATGGTGTAGCTTCCAGTACAGAAAACCGTGGAGTTAAAGCTGCATAGTCCGATGAAGCATCAAATTTTCCAAATCAAAATATTATCTAGATTTTAATCTACATATCTAACTTTGATACTGATGTGCTTATTATGCATTTGTTGCCACATGGAAGGGAATCCTGATCCAATTTAATAGAACCGGTTACTGCAGAAGCTTATGTTTACATTTCAAATATATCTCAAAGGTTAGCCATTAAAAATATAAGTTACTTCAAACTAAGGTAAAGTAGATTATGACAATCAATTTCATATATTTATCTCAGAAAAATGTAAGAAATTCGAAACCATCGGACTATGCAACTTTAATTCCAAACCGATTCAAACCAAAGACTAAAAATAAATTTTATGTAGCCTTACCTCACTTGGCACTTGAGGTAATAGGACACAGCTTGATCAAAAGAACGATCACCAACTTTTAACATTTTATTTAGCCATAAATACAAATGTATGGCAATAACCCTGCGAAGGTTGGTCACCAGGAGGCGTGTAGGTGTAGGTGTCAAGTCAGTTTAATGAATAGGGCGTATAGTGAAAGATAGGGCTCGGAGTGCGATAAACCCCAACTTCCTCCCTCCATATAGGCTGAAGCTGTGACCCTAGTCTCGATCATGATTTGACCTTAGATATACCCAGGACGTAAAACTCCAACAACCATCCATCTATCACGTGACACAAGAATTGGCTATTTATTACCATGTTAATATTGCTTGCTTTATATTGGCTGCTATGTTAACTAGGATTTTCGATATTTTAATTTAACTTTTGTTTTGTTTGTTTTTTTACGTCCTAGCAACATCTAAGGTCATATCACGACGGGTACTGACTTGTGACAGTGTGCACTCATGACGGTTTTATAGTGCTGCCCCACTGAGAGACCAGGCCGCCAGCACCATGACCTGATATCCCACTCAGTCACGTTATCCTGACACTGAGCAGACCCATCCTTATCCTATCCTAGTAATGCAGAGGGCCTGGCTAGGAAGCGATAAGTATCAATTGTTAAGTCATTGGTTTGACTCGACCAGGATTCGAACCCACGATCTACCAACAAGGGAGACGGACGCTCTAACTCATTCGGCCATCCAGCCTGGTTGAATTTAACTTGTTTTGCCTTAATTGTGGAATCTCAGGCCTGCAAGACAGTCCATCCCATAAGTTACCTATTGAAGTCATACTAACCCTGGTATGTTTGCTTCTTTTCAGACAAGACTAAGAAGAACAAAGGTAAGAATAATCATGTAAAAGAATAGCATAAGAAATCCATTCCTTTCCCATATCGTCATTAAAGCTGCACAGTCTGATGACAGCATCACATTTTCAAAACCAAAACACTCGCGTAGATTTGATTGTACATATCCTACTTAGATACTGGTGCATTTTTTGAATATTTGTTGCTGCTTTGAAGGTGATACTAAACCAATTTAATAGAACCTGTTACTGCTGAAACCTATGTGGGAAGAATTTTGGCATGCTAGCCAAAATGAATTTGTCATGTGTTCACTTCAGATATCTCCAAAGTTAGCCATTTAAAATAAACGTTACTTCAAACTGAAGTAAACTATATTATAATGATCAATCTAATGTATTTATAAATCTCAGAAAATTGCCGAAATTCAAAAACATCGGACTATGCAACATTAAGTTCATTTAAGCCTGTATGCTTGCTATGATGGTGGTTTGAGTAGAATTAGGAATGGCCAAAAACACAGCATTGAGTTTGGTTGAGATGTACATTTTGGCAGAGCTAGTGCCATATCATAAGAAGTATCTTTAAAGTTGGGATCGAGCACGTGACCTCGACCGGAACTGGAAAGTACTGTACTGAGAGGCCCTCAAGCGGGAGAATAGCGAACCAGCAGTGGAAGTGAAAAGAGGGTACTGTGATATGATGTTGTTTTATGTCCGAGCAACATCTAATGTCATATCAGGTCGTTTGCCGACTTGTGACAATGCACAATCATGGCAACTTTATAGTGCTGCTCCACTAGGAGACCAGGCCACCGACACTGTGAACTAATATTCCACACAGTCACATTATCCTAACACTTAGCTAAACAGTCCTTGGCCTATTCTATTAATGTCGAGTGCCAGGCTAGGTAGCGACAAGGATGCAATTTTATAAGTCATTGTATGGTTTGATTCGACCAGCATTCAAGTTCTTGATCCCTGAAGTTACGCAACATTCAGTCTCATCAGTATGTGGATAGGTGACAACCTGGGAATACCAGGTCCTGTAGGCACCCTGATACAGGCTTATAGCTCACAAAATCAGTAGTGGATGAGTAAGAGTTGAGTCTCATCAGTACTTGGATGGGCGACAATCTGGGAATACGAGGTCCTGTAGGCATCCTGATACAGGTTTATAGCTCACAAAATCAGTAGTGGATGAGTAAGAGTTGAGTCTCGTCAGTACTTGGATGGGCGACAATCTGGGAATACGAGGTCCTGTAGGCATCCTGATACAGGTTTATAGCTCACAAAATCAGTAGTGGATGAGTAAGAGTTGAGTCTCATCAGTACTTGGATGGGCGACAATCTGGGAATATGAGGTGCTGTAGGCATCCTGATACAGGCTTATAGCTCACAAAATCAGTAGTGGATGAGTAAGAGTTGAGTCTCATCAGTACTTGGATGGGCGACAATCTGGGAAGATGAGGTGATGTAGACATCCTGACATAGGTTTATAGCCTACAAAATCAGTAGTGGGTGAATAATATTAGATAACAGGGGATAACCAGATGCATTGGCCGAATGATTTGAGCGGCCGCCTCTCGTTTTGGTAGGTCATAGGATTTATACTTGTCGTTACCTAGCCTGGCACTTGGCATTACTACGATAGGACAAGGAGAAATGGAATGAGGAAGACCAATTATGTCTGTGATTGAGATTTCCCCTGCTTAATCAATCAATGTACGAACTACAACAAAATAGGTTAGCCTCATCAGAACTTGGATGGGTGACAACCAGGAAATATGAGGTGCTGTAGACATTTTGATACAAGATTATAATGTACAAAAGTAGTCGTGCGACAGTTCTTTCATTGTTTCCAGATCTGCAGCACATTGAAGTGCCAACAGTACATCTCGAGGATACTCCCAAACTGGAGCTTACTGTGCAGCCCAATGAGCAGCCATTGAGTGAGGTAGGTGGACATTAATACTAATATAAATCAGGTTTGCACTTTGTTAATGACTCCAAGCCATCATTAGGAGTGGGATGTAGCTCAGGCGGTAGAGTGTCCACCTGTGAAGGTGTGGGTCATCCAATCGATTATGTTCAGTGGAACCATTTGCAGTTTGGGCTATTTTTCATTCCAACCATTTTTTTTAACAACTGGTTCATCAAAGGCTGTCATATGTGCTGTCCTATATGTGGGAAAGTGCATATAAACGACCCATTGCTGCTTATCGGAAGAGTAGCCTATGTGGTGCCAGTGGGTTTCCTCCAAATAAATATGTCAAAATGACGTCCAATAGCTAATGATAAAAACCAATGTGTTCTTGAGGCATCATTAAATAAAACAAGCCTTTCTTTCCAGGCCGTCATTATACCTATATAATAAATTATATTATTAATATACTCCATAATAACTAAGACAGATGATGTGATTGGAGTGAGTCGATCACTCTATCTGGCCTAAATGACCCTCCATTACAGTTTATTCAAACTAAATTTGGTGAGGAACTGAGCAGATGTAGGGCGATGGCAGCAACACCTGGAGGGAGAAGTGGAAAACAGAAGAGACCACTTCACCCCCCAAGTCGCTCACCGCCTCCTAAAGGACCTCAAAATAGCAGTTGGTTGTTATAGTAGTTAGTTGAATAAACTAGATATATGAAGAGGAGCCAAGTCTCCCGATTTGGCGGGAGATCTCCATAAAATATAGCAAAATAATCCCGATTTCCTGATTTTAACAAGGTGTCATAAGCATCCGGATACAGGCTTACAACCATCTAAATCAATTGTGAATAAGTAATAGTTGTTGGGGCTTGAATGGGCGATCATCTGGGAATACAAGATGCAATAAACATCCTGTTACAGACTTATAGCCGATTAAATCAATTGTGGATAAGTAATAGTTGAACCTTGTCAGGACTTGAATGGGCGATCATATGGGAATACAAGGTGCAATAAATATCCTGATACAAGCTTATAGCCGATTAAATCAATTGTGGATAAGTAACTTGAATGGGCGATCATCTGGGAATACAAGGTCCTGTAGACATTCTGATACAAGCTTATTGACAACTAAATCAATTGTGGATAAGTAATAGTTAAGCCTTGTCAGTATTTGAATGGGTAATCACCTGGGAATATGAGATGCTGTACACATCCTGGTACAAGCTTATATCTGACTAAACTAATTGTGGATAAGTAATAGTTGAGCCTTGTCGGGACTTTAATGGGTGATCATCTGGGAATATGAGGTGCTGTACACATCTTGAGACAAGCTTATATCTGACTAAACTAATTATGGAAAAGTAATAGTTGAGCCTTGTCGGGACTTGAATGGGTGATCATCTGGGAATACGAGGTGATGTACACATCTTGGTACAAGCTTATATCTGACTAAACTAATTATGGATAAGTAATAGTTGAGCCTTGTCGGGACTTGAATGGGTGATCATCTGGGAATACGAGGTGATGTACACATCCTGGTACAAGCTTATTTCCAACTAAATCAAGGGTGGATAAGTAAGCTTGATTTCAAAGTATTATTTTCAGGATATACCCTTCCGTGTAGCATCTCCGTTCGAACTGGCAGCCATTGTAATTCACTCACGCTCAATCTCCTCCTGCACAATCTCATCTGCGTGTCGATCCAGCCTTAGCATATCAGCACTCTCCGTATGTCATGCAATTGGTCATGTGACTTGAAGTGATCCAATCAGATTAAGTGAATTGCCATATTAACTTAATTGGGATCCATATTAATTAATTAATTCTGAACAGAAGACCCAGATCTGATGGGGCACAGTCTGTAGTGAGTATTTAATTAGATGGGTGGTTGTTGGAGTTTTCTGTCTTGGCAACATCTAAAGTCATATCAGGATGGGAACTGATGTGTGACAATGCGCATGCATGGCAACTTTATAGTGCTGCCACACTGGGAGACCAGGCCACCAGCACCATGACCTGATATCCTACTCAGTCACATTACCCTGACACTGAGCCAACCAGTCCTTGTTCTATCCTATTAATGGAAAGTTCCTGGCTAGGAAGTGACAAGTATAAATTTTTACGTCATTGGTTTGACTCAACCAGGGTTTGATCCCATGGATTCGAATCCGACGATCTACCAAAATGGGAGACGGACGCTCAACTCATTTGGCCATCCCATCCAGCCATCCAGTATTTAATTAGATGCTGGATATTTAATTAGGTACTGAATTGTCATTCGATCAGACTGGCCCCAGGTACAGATGCAGAGCTTTGTTCAGTGATGTAACCAAATTAAATTCCACTAAAATCCTGATGATGGTTTGCTTTATGTTTCCTACCCCAATTTAACCAATTCCAGAATGTACACATTGGTTTTCCCAGTTAAAAGAAATCACAAGCAGTAATCCATTAATGGGACTCTAACATCACCCAGACCACTTTACATCTGTTTTGAACCTGACATTAATTAGTCATATTCACCACTAGAAGGATCGAATGTGGTTATTTGTCATTTGCATATTTTGAACCTAGCTATTCTCTGTGAAGTGTGAGTTATTTAGGGAGTAAAGGTTTGTTTATTGTTGTTTTACGTCCTAGTAACATCTAAGGTAATATCAGGACCGGCACCGACTTGTGACAGTGCACATTCATGGCAACTTTATAGTGCTGCCCCACTGGGAGATCAGCCCATCAACACCATAACCCAATATCCCACACAGTCGCATTATCCTGACCTGAGCCAACCAGTCCTTGTCCTATCCTATTAATGCTGAGTGCCAGGCTAGGTATCAACAAGTACCAATTTTATAAGTCATTGGTTTGACTCGGCTACAATATCATGGTCAGTATGAGCTCTGTTTCGAATGAAGGAAGAACACTTAATGTCAGTATCATCTCCAAAACTGTTTAATGTGGGGAAAATACATCACATTTATACCCGTGCCTGCTCAGACACTACACACGTCATTGTGTTAGAACCCCCTCATGGGTTTTGCCCATGTTGGTAGATTGTGGGGTGGTGGGTTCGAACCCTGGTCGAGTCAAACCGATGACCTAAAAATTGATACTTGTCGCTTCCTAGCCTGGCGCTCGGCATTATTAGAATAGGGCAAGGACTGGTTGGCACATGGTCAGCATAATGTGACTGAGTGCGATATCAGGTCATGGTGCTGGTGGCCTGGTCTTCCAGTGGGGCAGCACTATAAAGTTGCCATGAGTGCATACTGTCACAAGTCGGTGTCCGACCTGATATGACCTTAGATGTTGCTAGGATGTAAAACAACAAACAAACAAATATTTCCAATCGAGTTATTTAGTTATTTAAGATAATGTATTATTTATTTAAGGTAATTTATTATCCCCATTAATGCTTTAATACCTTTGTAGAAAAGAAGACAACTCACGTATGCATGTGTAAGAGTACTTATCGCAGGGAAGTGGACTCACTGTGAAAGTATTAACTGTTAATTATGTATATACATGTGCACAATATATTCGATTGCTTTTCATGACATGGCATCTCGACAAATTGAAAGAGCTCTTTAAAACAAATCCACAAAGAATGCTATTAAATTCTCTTTGAATAAATCTACAAACAATGTTATTAAACCTTTTTGAAGAAATGTATTTTTCAAAACTCTTTGAACAACCTACAAAAATGTGGTTAAAATCTCTTTGAACAAGTGTATAAAGAATGTGACTAAAATCCCTTTGAACAAATGTACAAAAATGTGGATAAAATCTCTTTGGACAAATGTACAAAGAATGTGATTAAAATCTCTTTGAACAAATGAAAAAAGACTGCTGTTAAAATCTCGTTGGACAAATGTACAAAGAATGTGGTTAAAATCCCTCTGAACAAATGAAAAAAGACTGCTGTTAAAATTTTGTTGGACAAATGTACAAAGAATGTGGTTAAAATCCCTCTGAACAAATGAACAAAGACTGCTGTTAAAACCTCGTTGAACAAATGTCCAAAGAATGTGGTTAAAATCCCTTTGAACAAATCTACAAAGAATGTTGCTAAAATCTCTTTGGACAAATGTACAGAGAATGTGCTTAAAATCTCTTTGAACAAATATATTAAAAACAACTTTAAATTTCTTTGGACAAATGTACAAAGAATGTTATTAAAATATCTTCAGACAGAGTGTGCCACTTAGTCAAAGCCAGGATTGGATGAAGAGACTCAATAAATCAAGTGTCTGCCCCACCCCCTACCCAATTCCCATTCTAATCCCTGTTCATGCGACACTTATTAAGAGTCTGCTCAGATCTATTGTAATCAACGTTATAAATAGTTCCTCTTTGTATTCAAATTGGCTCATCCAGATACAAAATAGTGCTCTGATAAAGAATACCTCTTGCTTCATCCTTGCTCCAGTGTCCTATTGTGTCCATAAGCCACTAAGTCTAGAAGAAATGCCGCATAAGAATTATTTGGAAATAGGTAACGAAATATTACCAATCGTGTTATTTATTTATTTATTGAAGGTAAATTAACGGTTACCGTATAAAAAAGTTTAAATATATATGCGTCACCTCATAAAGTATTGTAGGAGTCTGCACTGACCTCTCAGATAAGTAACAACATAGACAGGTAAGCGCGGATAGTGTGGTGATATCAGGGAGCCTAGGTGGTATAATGGTTAGCACACTGGCCCGGAATGCAAAGCGAATTGGGTTTGAGTCCTGCTCTAGGCGCAATATTTCCCATTTTTATCAACCCCCCACCACAATATGTCCCATTAGTTTTATCTGCACTAATGCATGTTTAATTCACGACGAAACAAGCGGTATAAGTTGCCTTTATTCAGTCAGGCATTCTGGGGAAGTAATGTGACCTTCAGGCTAAGGATCAATGCAGTCAGCATCAATTAAGGTCAACAGTTAAGAGCACTACTAGAACAACGAAGAGTACAATCATAGCAATAAAACAAAACAATAGAGACAATAAAGAAGACAATGTAGACTGAACAATTGAATGACGGACAATCAGCGCTCTCAACCCCACCCTTCAAGTATGTTTGGTTAGTTGAGGGGTGGTGGCAGCAAATTATGGGCAATCAACTTGACTTTGCGGGCTCGTGTCCAGGTGGCAAGTGGGGGGGGGGGGGGGGGGGGGTGAGCAGTTTGTGTGACGTCAGTACGAGCAGGGACTCTAAGGGGGCGACACAACGACATGTTAGTTCAAGGGTTTAGAGAAGGTGGTGCCACGTAGATGTTAGTAGCCTGAGACGCTGGTCAGGTTGAAGCAATGGGAATTGCGGGCATTTGATAGAAGGGGGCGCCAGTGTAGTCATAAGTTAGTTTGCTCGGATTCAGACAGGTGACGACAAAGGTGGATCCCTGCCACTTTCCGTTCCGTAGAGAATTAACCATGTTCGCGCTAACATGACCAATTACTGCAGACGGTGTCCCCATATATATATACATATATATACATATGTATATGTATATACTAAGTATTCTGTTATGTGAGTATTAATAATGACAACTATCCAACATACGGTTTTCGACTAGTCAATGTTCTGAACTGCATTAAATCAGTTTTTTAATGTATTCTTGATCTATTTATCTATCTGTCTATCTATTCCTGTATATCTATATCTTTCTATAGGTCAAATAATGTATTATGTGAGTAATTACAACTATCTGACATGTTGCTTCGACTATTCTGAAGTGCATTTAACATACCATATGTACATATATACATGCATTGCATCATAATACACACTGACAAAATGTTAAAGTTACATCCGATAGGCATCATTATAATACTCATATAATACATTGCATATACATTATTTATATGTATATATATATGGATATATAATTTATGAGCGAGTGGAGTGTAACTTCCTGCGAAGGGGTGGGTGGAATAGAGATGTGCAGAAGGGGGGGCGGGGGGGGGGGGTGGAGGTGCATGACACTACAGAGCTTATTACATGTGATAAAGGGTTTATCACTATCCATATACACACATGAATACAGGTTCCATCAGTCGCAAAGATTGAATGCTGTTCACACTTCTCATTTATATTTCAAACTTTTAATGATTATCATCAAATTGATGGCCTTTACTTCGGATGTAGCGCTAAATCTAAATCACTCACTGAACTTTGTCTTTGCATTGTTTCTCATGTTTAGATTCACTCGTCAGACTTCAGCGACAGCGGCTGGGTAAGAGCTTTCATATATATATTTCAGTGTGAAAATAATACTCTTACATGTGTATTGAGTTTACACGGAGTATTTATTACTCAGTTATTGCCCGATATGGCTTGAGGCTCGAGGGCATCTGAATAAGTATTGACCAATATGCACTGTAGAGTGTGAGAGACTCAAACCTGTGGCATTCTCTGTGGCGGAGTGGTTAGAGTGTCTGACTTTATTCTAGGTCAGACTCCTAATCTGCCAATTTGGATTTCCACCGCTGTGTATAACTTACAGCGTCATCAAAGGCCGGTTGCTCTCATACCATGTCTATGTGGTGTGGGAGGTTAAAAGTCCCTTGGGTCGGTAAAAGTGTAGGCTCGGGCTTTCTATCGACCAGCAGTGGAATGAGGAAGACCAGTCGTATATGACTGAAATTTCCCCTGCTTAAACAACTAATGGAACAAAAAAAACAACAACAAAAAACATTTAATTGGAATATTACTTATATTCTTCTGTCAAGGATAACAACAATGAATATGGTTTGGAGCGAGAAATCCTCTGGCTGGACCCGCTAAAAAGGCCTATGAATAATTTATTAAGTCAGATTTTGAATGAAAAGAAGTGGTTACATCAGTCTACACCCACATGCGGTCAGTCCCAGAATAAAGTAGGCCTGCATGCCTTTCAGTGGGGGTCAAGGTCACTCAGCAGTGCCTAAACCAACACATAAACAAAGGTAGAGAACTACCAACAAATGCACGTAGGAACAACAGAGAAAAACAGGCAGTGATGAGGTATGTAACACTGCATCATAAATAATATTGGCATAATAGATTATACATCATGTAATTTTGAGTAAATAACCTGATATAGTAAATTACTCAAATGTGATATCAGAGTGATCGGTCTGATATCAGTTTTATTGTACTTTGGCAGGTCATTGGATATTCAATGGATATCACAATAGAGAATATGTTATCAACACTGTCTAGGCATTTAATAAAGTTTCATTACTGCATATTGATTTGAATGATATCTCAACTCTAATGGAATCTCGAGATTAATAAGATGTCAGCTTTAATGATATTGCAGCTTTAATGGAATCTCAACTTCAATAGAATATTGGCCTTAATAGAGCATCGGCATCATTGGAATCTCAACTTTAATGAGATTTTTCCTTTAATTAGATCTCATGTTTAATTAGATCTAGCCCTTAATGTAATCTCAGCTTTATTGGCATTTTAGAATTAATGTAATGTTGGTTTTAATGAGATCTCATCTGTAGTGAAATCTTGGCTTTAATAGAATCTCTAATGGTATCTCACCTTTAATGACATTTTAACTTTAATGCAATGTTGGTTTTAATGTGATCTCAACATTAATTGAATCTCACCTATAATGACATTTTAGCATTAATGCAATATCAGTTTTAATGAGATCTCCGCTTTAATAGAATATTGCCTTTGATGGAATCTCACCTTTAATGACATTTTAGCTTTAATACAATGTTGGTCTTAATAATATCTCAGCTTTAATGGAATCTCGCCTTTAATGGAATCTCACCTTTAATGACATTTTAGTATTAACGCCATGTTTGTTTAATGTTAACTCAACTTAAATTTAATGGAATTTCGCATTTAATGGATCCGCACCTTTAATGTAATTTTGGCATTACTGTAATCTGGCTTTAACGGAATCTCACCTTTAGTGACATTTTAGAATTAATGGAATCTGGCTTTAATTAACTGTCAGCGTTAATGGAATCTTGTCTTTATTCCCGATGTCTACCGTGGCGCCCCCTTACAGCGGGCGGACCAGTCGCCCCCGTCCTCCCCGGGACAACGGCGGGGTAAGAGGGTCCGGTGGGGGGCGGACGGCGGGGCAGGGCGGCCCGGCGAGGAGGCAGCCCGGCCCGACTCACCACCCGGGTCATCACGCATGCGCACCTTCTCCAAGCGCCGCGTCGCCGACTGGATGTGGTCGGACGACGACGACAACAACGACGACCTCAGCGTCGTCATCACACCCGGGGTGCGGGACAGAGGTGCGTCATGGGTGTGGATAGGCGGCGGCGAGGGGCTGAGGGTAGGGGGGGGGGGGCGTATGTGTGTGTGGTGTGTCAGTGGATGGAGGTTGATTGATGGGTGGTTGCTTTACGTAGTGTCGGCAGCATAGGCCATATTCATGGCGAGAAATGTTTGTTTTTGTTCAAACCATCGCTTTTACATGTAAAAAGCATAAAATCAATTGTTTGTCAATAGACACGTGAATGGAGGTTGGTGGATCTGTGTGTGTGTGTTAGTGGGTGGGTAGGTGAGTGGGTGGGGGTTGGTGGGTGGGGGTTAGGGTATAAGATGAGATTGTGGGTAGGTAAGAGTGTGGTTAGGTGCTGAGTGAGTGAGTGTGTGTGCGTGGGGGGTTTTAATGTGTGAGTGCGTGTGTGGTGTGTGTGGGTGGGTGGGTGTAGATGGGTGGGTGGGCGGTGGATGCGGGGTAGGTAAGTGGGTGGGGGTTGGTTGGTTAGTGAGTGGGTGAGTGTTAGGGTTTGAGAGTGTGGGTAGGTGAGAGTGTAGGTAGGTGGTTGGTGAGCGGTGGGCGTGTGTGAGTGTGTGTGTGTAGTGGGTGTGAGTTGGTGGGTGAGTGTGGGTGGTATGAGTGGGTAGGGGTTTGGGTGTGTGTGATGTGTGAGTTGGTGGTTGGGTGGTTGGGTGGGTGGGGGTTAGTGTGTGAGAGTGGGTTAGTGTGTGAGAGTGGGGGTTAGTGTGTGAGAGTGTGTGAGAGTGTGCGCGTGTAGGTGAGAGTGTGTGCGTGTAGGTGACAGGGTGGGGGCGGTGAGCGTGGGTGGGTGAGGGTGGAGGGTTCTAATGCAATGACAGGTGTAGTCTGTGGGCAGGCACGGGTATAAGCGTGATGTCCTTTTCTCCAATTAAACAGTTCTGGCGGTAATGCTGAAATGTAGCGTTCTTCATTCATTGGGAGTAGAGCTCATGGTGACCATAATATTATAATGACGTGTATGTGACTGTACATGTATGAGTATAGAGTTGATGAACTCTTGTGGAATTCAGCTGCTAACGGGGTTCAATTCTTTGCACCACTTCTCATTTTATACCTATCTATCCACAGAAGAGGACTCGTCCCTGGACCCCCTCCCCTCCCCATCACCCCCACCCTCCTCCCCCTCGTCACCACCGCCCCCTATCGTCGAGCAGAAACCAAAGAGAAAGGGTAAAGAAATGAGGAAGAAGCTCCAAGCCAAGTCCAAGAAGAACTACGGACCCAAGAAGTTGGATAAGTCTCTAGCGGAAGAGGTGAGTATACAAAATGGGGTCAGCTGCAGGATAGTGTAGGATTTGTCACGCATGAGTGATGTGAGAACTGCTATGCTAATATTAAACCCGGACGCGGTGGCTGACTAGGTAGAGCCCAGGCCTCCCATGCGGGAGATTGGGACTTCAATTCCCGGTCGAGTCAAACTAATGACTTACAAAATTGATACTTGTCACTTCCTAGCTTGCTGCTCGGCATTAATAGCATAGGGCAAGGACTGGTTAGCTCAGTGTCAGGATAATGTCACTGCGTGGGATATCGGGTCATGGTGCTGGTGGCCTGGTCTGTGGAGGTGGTCACTTAGAGAGGTTTGACTGTATATCTCAGAAAATGAATCAAATCCATCAGACTATGCAACTTTAACTAACTTTATTTGAATAAAAGGGGCACTTCTCTTGTAACAGATGGAGCGTGAACGGTTGGCTGAGGAGAGGAGGCAGAAGCTGATGGGGAAGCAGGTGAAACCAGTCATGCGGAATGGCTCGTCTCGACCGGGGTCAGGCAAAGGGCCACGCTTCGAGGACTGTGAGCATTTTTTGTTGTTGTTCTTGTAGATATTTGATTCCTCTTTTTTTTCAGCATTGAGGCAATAAGATTACGGTTATTGATTACTACATCAATGAAAGATTTACACAATGTAGTTATTTGTATAAAAAGTAGCGGATTGGTTAGAATGTCTGACTTTTTTTCTAGTTCGGACTCCTAAACTGAATGTTGGTGGTTCAATTCCCCATGCCATCACCTCTGCCAATTTGGATTTCCACCGCTGTGTATCACCACCGACATCATCAATGGCCAGTTGCTCTCATACCATATATATGTGGTGTGTGAGGTTAAAAATCCCTTGGGTTGATAAAAGTCTATTCTCTGGCTTTCTATCGACCAACTGTCTAATGGTGAAAACAAGAATTTTCAGACTTATCCATGATAGGCAGGATAAATCTTCAACAACAACAAAATGTTTATCGGTATTTATGGGAAATGTATCACAGTGGGTTTCCACTACCAACCCAACCTCTAATGACAATGGCAGAACTAATGTGGGAAGCAGTTCACTATGGTTGGTTGTTGTTTTACGTCCTGGCAACATCTAAGGTCATATCAGGATGGGTACCGACTTGTGACAATCCGCACTCATGGTGACTTTATGGCACTGGGAAATCAGGCTGCAAGCCCCATGACCAAATACCCCACTCAGCCACATTATCCTGACACTGAAGTAATCAGTCCTTGCCCTATCCTATTAAGCTAGGAAGTGACAAGTATCAATTTTGTAAGTCATTGGTTTGACTCGACTGGGAATTGAACTCCTGATCTCCCACATGGGAGGCCTGCGTTCAACCGATTTGGCCACCGTGCCTGGTCCAGCTCACTATGTGGCATACTCTGTAGAAAATGTATTGTAGAGGATTTCCACCACCAAAGCGTCCTCTGATGGTAGTGGCAAGAACTAAGATTATGGGTAGCATCTCACTGTGCCTGATCCGTGGAACAGGCTTTATCAATGTTGAATTAAAGTTGCATAGTCCGATGGTTTTGAATTTCTCTATTTTTTCTGAGATAAATATATTAAGTCAATCACTATTATCTACTTTACATTAGTTCAAAGTTACTTTTATTTTAAATGGTAAACTTTTGAGATATTTCGAGTGCAAACATGGAAAATTAGTTTTGGCATTCTTGCCAAAACTCTGACACCATAGACTTCTTGAGTAACAGGTTCTGTTTAAATTGACGCAGTATTGCCTTCTATGCAGAAACAAATGCTTAATAACTGCATCAGTATCTAAGTTAGATATGTAAAATCAAATCTAGATAATTGGTTTGGTTTTGAAAATTTGATATTTCATCTGACTATGCAGCTTCAATGAGTAATATTAAAATTACATAGTCTGATGGTTTTGAGCTTCTGTCATGTTTTTTTAAGACATACTCGGCCAATCATTATTCTCTACTTTACATTATTTTGAAGCAACTTTTTTTTGTTTAATTACATTTGGAGATAATTGAAGGGAAAACATGCACATTTGATTCTTGCATGCATGTAGTAATCTTAAGGATTTACCTTTGGATATATTTGAAGTGAAAACATGCATTGTGTTTTGGCGTGCATGTAAAAATATTGGACGTCAGTAGCTTCAGCACTGTTACTGCCCCTTTGGACTGGACATCTATGTAGATCATGGGGTCGTGGGTCCGAACCCTGGTCGAGTCAAACCATTGACTTAAAAATTGATGCTTGTCACTTCCTAGCCAGGCGCTCGGCATTATTAGGACAGGGCAAGGACTGGTGTGCTCAGTGTCAGGATAATGTGACTGAGTGGGATACCAGGTCATGGTGTCGGTGGCCTGGTTTCCCGTTGTGACAGCACTATAAAGTCGCCATGGGTGCGCACTGTCACAAGTCGGTACCCGTGCTGATGTGACCTTAGATGTTGCTAGGACGTAAAACAACAACAAACAAACAATCTATGTATTTTCTTTCAGATGGATTCCTCGCTAAATACTGCATCTTCACTAAGGAGAAACTGGATTCCTTCAAAAGAATATTTGAAAATGTTAGTATTTTCAGAATATCATTCTTTAATATCATTCGTGGTGTTCTCTATGGCACTTACATAAACCATTCCCACTTAGTCTTAAGTTTAGATTAAAAGTGCAGGGGGTCAATATCCCATGTTACCATTCGATAACCGTACGGCATTGGCCGGAGCCAACCTCTTAATGAGACACCCATGTGTAAAATATTCCGATATAAGGCACAGGGGGAATGCAAATGTTCTATTACTGATCGGTGTACGTGACCAGGCACATGTATGTATATAGATATGTAATGTAGCAGTCACACTACGACGACAAGCAGCGGCGACAGCCCTGCGACACCCACATCCACTTGTCGCTGATTGTCGCGCAGGTGTCGCGCAGGTGCCGCGCAGGTGCCGCCGCGACACCTCCGCGACACCCCCAGTTTCTCCACTCTTTCTGGACTGTCGCTGAGTTGTCGCGGGGATTTTGGACATGTTGAAAAACTTCGACGACAGCAGACGACAGCCGAGGTTGCGGCACTGTCGCGGCACTGTCGCGGCACTGTCGCGGCACTGTCGCGGCACTGTCGCGGCACTGTCGCGGCACTGTCGCGGCACTGTCGCGGCACTGTCGCACTGTCGCGGCACTGTCGCGGCACTGTCGTCTTGTCGTTAAGCTGTAGTTGCTTCTCTCTCCATGTATGTGTCTCTGTGTCTGTGTCTATGTGTGTGTCTGTGTCTGTGTGTGTCTATGTGTGTCTATGTGTGTGTCTGTGTTTGTGTGTCTGTGTCTCTGTGTGTGTGTCTGTGTGTGTGTCTGTGTCTGTGTGTGTCTGTGTGTGTGTCTGTGTGTGTCTGTGTGTGTCTGTGTGTCTGTGTCTCTGTGTGTGCATGTGTCTATGTGTGTCTATGTGTGTGGCTGTGTGTGTATGTGTATGTGTGTGTATGTGTGTGTGTCTGTGTGTGTGTCTGTGTCTATGTGTGTATATATGTGTATATGTGTGTGTCTGTCTATGTGTGTCTGTGTGTGTCTGTGTCTCTGTGTGTGTCTGTGTCTGTGTGTGTCTGTGTGTGTCTGTGTGTGTCTGTGTGTGTCTGTGTGTGTGTCTGTGTGTGTCTGTGTCTCTGTGTGTCTGTGTCTCTGTGTGTGTCTGTGTCTATGTGTGTCTATGTGTGTGTGTGTCTGTGTGTGTATGTGTGTGTGTCTGTGTGTGTCTGTGTCTGTGTGTGTCTGTGTCTCTGTGTGTGTCTGTGTCTATGTGTGTCTATGTGTGTGTGTCTGTGTCTGTGTGTGTATGTGTGTCTGTGTCTGTGTCTGTGTGTGTGTCTGTGTCTCTGTGTGTGTGTGTCTGTGTCTCTGTGTGTGCCTCACTCTCAGTCTGACTCTGACTCTGACTCTCAGTCTGACTTTCACTCTCACTCTCAGTCTGACTCTCACTCTCACTCTCAGTCTGACTCTCACTCTCACTCTCAGTCTGACTCTCACTCTCACTCTCAGTCTGACTCTCACTCTCACTCTCAGTCTGACTCTCACTCTCACTCTCAGTCTGACTCTCACTCTCACTCTCACTCTCAGAGACACAGAGACACACAGAAACACAGAGAAACACACAGAGACACACACAGTCTGACTCTGTGTCTGTGTGTGTGTCTCTATGTGTGTGTGTGTCTCTGTGTGTCTGTGTGTGTGTCTCTGTTTCTGTGTGTGTCTCTGTGTGTATCTGTGTGTGTGACTCTGTCTCTGTGTGTCTCTATGTGTGTGTCTGTGTCTCTGTGTGTGTCTCTGTGTTTCTGTGTGTCTGTGTGTGTCTGTGTGTGTGTCTCTGTGTTTCTGTGTGTCTCTGAGAGTGAGAGTCAGACTGGGAGTCAGAGTCAGAGTCAGACTGAGAGTCAGAGTCAGACTGAGAGTCAGAGTCAGACTGAGAGTCAGAGTCAGAGTCAGACTGAGAGCGAGAGTCAGACTGAGAGTCAGAGTCAGACTGAGAGTGAGAGTGAGAGTCAGACTGAGAGTGAGAGTCAGACTGAGGGTCAGAGTCAGAGTCAGACTGAGAGTGAGAGTGAGGCACACAGAGAGACACACACACACAGACACAGACACACACAGACACACACACAGACACAGACACACACATACACACACAGACACAGACACACACACAGACACAGACACAGACACAGACACATACACACAGACACAGACACACAGACACACACACATAGACACACATAGACACACATAGACACACATAGACACACATAGACACAGACACACACATAGACACAGACACACACACACAGACACACACATACACACACAGACACACACAGAGACACAGACACACACAGACACACACACATACACAGACACACAGACACACACATAGACACACATAGACACACATATACACATACACACACATAGACACAGACACACAGAGACACACATAGAGACACACACAGAGTCAGACACACACAGACACAGACACAGAGACACTGTCGTCCCGCTGTCGTCCCGTTTGTCGTCCCGATGTCGTCCGTATGTCGTCCGATTGTCGTCCAACTTAGCCCGAATTTGCATATGTCGTCGTGATTTCTCAAAATTCCAGCCGCCGGGCTGTCGTCCTCCCATTGTCGTCGTAGTGTGACTGCTACATAAGGGATGGTGGTGCCTGAGTGGGATGTAAATAGACATAGTGGTGCTGGCAGGTCTGGGTGTGAGGGCACTCAGGGCCTACCCCCTCTGCTGGGATAGTGATCACCACACTCAAAGTCAAGGTTGGTGGTGGTCATGGGGGCCATACATCTTGGTGGTGGTGGGGAGACCACTGGTAGCCATGGGGACCAGGAATGCTGGATCTCTATTGGTATGGCCAAGAATGTTTGTTTTCCATTGGGGGAAAGGGGTGGGGTGATACTCTACAATGAACCCATGTAACCATATAAATAATAAACCAGAGGGCTTGACTCTCTCTTCTTCTTTAGACTTTATACTCTTCCTTTCTCTTTGTCTGTACTGATTTCACTATAGCATGCCTACACATCCAGAGATTCGAGCTTTAGCCATTTTACACATGTAAGGGAGTCAAGTGTGGGACGCGATTCATCCCTTTACTGCAGAGATCAAACAAAGCTAGCTACAGAGATCAAACAAAGACTATTGGTCTTCGGCAGTATCGCCTGGAATGTGTCAACCATGGACGCTAACATGGAATAATAGTTTTCTGTCGTGTTCTATTTTCCCGACATGACCTGTAACTATTTCAAATGTGTACATATGCCCGGTAGGTGGACGAGGACAATCAAGGCTGGTTGTCACCGGAACAGGTCCAACTGGCGCTGCGGGTAGCTAGCAAAGCCCTCACATCAGACGAACAGCAGTACCTCATTCGGGTAAGGCAGCACTGGTTGGTAGCCAGGCAGTGCCTTAGCGTCTTAGTGTAAAGTGTAGCGCCGAATTATTGTACTGTAAATGGGTAAAATGTCAGGCACCAGCTTATTGCCAAGAGTAACGAAGATTTGTTGTACCTCATTTAGATAAGGTGGCACTGGTCAACAGTCAGACAGCATCTAATTGCAAAGTGTAGCGAAGAATTGTTGTCCCTCAAATGGGTAAACATTTAGCGTTAGCTTATTGCCACGGGTAGCGAAGAATTATTGTACCTCATTTGGGTAAACATTTAGCGTTAGCTTATTGCCACGGGTAGCGAAGAATTGTTGTACCTCATTTGGGTACGGCTGCACTGGACAGCAGCCAGGCAGCGTCTTAGTGCAAAGTAGAGCGAAGAATTCATGTACCTCATATGGGTAAGGCAGCACTGGTCGGCAACCAGACAGCAGTTCAGTGCAAAGTGTATCTCAATCGAATAAATAGTACAGGTCCACAATCTCCTATCCCAAATTCTATGAATCTGAAAAGTTCTGAAAACTAAAGTTTTTTCATACAATATACAAATAAGCTGTAATTCTATTATAGTCTATATTTATCCCACTTATTTTGACTATTCATATGTTTCTTTGGAGAAACATAAATACGTTTGAATTCAGTTCGTTTGAGGCTCTAGATTCTTAAGTTTTACTAAATGGTTTTATTGGAAATGAAATGTACTAGAGTATCTATGATCTATAATTATTCGATTATTTCATTTGACATCTGTACATTACTAACAGTTGTTTATGATATATCAACTTCTAATTAAACAAGGACATCTGTACATTAGGCCTACTAACACCCCACTCCCTCCGCACATGCTTTGTACAACTTAGATAAAGGATTCACCCGGTACTCGCAGTACACGGGTGAACAACAACGCAGTCTAAATACGGGCGAAAATAGCTTTAGTATGGAACAGGGAGTAGAATGCCTGCCTCCAGTATCAAATGGATACTTATATAGGCGCAGAGTTGGTGAAATGGAGAGAATGCAATAGGACAAGATGGCGGCCGCAGAACGCCTTCAATTTCACTTTTAAATTGCATTAAACTAGATATTATATTATATTTTTCAACTCAAAGGTAGCGGGCTATCAATAAGAGATATGTAAAGAATAATTGTTGCTTCTTAGATTGTGAAATTAGGCTCTCAATTCATTGACCCATTCTTTTCGACAGCTTTTACATAGGGTTGGTTTGCACCCCTACTGCAGCAGTACGGGGTGAATCTTGTACAACTGTGAAAATGCTAAATACGTGGGATCACCATTTCATGTGACACAGATCCTTGAGATGACAGGTTACAGAATGGAAGATGGAGCAGACTTCAAACTCTTCTCAGTAATGGCCGCCCTCGCTCAACGGATCACGTCATTAGAGTAAGTGTGCATCAGTTCTATCTCGTGTGTGGTTATTGTGTTTGTTTGTTTGGGTTTTACATCCTGGCAACATCTAAGGTCATGTCAAGATTGGTACCGACTGTTGACTTGTGGATCTATTTTTGTTGATTTACAAGTAGGGGAGAGCGGGGTTAGTTGGACCGTGGGGTTAGTTGAAACATTGACCCTAGCTGACCCATGAACAACAAAATAACCTAAATAGTAATAAAATATGGCATTGGGAATGTTGGCCCGCTAACATTTGTAATTCGCCAATGAGACGCCAGGTGGATCCTGGGTCAAGCCGCGCCTTCGTCACTCGCCCACCGACTCCCGAGACGGTAACAAGTAATTTCAACGAGCTCTCGTCTATAATGCCTCCTCCTACTAGGAAACGACGCGGTCGACCCCCAGGCTCATCTGGAGTGTCGCGGAGAGGTTTGAGGCCTCGCATACAGATCTCCTCGTGTCGCCTTCCTTCCTCCTCAGAAGATTCGAGCTCAGATGGTTCATCTACTGTCGACCGTCCGGGCAAAACCCAGGGTTCGGCTACTGGCAGTCTATCAGGCTTAGAAGCCAGGTTGTGTGCCCTAGAACAACTTGCCGATAAACCGTCTGGACACTCTCAAGTTCTAGGCCCCTACTCGCCTCCAGATCCTGCCTCAACCCCCCGATCCGGGTTCTCCTCCCTTTCTCCAACACCTAGACATCGCGCCCCCGAGAGGGTGCCTCCTGCTGTGTCACGTATTGCCTCCATCACGAGGCCGACGGCCGCCTCCCCGCGACTGCCTGCTCTGCAGCCGGCTACCGTGCCTCCGACACCCGTGCTGGCCGCGCCTCTCTACCAGCAACCCCAGCCTCAGCCCCCGATCACCACCGACTTCTTGATCAACTCGACACACGCCCTCCACAAACCACCAGGTACGAAGTTCTACCCACATAACTTTATAACGAGGGGTGATACTTGTAAGAAGATAGGTGTGGGTGAGGCCACCTGGGCTGAATACTTTTTTGCCATTAGACTAATGCTGGCCCAACCTGACTTCCCTCGGCCTTGGGTGCCAGCAGTGTTCCAGCATGAGGAAGTCTTGGCGAGAATGGCCATCACTTGGGATTGGCCCACCTGCCGCCGGTGGTCTGAAAGAACATTCCAGATGGTAGCGGACGGGCGCCTTAAGGAGGGGTGGTTAGATCCTATTGCAATCAAAGACATTCAACGTGACGTTTCCACTGAGGCAGTACGGGTGCTGCAATCAAGGGGGGGTGGTCAATATGCGACTGAGTCTAGGTATACCCCAGCAACCACCTTCACCGAGTGGGCAATCTGCTTCAAATGTGCCTGTTAACCCCTTTCCTGTTAACCAAAGAGAGGAATACTCCAGAGACACTGACGGCAAGCCCTGTTATAATTGGAACTGGGGCAAGGAATGCGGTTTCAATATGACACACGGTACTGTGCCTGATCGAGCCCCCCATATCTGTGCATGGTGCGCTTACAAATTTAAGCGTGTCCTGCAGCACAAAGAGCAGGATTGTCTAAAGAAAAGAAAATTTTTAGACAAGAAGGCCGCAGAGGCAGCAGGCACTGCTGTAAGTTATAATGATATCTATCTTCCTGCTAATTCTACTGTTATTTTGCCTAATCTACCGCATAGTAAATTTAATGAGCCATGTACTGATACCGTGTCGCCACACTTTCCACTTAACTCAGGCTTATCGGTAGTAACTAAGCAACCGTCGAGTGCTAATCTTTCTGACCCAGCATGTACTGATAACTGTAACTCGGCTGAACTGCTACAAGCTCAATGTCTGACCTCTAATCGTAAACTTGTGTCAAAGCCTGAGAAAGTGAAAAATAATATTCAATCTAAATCTGAACCTATAACCGTCAAACATGTACCAATGTTAAATTCTCCGTTAAATGCAAATAATCATTTGTCTTTTCCATCGCTAACAACTAACTGGTTCGATGCCCCTATTGAAGTTGTATTATCAGCCCTTCCCACACCTCAGTCTCCAACATTTGTTCCCCCTCCCACACCATTGGAGTTTAAGGACTCGCTATGCATGTTCTGGCCCCATACCGCAGAATTAGCGTGGGTTCCTCACAATTCGACCTATGGCCATATTTATAATGAGGTTCGTTCAACTGGTCTCCCTAACTATATGGGGGCAAAAATATCCCTTCCCTCTGGCCTAAATATTCCAAAATGGCGTGCCGTTCTCCTTAACTACCCGGATGTTTTACTACTAGATCACCTAGAATTTGGCTGGCCTATTGATTACACCTCCACGACAACACCCACCCCCACGCTTAAGAATCATTCAAAGTCTGCCGATGATATTAGGCATATCTCTGCGTTTGTAGACAAAGAGATTTCCTTGGGTGCGCTTCTAGGCCCATTCAAGGACCTGCCCTTTGAACCCTGGTGTCAAATTAGTCCAATGATGACACGCCCAAAAAAGAATTCACTACAAAAACGTATAATCATTGATTTAAGTTTTCCTAAAGGCAAGAGTGTAAATGCGGGCATAGTTAAAGGCTATTATCTAGGCAAGCCCTTTAATTTTTCCCTTCCTTCGGTCTCAACCCTTACCGATAGACTTACGATCTTAGGTAGGGGTGCCTGGATGTGGGGCGGCGACCTGGCGCGCGCCTATTGTCAGTTGAGAGTTTGTCCACTCTCCCTCCCGCTGTTGGGTATATCAATCAATGGCAATGTCTACATAGATTTAGCGCCTCCTTTTGGCTGCAGAACCTCTGCACTCGCATGTGCACGTACAACTAGGGCAGTCGTTTGGCTATTACGCAATCAAGCTATTTTTTCTCTATGCTATTTAGATGACTTTATAGGTGTTGAGGATACTGAATCAAAAGCCAACGCTGCCTATGCCGAATTTATAAACTTGGCTTCACAACTCGGCCTTAGTCTAGCTCTTGAAAAATGCACCCCTCCCTCTACCTCCATCACATGGTTAGGCTTTCTGATCGACTCGGTTACAATGACAGTTACCCTACCTCAAGATAAGTTACAGGATGTATTAGACGAATGTCGACTTTGGGAGAATAAACGTACTTGCTCTAAGAAGCAGCTACAAAGCCTAGCAGGCAAGCTGCAACATTTATCTAAGTGTATCAAACCGGCAGTTAGGTTCTCCAATAGAGTCCTAGAAGCATTACGAAAAGCCCCTTATACAGGTCAATACACGTTCGATAAGGATATGCTGAGGGACCTCGAATGGTTTCATTGTTTCGCATCCGCATATAACGGTAAGCAATTAATACCACAAGCACCCCGAACCAAATGGGTGCTAGAATGTGACTCCACCTTAAAGGCGGGAGGAGCGTTCTCTAAAGTAGCGTACTACAAGTCTGTCTATGATAAAGATCTATTGGGAAAAGAGCTAGCGATAACTCAACTAGAAGCTCTCAATTTAGTACATGCTGTAGAACATTTACTGCCACCACAACCACATGACTATTTGATTAAAGTAAACACCGATAGTCTGTCGTCACAACAGGTCTTAGAGTCAGGTAGAGGTAAAGAGAAAGTGCTCTGTGCCTGTGCGCGACAGCTATGGTTGATCGCAGCTCATAAGAACTGCGATATCGAAGTACTACATAAACCCGGTAATGAGTTAATACTAGCCGACGCATTAAGTAGATCCCCACATTCTACTACAGCTGCCAGTAAAGCACGAAAAATGTGTGCTGATCGAAATCTTCTTGAAGTAAACGTTCATGTCTCACTTAACCTTTTATCATGTAACATCTAACCGCTTTCACTGGAAGATAGTAATTCTTTTGCCTCTATCTTCCAGGATACACAATGAGTCACCACAATCGGCTCATTAATCTCTACACCTGCGCCCTGGCTCCACGGACGTGGCAAAATAAGGCAGCGCATGTGAAATTGTATCTTGATTTCTGTAACAAGCACAAGTTACTTCCGAGCTCTCCGACTACCTACGATCTGCTGTCCTTCTTGCTATTCTTGTCCGATAGGCTGAAATCGCCAGGTGCAGTGCTGAACTACTTCAGTTCACTAAAAGTATGGGTCCTAGGCACCGCAGGTGTGGGTTCGGCCTTCGAAGCGCCGGAGCTCAGAACCTTCAAGAGAGGTATTCTGAAAGTTTCAAAGCATGTA
The DNA here is from genome assembly GCA_030323885.1 of Branchipolynoe longqiensis. Taxonomy (NCBI): domain Eukaryota; kingdom Metazoa; phylum Annelida; class Polychaeta; order Phyllodocida; family Polynoidae; genus Branchipolynoe; species Branchipolynoe longqiensis. The sequence goes on from CM059189.1 coordinate 25,075,307, forward strand.
GTCTCCAGAGCCACCCCCGTTACCCCCCGAGACTTCAAGGCCATTATAGTGGCTTTGTCAAACATGTCCCCTAGGCCGCATGTAATTATTGTTGCTCTCCTGAGTGCCTACTTCACACTAATCAGACAGTCGAACATTGCCAATCTCTCTGCTGGAGCATCGGGCTCCCAACAGGTACTCAAGGGTAACGATATCAGACGTCGGAGGGGGTCACTCACAGTAACCTTGAGGTCCTCAAAGACGAGGTCTGCCTCTGACCCTCCAGTGGTCTTCCGGTTGCCGGCCATACCGGGTTCCCCCTGCTGCCCTGTGACTGCCTGGGCTAACTACACTGGAGTAGTAACCCCCCTTCCGGAGTCCCCAGCGTTCCTCTTGGCTGACGGTTCGCAGCTCACCCTGTCCACTCTAACCAGAGCCCTCAGGGTAGCGTCGTACACGGCCTTCGGGGTTGATAAAGGCTTGACACTACATGGACTCAGGAGGGGGGCAGCCCAGGCGTGTCAGGGTTCTGGCCTAACGTTGGACCAGTTAATGGCGGCGGGGACGTGGCGTAGCTCGGCGGTCCACTCCTACTTGAAGACCTTTCATATCTCGGCAGCTCCCGCAGCGCTCGGAACTTTATTGGTTTGAGCGCTGATCGGGAGCTGTTCGGGCAGTTACGTACTATCTATCTCCTTAACATGTTTGTTTTTCAGCTTTGGTATTGAACTACGATTTTTGTGACTTAACTTGATCTATGTTGACCCTGACTTTGATTGAACGATATTACTCAAGAGGCCTCTGTCGCCACCAAGCATTGTACACGAATGATCACGAACGATACGCAGCTCATTCATCCTGAGCATGACTCTAACATGTCTGGCCCCGTGCCTCCTAGCATCCGAGAATTGTTGTAACTTGAACAGATTCATTATTATTATTAAATCTGTCCAAATAATTTATATGAACGTGTTGTCTTGGTGTCTTGTTGGTGAATTAGCTGCTTTTGGTGATTCACAATTATAGAATATTGATTTAGTCTGATTAATGTCTCATTTTATAATGTGGATCTAATCTAGTTAATTTACAATTACGGAATGTAGATCGAGTTTTGTTAATTTAAAATGATAGAATGGGGATCTATTCTTGTTGGCTTACAAATATGGAATGTAGATGTTTTTGTTGATTTACAATTATGGAATGTACATCTAGTTTTATTAATTATAATCATGGAATGTGGATCTAATCTTATTAATTTACAATTATGGAATGCACATCTAGTTTTGTTAATTTAAAATGATAGAATGGGGATCTATTCTTGTTGGTTTACAAGTATGGAATGTAGATGTTTTTGTTGATTTACAATTATGGAATCTACATCTAGTTCTATTAATTATAATCATGGAATGTGGATTTAATCTTATTAATCTACAATTATGGAATGTAGATCTAGTTTTGTTATATTACAATTTTTGGAATGTGGATCTATTCTAGTTGATTTACAATATGGAATGTAGCTTCTTTTTTTGTTGATATACACATGTAGATCTAGTTTGGTTCAATTATAATTATTGAATCTAAGCCTATTTTTGTTGGTTTACAATTGTGACATATATTCATATTCGTCCTACTTCAGTGAGTGGCTGCGGATGGAAATTCACGGCATGGACATGCGCCAACTAGACTTACGGATGTACATGTGCAAGGTGAGTTAATGCCGTGGTTTCCCTGCAGGTGGCGCCACCACAGCAGTTGGAACCACACCGAGTCTCCTCTTTTGAGTATGATGGTGGTTCCATATGACGATAACCAATGTGCTGGCATATGACGATAACCAAGAGTAGATAAAAGATTCACCCCATACTTTGCCGTACTTTCAGTAGGGGTGAAAAACAACCCATTAGAAAAAGTGGCGAAAAGCTGGGTAAATTAAATCAGCACATAAATTCTTAATTTAAGAAGCAAAATATATTCTTCATATACATCATTCTTCACATTTACCTGCTACTTTTGAGTTGAAAAATATAATAAAACATGTAGTTTAATCGACTTTAAAAGTGAAATCGACAGCATTCTGTGGTCACCATCTTGTCTTTATACATTCTCTCCCATGTCACCAACTCTGTACCAGTTGATACTGGAACCAGGAATTCCACTTCCTGTTCTACACTAAAGCTATTATCACGTGCATTTAGACTTGGTTGTCATTGACCCCTACTCTGCATAGGAGTGGATATTTGTATCTATGTTGAGCAGTATTAGTTTAACATAATAAAACAGTGTACCAAAATATAATTCATATTAGTGTGTTGGCGTACACACATAATCCCCCTTGAAAAAAAAGAGAGTAAAATAAATAACAACAACTACCAAAGTATATGTAACATCTAACAAAGTTTATATAACACCTGACTGAACTAATCAAACTTATGCTAACCAAAAAGGTTATAGTTGACAAAGACAATTTAAATGAATCATGAAACCTTAATCTGCATAATCCCAAATCCAAATAATGTGACTGATTGGTATATCAGCTCATGGTATTGGTGGCCTGGTTCCTAGTGAGGCGGCACTATAGAGTTACCATGAATGCGCCTTGTCACAAGTCGGTACCCGTCCTGGTATGATCTTAGATGTTGCCTCGATGCAAAACTCCAACAACCAACTATAAAGCACACACCGCACACAGACTGTCCATTAGCGACGCACGGTGCCCCACGCCTCCCCCGGGAGCGGGACGTAGCTCAGGTCATAAAATGTCCACCTGTGAAAGTGTCAGTAATCTTGTAGATCGTGCTCAGTGGATCCATTTTCAGTTTGGGCTATTTTCCGTTCCAACCAGTGGTCCACAAGTGGTTCATCAAAGGCTACTGTATGTGCTGTCCCCTATGTGGGAAAGTGTATATAAAAGATCCCTTGCTGCTTATCAGAAAGAGCAGCCTATCTGGCAGCAGCGGGTTTCCTCCAAAGAAATTTGTCAGAATGACCATATGTTTGACGTCCAATAGCCGATGAAAAATCAATGCGCTCTAGAGGCGTCATTAAATAAAACAAGCTTTATTTGTGGTGCCCCCCCTTCCTCCCCCCCCCCCCCACCTGCGTCATGTGACTAACTTGCTGCGTACCATTGACCTTATCTCCACTGGTGCCTGGTGCCCCGCAGACGATGTGGGAATGCAACGTGGACACTGCGTCAAACACGATGACGCTCGACCAGCTATGTGTTGAGCTGCGCGCGGGCGGTGTGAGCCCGGTGCACGAGCAGCAGGTGCGGCACAAGCTGGGCTGCCTGGCCAGCCTGGACCTGCTCGACTTCCTCACCTACATCCCTCTCTTCATCGGCATCCACAAGGCTGTCGTCAGCAATCCGTTCGATACAAGCCTCGACAAGTAGCCTACCCGCCACATTCTATCGCCATTATTAAAAACATAATAATAATAATAATAATAACAATAATAATAATAAAAATAATAATAATATAAGAAATTTAAGTACATGTATTTTAATTTAATTTTGTTATAATTTTATATTGCGGATATTTAAAAAAAAGAAAAAAGCATAGCTTATATTTTATTAAGTTAAATTATTATTAATCAATTATTCATTTTAATTAATTTGTTAGGTATATGTATTTTTAATTTATTTTGTTTTAATTTTAAATTGTGGGTAGTTTTTTTTAAAGAGAAGTATAACTTATATTTCATTAGTGTATCACATAAAATATCGTTTTGAAACAAATTTAAGAGATTGAATGTAATATTTTTAAATGAGATTGATTGATTATTTTGTTTTAATTTTAAATTGTGCTTTTAAATTATATTTAAGTGTATGTATTTTTAATTTATTTTGTTTTAAATTTAAATCTTGAGTATTTATTTTAAAAGAAGGATAACTTATATTTGATTAATTATTAAATCAAATATATTTGTGTTAAAGATGAAATAGATTCAATACAATATATTTAAATAAGCTTGTTTAATTGTTTTTGTTTTAATTTTAAAATTGTGGGTTTTTACAGTATAACTGATGCTTTTTAATTTAAAAATAAAATATTTATTTAAGGAAATAGATTAAATAGAATATTAAAAAATAAGTGTGTTTAATTCTTTAATTTCTTTAATTTTAGGATTTTACAAGAAGTAGAACTTATGTTTGATTAATTTATGAAGTAGAATATCTATTACAAAAAGATTAAATATATTAAATCAAATATTTTAAAATAAGTTTAATGGAATAATTTAATGGAAATCGATATTTTGTTTGCATTATATTCTTAGCACTGTAATTAATAAATATATATACATTTATATATGATCTTTTGTTCAGTTCAAAATCACTTGACACTAGGCCTGACAAATAGCTTTATTTATGTATATTTATTAGATTTTTATTAATTAATTGTGATTCTTTTCAATTCTAATTTTACTTAATTTTAAAAATAGATTGGAAATCTGTTTTTTTTTCTATCTTTACTTTAGGTATAAATAAAACTGTTGTGCAATTATAATTTTTAAAGCAATTTATTTCACCGGGGAAATTTATATTATCTTTTATTCATATTAAGGGTGTGTACTAATCTTCTATGTATTTCTGGGGCGGTGTGCAAGAAAGAAGTCAGTTATTTATAGCCACATTTATTCGCATTCAAATGGTGTCTATATCGGGTAGTGGGTATTGGGCGAGTGTGTGGTAGTTCTTAATGGAATTATAGTTGAAATGGTGGAACGTTGATCAACCTGTACATTATAATAATGATCATTATCATTCATAATAACTGGGAAGTGCTGTATATGAAACCATCCCACTCCTTTCGCATTGCATGCCGGGACTGAGCAGCCAGTAGGATTTGGTGGGTGGGAGAGGGGGGGCAACTCCGTCCTTGCATCTGACCTGTTGCCGCCGAGGTTCTCACTCAAATAATAGTCAATTATATTTGTATAATACTTTTAAATTAATGTTATATGTCTGTAGGTTTATGCATTTATTTTGTACATATAATTATAATATATATATGCTATTATATATAATATATATATAATACTATATATTATATATATATTACATATTATACATATATATATATATTGTATATATTATATTAGATACTATATATATTATATATAAAAATAGTATATTATATGTACATATAATAACTATATATGATGCAAAATATATAGTATATAAGATATATACAATATAATATATATGTACAGTATATATAATATCTACTATATATTATAAAGCAATGGTTGTATCCGAAAGGTTCAGTAATCACACCTCTAGGTGATGCTGCAGTGTCAGAATAAGGAACTAGTCGAGACACAGTGATTGAGCCTTGCAAGTGATACAGCAGTTACTGCAATACGATATCTGTCAATGGAACATAGAGAACAGTACCATTGTCTGTATTCACATAATCCATTTTATAGCATATATATATATATATATATATATATATATATATATATATATATATATATATATATATATACAGTAAAACCTCTCTAACCGACCACCTCCACAGATCGACCACTCCCATACATTGATCGCTGTATTTTGGTCCCAGCCGATCGCTCATACAATAACCATTGTTTAAACTCCCTAAACTGACTACCTCCCTAACTGGACCATTTAAGATCACTCTCGGTCGATTTATAGAGGTTTTACTGTATATACATGAAACATTGTTCATTTTAAGGAAGCGCCACATTTGGCATGTGCTATGATGGGTGATTGTTATTTATTTGTGATTCACTCTCCTTTGTCGGTTATTGGTACGCATTTGATGCAACATAGAACATGGCCAGTATTTGGGCTGAATAATCTAATTCAGATGGGTAAGTGATTGCAGGAACTACACAGGACCAGCTCTAGGGTTGCTGGCATCTGAGGCAAGTTGAACTTTGACACCCTTATAAGTTCAATTTAATTTTTTTTTTTTCACAAGGAGGAAAAACTGCAATTTGTCGAAGTACAGTTCCAGTTTCAGTGGCCTATACCGGGTCCGTTTAAGATTCATTTCATTTAGCACTAAGTTTTAAATATTTGCACCAGTATTTAAGTTGGATATGTAGGATAAAATGTAGGCTATCAAAAATTGTACTGTGTCATCAGATTTGGTAACATCCACCTTGCGCGTAATTGATTAACCAACTCGAGTCACCCGAGCCACTTTTTGGGCATGCGCACATACTACAGATTAGGGTTGAATAAACGAATACGCTCGGGGTGAAAAAAATGGTGGCTTAATCTAAAACTTTATATTTTTTTCAAAAACCGATATAAGTACAGCAAAATAGGATTTAAAGTATTTTATGATTGTAGAAGCTGACAATCTGGGTTATTAAAAAGAAATCATGAAAATAACATGTAGGACTTGTACTGGTAGCTGTTATCCAACGGGTACCAGCACAGATGTGATGTCATCGCTCCTAGCAAACCCCAGCCAAGGGTTACTGGGGTCAGGTCGTTTTGCACACGACACGTGTATTTCTCGACTACATTTGCGATGTTCGATTTGAAATTCTGACGACTCGGGTGACCCGAGTCGCCCGGGTCGTGTTAATCGATTACGGCCCCTGTGAAAGGGTTTATAATTTTACACATATGGTAGTGCCAGTATCATGATGTAGGCCCTACAATCTGATGATTAAATAAATACCGTGTAAATATATATTGTAGTCATAGTCTACCAGACACACAATTCGCAACGCGGACGAGTTACTATAAAACGGCCTTTATTCCGAAGAGAGGTACAAGTTCATGGAGGTGGAGAAGTGAGTCCAAAATGAGTTTGAGTCACTGTGGTCGGACTAGTGCTCAACCCTCCCCGACTTACTCTCCTGTTGGTTGATGGCCTGGTTGGGCTGTAAAATTAGAACAAGACTCTGGTCACGTGGGATCAGGACAGATGGTGAATCAGAGAGAAGGGTTTCAAAATGCTTAATTACGGACAGCTGTGTATTAGATATAGTCATTGCATTATTATGTTGCTTGATGGGATTCATGTTTATGTCCAATTGTCCGATTTTGTAAAAAATAACAAAATACAAGTTGTGTGTTGTTGTGTATGAGCCTACTGTAAAACAAAGCAATGTGTGAATTTGTTTTGCCTTTGACGCGGTTTACAGGACATGAGCAGTGTTTTTGTTTTCTTGGTACATTAGTTGTTTAAGCAGGGGAAATTTCAGTCGCAGACGATTGGTTTTCCTCCTTCCACTGCTCCTTGCCGTATCCTAGTAATGCCGAGCATCTGGCAAGGAAGTGACAAGGAATAAAAATTTTAAGTCATTGGTTTGACTCGACTAGGATTCAATCCTACGATCTACCAACACAGGAGACGGACGCTCTAACTCATTCAGTAGTCCTGTCTGGTTCAATTAGTTGGAATTATGAACTCATCTATTATCTTTTGTGCTCAATCGGTGTGGCATTGCATGTGTAAATCATTTAAATAAATACCATGAATATAATTTAAATGAAACATTATATAATAATAACGGTTTTTGCCTGGCTCACTGAGTTCTCACGATCAAGAGAACACTGGAGAAGAGTCCGGTTTATTTCCGGTGAGCCAAGATGCGCGCTCGTGCAAGTTCAAATGTGCTGGGATGAATTCAAACGCGCTCGGCTGAGTTCAAACGCACTGCTTGCGCTCCGCGTTGTCACACTGTTTATGCTTATGGGATCAGATGGTCAATCCGAAGCAACCAGACGTGATGGCCGAATGAGTCAATTCAATTCAATTCTTTTATTTTAACTCTCTGTAAGGTATGTTTACAATAAACTGAGCTGATACAATAAATGCATACAAATTCCTAACAGACAGAAAGGATCCCAGAAAAGCGATGCTTATCTAGCTGGTCTCCATGATGTGAATGAACAAGTGATGACAATAACAGATGATTAAACTTAAGCTACATTTGTAACTAATGATTATGATGAGCTACTGATGCGTCTCTTTACAGGTAGTAAAAAAGAAAGTAATGATAGAAATGGGTTCGGCTCCTGTTTTGGGAGATCCGCAAATCCGAACCCATGAGTTTGTGGGTTCGAATCCTGGTCGAGTCAAACCAATGACTTAAAAATTGATACTTGTCACTTCCTAGCCTGGTGCTCGGCATTATATAGGTATGTGCCAAACTGCCGATCAGTGGCGGATATTTTCTTACCAGAAAACTGATCCAGCAAATCCCACCTTCTTTGTGGAGGGGTGTAGAAAAACGCTTCTATGGTCGGTTTGCATTGGTCAATCTTGGGTGTTCCCATATTCTATTATGTTAGGGGGAATCCCTTTACAGCTTGGTCTTAAAATATTTCAATTTGGTCAAGTTTTGCTATTCCAATAACAATTTCAAAAGTTTCACTCAATTTCAACCTGCAAATTCACACTTTTATAGGAATTTGAAACATTTAAAAAGTAGACTGTAGTGAATAACCATTATTACTCTTATATACTGTTGAGTTTGAGGAAATTGTACTTCAGCCACTTGTGTTTATCACTTTTCTTTAGACTCACCTCTGCCTCGTGCGACTTGGCATTCATACCTCGGTCACCATAAATCTATTGCTTTTACCTTAATTTAATGGAAGAAAATAAGGACCAATTTCACAGATGGAAAACACCATAACTTCCTTGATACTCCACCCATTCTCATAATCTTGGTGTCATTTTAAAGGGTTTTTCAAGCTATTTCCAGTGGTGCCTTTTGTTTCATTATGGAAGGAGTTTGAATTTTGTTGGCACATACCTACATTATTATGATAATTGATATGGCATATGGCAAGGACTGGTTGGCTGAGTCATGGTGCAGGCAGCCTGGCAGTACTATAAAGTCGCCATGAGTGTGCACTGTCACAAGTCGGTACCACTCCTGATATGACTTTAGATGTTGCTAGGACGTAAAACAACAACAAACAAATCAATCTGAAGCGAGAGCGGATGCACGGTTAAGTTTCGCCATCCGAAAATTGTGATGGGAAAAAGTGACCCCAGATGGTGCCATAGTCGACGGTTCATACAATAAGGCCAGAAGGCGCGAGGTGGAAATGCATCCGGAATTACCCATCTTAGCGGAAAAAAAGCCTAATTCAACCAGTGTGCTCGATCAAGTTTGTTAACTCCTACAGGAAGAGAAAATATTTCCATGCTCAAAAAGCAGGATAAATTTGCCACTATTTTGGGATCATTTTGTAAAATGTAAATTTTATATTTTAAAGCTTATTTAATTGTTGTATGTGATTTTGCAGGTGATGTGTATCCCATCAACTTCAAAACTTCCAATTGTATTGCCTGTCGTGCTAAGATTGCCACTTATTGTAACACTGTCAAGCAATAAGCATCCTTTCTTTCGGGTGGAGGCGTTGGTTCACTACACGAAGCTTGAAATAATTATAGTTGCTATATCTTGACAATGGTCAATGTAGCACAATTTTTAGAATGCTGATGTGGGACCAAATTAAAATGTGCGCAGTAATTCATAACACTGTAAGCCAAGATATTGCACACATTGCAATGTTTATTACAATTGGTGTTTTACAATCAGTCTTTAAGTATGAGCAATAAATAAATGCTCATCAAACGTACACACATTTTTCAGTTATTAAAACATGACACCGACAACCGGGTTCGAGTCCTAATACTGAAGCAGATCCGACGCTGAAATAATTGGAGCCCGTGTAGGGAGGGTGAGAGCTAAATATAGAGTCCACATGTACCACACTTGGAACCAGTGGCTGGTCAAAGGGTACGGTCAATTTACTCTAACCTGCTGGAACCCGCTAATAAAAATTTAAATAATACAAACCAAACAGACTTTGCTATTTGACCCCTGGCAAGGATACAGGATGGACGTTTTCATCAGTTCTCTGCTTCTCCTCGGGGCTCAAACCCCATATCTTGCAATAATAACTGGGTATATGTGCTGGATGTGGACTAGAATTGCCAGTTTCTGTATGCTGACAAATCCACTTCAGATCTCAGCATAATCCATAAACCAACTATGTGTTGGGAGAGTGATTCGAGTATCTAGTAGTGTAGCTTTAGACATACACAAGTCACATAATGCAGTTTCTGGTTTAGTCGTTGTGGGGGGAGAGTGACTTGAGTCCCAGTAGTGCAGCCTTAAATATAGACAAGTCATACAATGCAGTTTCTGGTTTAGTCATTGTGAGAGGAGAGTGATTTGAGTTCTCAGTAGTGCAGCTTTAGACATACATAGGTCATACAATGTAGTTTCTGGTTTAGTCATTGTGGGAGGAGAGTGATTTGGGTCCCAGTAGTGCAGCTTGACATACATAAGTCATACAATGTAGTTTCTGGTTTAGTCATTGTGAGAGGAGAGTGATTTGAGTTCTCAGTAGTGCAGCTTTAGACATACATAAGTCATACAATGTAGTTTCTGGTTTAGTCGTTGTGGGAGGAGAGTGATTTGGGTCCCAGTAGTGCAGCTTGACATACATAAGTCATACAATGTAGTTTCTGGTTTAGTCGTTGTGGGAGGAGAGTGATTTGGGTCCCAGTAGTGCAGCTTGACATACATAAGTCATACAATGTAGTTTCTGGTTTAGTCGTTGTGGGAGGAGAGTGATTTGGGTCCCAGTAGTGCAGCTTGACATACATAAGTCATACAATGTAGTTTCTGGTTTAGTCATTGTGGGAGGAGAGTGATTTGGGTCCCAGTAGTGCAGCTTGACATACATAAGTCATACAATGCACTTTCTGGTTTAGTCGTTGTGGGAGGAGAGTGATTTGGGTCCCAGTAGTGCAGCTTTAGACATACATAAGTCATACAATGTAGTTTCTGGTTTAGTCATTGTGGGAGGAGAGTGATTTGAGTTCTCAGTAGTGCAGCTTTAGACATACATAAGTCATACAATGCACTTTCTGGTTTAGTCGTTGTGGGAGGAGAGTGATTTGGGTCTCAGTAGTGCAGCTTTAGACATACATAAGTCATACAATGCACTTTCTGGTTTAGTCGTTGTGGGATGAGAGTGATTTGGGTCCCAGTAGTGCAGCTTGACATACATAAGTCATACAATGTAGTTTCTGGTTTAGTCGTTGTGGGAGGAGAGTGATTTGGGTCCCAGTAGTGCAGCTTGACATAGATAAGTCATACAATGCACTTTCTGGTTTAGTCGTTGTGGGAGGAGAGTGATTTGGGTCCCAGTAGTGCAGCTTGACATAGATAAGTCATACAATGCACTTTCTGGTTTAGTCGTTGTGGGAGGAGAGTGATTTGGGTCCCAGTAGTGCAGCTTGACATAAATAAGTCATACAATGTAGTTTCTGGTTTAGTCGTTGTGGGAGGAGAGTGATTTGGGTCCCAGTAGTGCAGCTTGACATACATAAGTCATACAATGCACTTTCTGGTTTAGTCGTTGTGGGAGGAGAGTGATTTGGGTCCCAGTAGTGCAGCTTGACATACATCAGTCATACAATGCACTTTCTGGTTTAGTCATTGTGGGATGAGAGTGATTTGGGTCCCAGTAGTGCAGCTTGACATACATAAGTCATACAATGTAGTTTCTGGTTTAGTCGTTGTGGGAGGAGAGTGATTTGGGTCCCAGTAGTGCAGCTTGACATACATAAGTCATACAATGTAGTTTCTGGTTTAGTCGTTGTGGGATGAGAGTGATTTGGGTCCCAGTAGTGCAGCTTGACATAGATAAGTCATACAATGCACTTTCTGGTTTAGTCGTTGTGGGAGGAGAGTGATTTGGGTCCCAGTAGTGCAGCTTGACATACATAAGTCATACAATGTAGTTTCTGGTTTAGTCGTTGTGGGAGGAGAGTGATTTGGGTCCCAGTAGTGCAGCTTGACATACATAAGTCATACAATGTAGTTTCTGGTTTAGTCGTTGTGGGATGAGAGTGATTTGGGTCCCAGTAGTGCAGCTTGACATAGATAAGTCATACAATGTAGTTTCTGGTCTAGTCGTTGTGGGAGGAGAGTGATTTGGGTCCCAGTAGTGCAGCTTGACATACATAAGTCATACAATGCAGTTTCCGTGTTTAGTCATTGTGGGATGAGAGTGATTTGGGTCCCAGTAGTGCAGCTTGACATAGATAAGTCATACAATGTAGTTTCTGGTTTAGTCGTTGTGGGAGGAGAGTGATTTGGGTCCCAGTAGTGCAGCTTGACATACATAAGTCACACAATGCACTTTCTGGTTTAGTCATTGTGGGATGAGAGTGATTTGGGTCCCAGTAGTGCAGCTTGACATACATAAGTCATACAATGTAGTTTCTGGTTTAGTCGTTGTGGGAGGAGAGTGATTTGGGTCCCAGTAGTGCAGCTTGACATAGATAAGTCATACAATGCACTTTCTGGTTTAGTCGTTGTGGGAGGAGAGTGATTTGGGTCCCAGTAGTGCAGCTTGACATACATAAGTCATACAATGTAGTTTCTGGTTTAGTCGTTGTGGGAGGAGAGTGATTTGCGTCCCAGTAGTGCAGCTTGACATACATAAGTCATACAATGCACTTTCTGGTTTAGTCGTTGTGGGATGAGAGTGATTTGGGTCCCAGTAGTGCAGCTTGACATAGATAAGTCATACAATGCACTTTCTGGTTTAGTCGTTGTGGGAGGAGAGTGATTTGGGTCCCAGTAGTGCAGCTTGACATACATAAGTCATACAATGCAGTTTCCGTGTTTAGTCATTGTGAGAGGAGAGTGATTTGAGTTCTCAGTAGTGCAGCTTTAGACATACATAAGTCATACAATGCACTTTCTGGTTTAGTCGTTGTGGGAGGAGAGTGATTTGAGTTCTCAGTAGTGCAGCTTTAGACATACATAAGTCATACAATGCACTTTCTGGTTTAGTCGTTGTGGGATGAGAGTGATTTGGGTCCCAGTAGTGCAGCTTGACATAGATAAGTCATACAATGTAGTTTCTGGTTTAGTCGTTTTGGGAGGAGAGTGATTTGGGTCCCAGTAGTGCCGCTTGACATACATAAGTCATACAATGTAGTTTCTGGTTTAGTCGTTGTGGGAGGAGAGTGATTTGGGTCCCAGTAGTGCAGCTTGACATACATAAGTCATACAATGTAGTTTCTGGTTTAGTCGTTGTGGGAGGAGAGTGATTTGGGTCCCAGTAGTGCAGCTTGACATACATAAGTCATACAATGCAGTTTCCGTGTTTAGTCATTGTGAGAGGAGAGTGATTTGAGTTCTCAGTAGTGCAGCTTTAGACATACATAAGTCATACAATGCACTTTCTGGTTTAGTCGTTGTGGGAGGAGAGTGATTTGAGTTCTCAGTAGTGCAGCTTTAGACATACATAAGTCATACAATGCACTTTCTGGTTTAGTCGTTGTGGGATGAGAGTGATTTGGGTCCCAGTAGTGCAGCTTGACATAGATAAGTCATACAATGTAGTTTCTGGTTTACTCGTTGTGGGAGGAGAGTGATTTGGGTCCCAGTAGTGCAGCTTGACATACATAAGTCATACAATGTAGTTTCTGGTTTAGTCGTTGTGGGAGGAGAGTGATTTGGGTCCCAGTAGTGCAGCTTGACATACATAAGTCATACAATGTAGTTTCTGGTTTAGTCGTTGTGGGAGGAGAGTGATTTGGGTCCCAGTAGTGCAGCTTGACATACATAAGTCATACAATGCACTTTCTGGTTTAGTCGTTGTGGGAGGAGAGTGATTTGGGTCCCAGTAGTGCAGCTTGACATACATAAGTCATACAATGTAGTTTCTGGTTTAGTCGTTGTGGGAGGAGAGTGATTTGGGTCCCAGTAGTGCAGCTTGACATACATAAGTCATACAATGTAGTTTCTGGTTTAGTCGTTGTGGGAGGAGAGTGATTTGGGTCCCAGTAGTGCAGCTTGACATACATAAGTCATACAATGTAGTTTCTGGTTTAGTCGTTGTGGGAGGAGAGTGATTTGGGTCCCAGTAGTGCAGCTTGACATACATAAGTCATACAATGCACTTTCTGGTTTAGTCGTTGTGGGATGAGAGTGATTTGGGTCCCAGTAGTGCAGCTTGACATACATAAGTCATACAATGTAGTTTCTGGTTTAGTTGTTGTGGGAGGAGAGTGATTTGGGTCCCAGTAGTGCAGCTTGACATACATAAGTCATACAATGTAGTTTCTGGTTTAGTCGTTGTGAGAGGAGAGTGATTTGAGTTCTCAGTAGTGCAGCTTTAGACATACATAAGCTATACAATGCAGTTTCTGGTTTAGTCGTTGTGGGACGAGAGTGATTTGGGTCCCAGTACTGCAGCTTGACATAGATAAGTCATACAATGCACTTTCTGGTTTAGTCGTTGTGGGAGGAGAGTGATTTGGGTCCCAGTAGTGCAGCTTTAGACATACATAAGTCATACAATGCAGTCTCTGGCTTAGTCATTGTGGAAGAAGAGTGATTTGAGTTCTCAGTAGTGTAGCTTTAGACATACATAGGTCATACAATGCAGTTTCTGGCTTAGTCATTGTGGGAGGAGAGTGATTTCAGTTCCCAGTAGTGCAGCTTTAGATGTACACGTCATATTATGCACTTTCTGTCACAACTTTGTATTAGGTCGGTATTCAAATACAAAGCAAACATGATACCAACCAGAAATAACGATATGCGAAGAAAATTCGGTATAGAGGTGAACGCAGCACATATTACATCTTTGTTTAGAGCCGCATACACAACCTCATCTATGTACACACGGTTGGAGAGCAGTTGTTAACAGGACACGGCTGTATGTGTTATTTTATGACTTTTTATGTTTGTGTGCTTTTCTGTTTGTGCTCTTTTCTGTTTGTGCTCTTTGTTCGCACTCTTTTCTGTTTGTGCTCTTTTCTAATTCACTTTTTTCTCTGTGTGCTCTTTTCTGTTTCTGCTCGTTTCTGTTTGTGCTCTTTACTGTATGTGCTCTTTTCTGTTTGTGCTCTTTTCTGTTTGTGATATTTTCTGTTTGTGATCTTTTCTGTTTGTGCTCTTTTCTGTTTGTGCTATTTTCTGTATGTGCTCTTTGCTGTATGTGCTCTTTTCTGTGTGTACTCTTTTCTGTTTGTCCTCTTTTCTATTTGTGCTCTTATGTTTGTGCTCTTTTCTGTATATGCTCTTTTCTGTGTATGCTCTTTTCTGCTGTGCTCTTTTCTGTTTGCCCTCTTTTCTGTTTGTGCTCTTTTTTGTTTGTGCTCTTTTCTGCTTGTGCTCTTTTCTGTTTGTGCTCTTTTTTGCTTGTGCTCATTTCCGTTTGTGCTCTTTTCTGTTCATGACCATTGGTTGATGATTTGTTCGCAATACACACATTTGCCCCTTACTTGGCGTAAGACCCTAGAGGCAAGTAATAAACTACCATAAAAGCTCTTCGATAAGACCTTGTTCACAATTGTCAATATTTCCCTGTCTGTAGGGAGAGGTATATTAGACTATTTCATCGGGTATACACACTAAGCTGAAACTCCAAATTGTGAGACACCTTTGGAACCGAGGGCAAAGTTTGCATAATTATGTATGAATGTATATGTGTAGATCTATGTATGTACATGTGTACATGTGTGTAACCACATGTCTGCATGTGTACATGCATGTCTGTATGTATATTTGTACATGGTGGTTGGTTGGTTGTTGGAGTTTTACGTCCTGGCAACATCTAAGGTCATATCAGAATGCGGTATGTACATATATGTGTGTACATGTGTACATGTATATATAGGCATGCTTGTACTGTACTGTATGTGCATATAGTTGTATATATGTAATAAAGCATGAGTCATCTAAAATAGCATAACGCATCTAACTAACATGGCATGTTCTCTCTGATATAGAATGAGCCATTTGATATAGCATGACCCATCTAATATAGCATGAACCATCTACAATGCCATGTTCTGTCTGGTATAGCATGAATCATCTGATATAGCATGACCCATCTAATATAACATGGCCTATATAATAAAGGATGACCCATCTAACATAGCATGAACCATCTACAATGTCATGTTCTGTCTGAAATAGCATGAGCCATGTGATGTAACATGACCGATCTAATATATAACAATGGCTATATAATAAATGATGACCCATCTATCATAACATGACCCATATACAATGCCATCTTCTGTCTGATATAGCATGAGTCATCTGATATAGCATGACCCATCTCATATAGCATGGCCTATATAATAATGGATGACCCATCTTTGATCACATGACCCACCTACCATGGCATGTTCTGTCTGATATAGCATGAGCCATCTGATATATATATATATGACCCATCTAATATAACATGGCCTATATAATAAAGGATGACCCACCTATCATAGCATGACCCATCTACCATGTCCTGTCTGATATAGCATGGGACGTCTGATATAACATGATTCATATAACATAGCATGACCTATATAATAAAGGATGACCCCTCTATCACAGCATGACCCATCTGATATAGCACAACCCATCTGATATAGCACGACCCATCTAATATAGCATGACCCATCTAATATGGCATCACCCATCTACCATGTTGTGATGCATCCAACATCCCCATAACTCAACTAATATGGTAAGTGCCATGATACAATGCAAACCAATAGCCATGTTAACTTTTTGCAACTATAGCCATATCACAGCAATTGGGTTTGACCTCTCTTCTCTAGCCCTCGTCGTGATCAGGGATCTGTTTATATGTTGGGTTCAGTTTGTTGTTTGTTTTTACTTGAAGGTGGTTTGGTAGATCATACGTTTCAATCCCTGGTTCAAGCCATGGTCGAGTCAAACCAATGACTATAAAATTTATACATGTCGCTTCCTATCCAGGTGGTCGATGCTATTAGGATAGGGCAAGAACTGGCTGGCTCAGTGTCAGGATAATGTGACTGATTGGGATATTGGGTCATGGTGCTGGTAGCCTGGTCTCCCAGTGGGGCAGCACTATAAAGTGGCCATGAGTGCGCACTGTCACAAGTCGGTATCCGTCCTGATATGACCTTAGATGGTGCCAGGACGTAAAACTCCAACAACCGACCAACCAACTTGGAGGCGGATCTTGGCGCACTCATGTTGATCACGTTGGCTCCAAGTTGGGCTCTGCTGGGAAAGTCCTGCGAGTGCTGTACACCCCGATTAGATGGTTTGTTTTTGGAGTTTTACGTCCTGACAACATCTAAGCTCATATCAGGATGGGTATGAATTTGTAGTGCGCACTCATGGCGACTTTATAGTGATGCCACACTGGGAGACCAGGCCGCCAGAACCATGACCTGGTATCCCACTCAGTCACATTATCCTGACACCGATTAGGTGGTTGGTTGTTGGAGTTATATGTCCTGGCAACATCTAAGGTCATATCAGGACTTTTGACAGTGCGCACTCATAGCAACTTTATAGTGTTTCCTCACTGGGAGATCAGGCTGCCAGCACCATGACCTGATATCCCACTCAGTCACATTATCCTGACACTGAGCCAACCAGTCCTTGCCCCATCCCAATAATGCTAAGCACCTCTCTAGGAAGCGACAAGTATCAATTTTCTAAAGTCATTGGATTGACTATACCGGGAATTGAACTCCTGACCTTCCGCACGGGAGGCCTACGCTCTACCGATTCGGCCACCGCGTCTGGTCCCCGATTAGATGACACATGAGTTCGCTGGTACAGGCGTGTTGAGCTAGATAAAGGACGCACAGACAGACCAGTGACCAGTGCCCTGTCAATGAGTACTAGGGGTGGGGGGGGGGGGGGGGGGGTCTCATTCTGACAGCTCACTGTCAACCACAGGCAGTCAGTCAGCACCAGGACCTCAACAATGGCTCCGATCATGGATGTCCGGAATTTCATCGTCGCGCTTTGTCTATCAGGTAAGCCGCATGCGCTAATAGACATTTAGACATTAGATATTTAGACATTTTGTATTCACAATTTCTATACGTATTCTACAAATATAAACTAACCTGTCGACAATAGAAATTGTAGGAACAGTGTAACCATTAATGGTTGTCTTCCCAATGCCCCTTATTAACAAAATAATATGTAAACCAAAATCATGAGCCTTGGAGCTAATATACAATTTACAACTAACCTGCAGACTGCTCTTTAAGGAAACCAACACATGTTAGAAAAAGATACAATGAGATCAGGATATGGATCAGGATTTCCACTACTGACCTGTGTGATGTTATTTTACATCCTAGCAACATCTAAGGTCATATCAAGACGTGTACCGACTTTTGACAGTGCGCACTCATAGCAACTTTATAGTGCTTCCCCATTGGGAGACCAGGCCGCCAGCACCCCACTCACTCACGTTATCCTGACACTGAACTAACCAGTCCTTGCCCTATCCCAGTAATGCCGAGCACCAGGCTCAGCCAGCGACAAGTATAAATTCTATAAATCATTGGCTTAACTGGACTGGGATTCGAACTCCCGATCTTCCGCACGGGAAGTGGCGTTCTCTGTGGTGGATTGGTTAGAGTGTCTGACTTTTTTCTAGGTCAGACTCCTCATCTGAGGGTCAGCGGTTCGATTCCCCGTGCCCCCAGCTCTGCCAATTTGGATTTCCACTGCTGTGTATAATTTACAGCGTCATCAAAGCCTGGTTGCTCTCATACCATGTCTATGTGGTGTGGGAGGTTAAAAATCCCTTGGGTCGGTAAAAGTGTAGGCTATGGCTTTCTATCGACCAGCAGTGGAGTGGAGAAGAAAAGGGCCCGTATTCATGAGCTCGGGGTACGCTTATCCGGAGGGTAGGCTTAGCTGTTGGGTAGCTATCCCGCGGTTTAACGGCGGCGGTTAATTAGGGCAATCGGTATTCACCAATGTCTTAGCCGCCGCGGATAGCTAACCGTAAGTTTATTTATAGATTTGGGAATTCCCTCGAGTCGACAATATGAATAACGCCGCCAATGCGGCGCCGGCGTTAATATCGGTTTGAATTTAGGGTTAAATTGATAAGATTTCACTTATTGCGTATGTTATTCTGTTAAATATGACAGCATTTAATAGATTTGGGCGTAAGAAATTCCCGCCGATACGGCGGCGATGGCAGCGGCCATTGTTTACTTTATATTCATCGATTTGACAATATGAATAACGCTGCCAATGCGGTGGCTGCGTGAATTTTGCTTCGAATTTAGGGTTAAATTGATAAAATTTCACTTATTGCGTATGTAATTCTGTTAAATATGACAGCATTTAATAGATTTGGGCATAAGAAATTCTCGCCGATTCGGCGGCGACGGCGGCAGCCCTTTTTACTTGACGTCGACAGTATGGATATCGACGTCGCTGCGGCGGTGGCGATTTGTTTACTTTATATTCGTCGATTCGACAATATGAATAACGCTGCCAATGCGGCGGCGGCGTGAATTTCGCTTCGGATTTAGGGTTAAATTGATCAAATTTCACTTATTGCGTATGTAATTCTGTTAAATATGATCGCATTGAATAGATTCAGACCCACACAGGCTCACTAACCCCTCGGGATAGTCCCTTACTCCTGAGT
Source organism: Branchipolynoe longqiensis (assembly GCA_030323885.1). Classification (NCBI taxonomy): domain Eukaryota; kingdom Metazoa; phylum Annelida; class Polychaeta; order Phyllodocida; family Polynoidae; genus Branchipolynoe; species Branchipolynoe longqiensis. Next base: position 25,094,745 of record CM059189.1, read on the forward strand.
CGAAAGTGGGGTAGGGTACCCCCAGGTTAGAGCCCCAGGGTAGCGCTACCCCACGCTCATGAATACGGATTTTCCACCGTTAGCCAGGGGGGATACCACTACCCTCGGTTAGAGCCCTACCCCGAGCTCATTAATACGGCCCCAGTCATATGTGACTGGGATTTCCCCTACTTGGGACAACTAATGTACCAACAACAAAAAAGAGAGACAAATAAGTGTTCACACTTCCTGTCTCCCATTCGCTGTATCGCTATATCGCTATATCGAAACCTATGGGCTACTGATTCGGCCACCGCATCCGGTGCCACTACCGACCTAACCTATCTGTCTTCTGCTGGAAGTGGAGGAACTAATGACTTTGGCTCACTATGCAGCATGCTTTGAGGAAAATGTCTTATAGAGGATTTCCACTACCAACCCACACTTTACCCACATTTTGGTAGCAGTAAGGAGGAGTAATATTGCGAGTAGCAGCCCCAGTGGAAGACCTGGCTGTCAGAAGCATAACCTGATATCCGACTCAGTCACATTATCCTGATACTGAACAAACCAGTCTTTATCCTTATCCTATCAATGCTGAGTGCCAGGCTAGGTAGTGACAAATATTCATTTTGTAAGTCATTGGTTTGACTCAGTGGGAGTTCGAACCTACGACCTCCTTCCCATGCCTAGCATTTCAATGCGCACATCAAAATTAACCTTGCATGTTATCACTCCAAGGTGTTTTTGGTGGCGGAGGGGGGGGGGGGTGTTTTTGAGTGGGGGTACATTAGTTGATTAAGCAGGGGAAATTTCACCTGCAGACAATTGGTCTTCATCATTCCACTGCTGCTTGCCCTATCCTAGCAATACAAGGATAGGTAGCAACAAGTATAATTTGTTTAAGTCATTTGTTTGACTAGTCCTAATGCCAAGTACACACCTACCGTATACGATTTGCGCACTAAAACTCGCAACTCGACCCGACCCGCTTAAAACTGAAAATGGGCCGATTCATTTTTCGAATCGCGAATCGCAATCGTTTTAGCCCTAAAACTGAGTTTTTAGTCGCAAATCGCAATCGCTAGGTGTGCGCGGGGATCGCACCCCTAGCGATTTTTGTGCGCGAAACGGGCAGTTTTAGATCGTATATGGTAGGTGGGTGCGGATAAACGGTAGGTGTGTACCTGGCATTACCTCATCTTAGTAATGCTGAGCGCGAGGCAAGGCAGTGGCATTTATCAACTTTGTAACTCTTCTGTTTGAGTCGGCCAAAGGTCGAACCCGTGACTTCCCCTATGGAAAGCGAGCACCCTATCCACCTCATTATTCCCGCAACACTTGACATAATAAACCCCGCCAGTTAAACTGGAAAGTACGCGAATGGAGTGGTTCCAGATTCTGCCGATAGATGTCACTAGCTTAAATGGAGGGGTGTAATATGTGAAGGGAGTGGCTGTGAAATTCCAGAAGAAAAATACAATATAGTTGCCTTTAAAAAAAAAATAGAATGATAAGAGCTTGAATCCTGTTGCGATATGAATATCTGAATATAATGAGGGATTTTATTATTTTTCCAGGCATTCTTTATGAAGATATAGCATGTGAAATCATAGGCACTCGGGGAATGTATTCGAATAGAGTGGTTCCAGATTCTGCCGATATATGTCACTAGCTTAACTGGCAGGGAAAAGTGTTGCACCGATGGGTTATAGAAATAACTGCATGATTTTGCAATCAAATGTTCTACCTATGTTGTTTAAATACCTATCTATCATAGCCAGCTACTTTTAGTGTGAATAATTTATATAGATTAATAAACATTCAAAGCTGAAACAGCTGATATCTTAGTTTTTTGCTTTCTCTCCCAATTTCTCAACTTTACGCCAACACAGATAAACACTGTGCACTGGAGCGACCACCTCCACAGTTAATTCCCACTGACACAGTTTTTTCTTGGATTTTGGCAGGGTTGGCGTTCACCCCTACTCTGGATATGGGTGCATCTTTTATCGACTATCCACCATGGCATTCAGTCTGGTTGTGACTCACTGAGTCCTCCCAGGGGTAGTAACCGGGCGCGGTAGCCTAATCGGTAGAGCGCGGGCTTCGCGTGCGGAAGGTCGGGAGTTCGGTTCCCGGTCGAGTCAAACAAATGACTTTGAAATTGATATGTGTTGCTTCCTAGCCTGGAACTCAGCATTAATAGGATAGGACAAGGACTGGTTATGCCCCAGTCACACATACCCGGATCAGGGGCCGGACGAGCCCCGGACCACCATCCGGGGTGGTCCGGGGAGATCCGGGGTGATCCGTGGCTCGTCCGTGCCAACACCCCCTGATCCGGCCTGATCCGTAGCTCGTCCAGTGCCGTCCAGGCTCGGCCCCGGATGTTTTAAAATGTTTAAAACATCCGGGGCGGTCTGGGGGATTTTGTGATCCGGGCTCAATCCGGCCTGGTCCAGCCTGATCCGGAGGTGGTCCGGGGGTGATCCGGCTATTCCAGGGGTGGTCCGGGGTGGACCGGGCCTGTCCGGGGGTGGTCTGGGGTCATTTTGAGCCATGGTTTGACCCGGACCATCCCCGGACCATCCCCGGACTGTCCCGGACTACCCCTGGCCTAGCCACGGACCACTCCTGGACGGCCGGGGTGGTCCAGGATAGTCCGTGGGTGATCCGGGATAGTCCGGGGGTGGTCCGGGGCAGTTCGGGGATGGTCTGGCCTCGTCCGGGTTAGTCAGGGGCCGGTCCGGCCCAGTCCGGGCTCGTCCAGGGTCATTCCGGGGGCAGTCCGTGGGTAGTATGGGGCGGTCCGGGGTGGTCCAGCCTTTGGTCCGGGGCTCGTCTGGGGCTCGTCTGGGAAAGTGTGACTGCGAGGCAAAAATCGACGAAAACAGTGATTTTATCCGTGGCGGTCCGGGACAGTCTGGGCCGTTGGTCCTTGGGTGGTCCGGCTCAAAATCCGGGGCTTGTCCGGCTATGTGTGACTGGGGCTTTAGCTTAGTGTTAGGATGACTGAGTGGGAACTCGGGTCATGGTGCCAGTCGCCTGATTTCCCAGTGAGTGCACACTGTCAAAAGTCGGTAACCATCCTGATATGACCTAAAGCCATGTTCACACACGGGCGTTAAGTCGCCTCAACTAGTTTGCCTTGTCTAGTTCGGCTCACATTCGGCATGTGGATGCAACCCTAAGGCGGATTAGGGCTGATTCGCCTCAACTAGTTCACTTCATGTAAACCGCGTCGCGAGGTAGCTTATATGAACCGAACTAGCTTAAGTCGTCCCACCTTGCCTGTGTGGACAGTAGCGGTTTACTTGAGGCGGATTAAGCACGTCACACTATATAATATAATTTGGTCTATGAACTGGCTAGAGGTGCACAGATATTTTTTTCATCATTTAGTTTTAGGTTTTCACTGCCCAGCAGAAGTTTTGACCGTTCCAAACCAATACAATTCAGTCCATACATATCTAGGTCGAACCCACACTCTCTCGTGGCGAATTCGACTAACCGAAACTGGCGCTGGTTAGTATGGACTTGCTCATGCGCAGATATCGATTTCTGCCTTAAACCGCTCCGTGTGTGGACACAACACTAGTTCGCCTCATCTAGTTCGCCTTATCTAGTTCGGCTTAAAGTTGTGTGTGTGAACACGGCTTTAGATGTTGCCAAAACATAAAACTCTAACAACCAACCCAGGAATAGTAGTGTCGTTATCAAAGGTTGGCTCCGCAGTCATGGTCTATTCATGTCACTCTCCATCACATCCTTGGTTCTATGTAAAGAGAAAATTAAATCTGAATAGTCTTGTTTTCACCATTAATCTGTTTGTCGATAGAAAGCCCGAGCCTAAACTTGTTAATCTCTCACACCACATAGACATGGTATGAGAGCAACTGCCGTTTGATGACGCTGTATGTGGTGGAAATCCAAATTGGCAGAGTGATGGCATGGTCAATTGAAACATCAACCTTCAGATTAGGAGTCTGACCTCGAAAAAAGACAGACACTCTAACCTTTCCGCCACAGAGAAGATCACACTATGCACATCTCTGCTGGAGACTATCTTTCGGTGCAGAGTTCTGGGGTGGCCGGTCTATTCTGTGCACCTTTAAAGCATTATCCAATGGGTTTTTTTTGGTTTCTAAAATATATTCTTTTCTTTACTCTTTCTAATCTGAAGTAAATTTTTATTTCAATAGAGATATTTGAAGTAAGCTATCCCAAATGAATGTTAGTGTGCACATGAAAATAATGGACATATGTTTTGTATATCCTTTGTTGAATTTGCATAGTCTGATGGCTTGCGATTTCTGCAAGTTTTTTTTTTAGATAAATATATTAGGCTGATACGCTAAGGTTGATCTTCTGGCCAACCAACCAATGCTACCTTAAATTAAAGTTCATATTTTAGGAAAAGCCAGGGAAACGATGGAAAAGCCAGGGAAAGGCCAGGGAAAGGAAGGGAAACCAAGAAAAGCCAGGGAAAAGCTAGGAAAACGAAGGAAAAGCCAGGGAAACCAGGGAAAAGCCAGGGAAAGCTATGGAAACGAAGAAAATGCCAGGTATTGCTACAACAAATTGGCAATTGAAATCTTTACCTAGAATCAGATATGTCCCTGTATGCATACATATATGTAAGCATTTCACATTGTTACAACAAATCGCCAATTGAAATCTTTTACCTATAATCAGATATGTCCCTGTATGTATACATAATGTAAGCATCTCATATACATATATACATATGGTCATAGGATAAGTGATGTCAAACATACATAATACTGATCCCATGAATGGCTTTTGCCAAATTGGAATAAATTGCGTTTCCTCTAAACTTACGCTGGGCTCAGTCAGCAATGGTAGCACATGTGCACATTTTATCATATTTATCCATGCATTATATTCCAGTATAGTATATCTATGCCTATAATAATATATCTGCATCGGTGCTACATTTCAGCGCCTGCGTTTCATGTGTTCGCCGCTAGGAGGATGGACATTCCTCGCCGCATCAGCCGACGCTCAGTGGCGCCACCTGGTGGCAACACGGCGAAACAGCCGTCCAGTGTGGACAGTGGCGAAGAGCTATTCGGGCTGGTTTCTGGTGAGCGACTGGAACACAGTGGCGCCACCTATGAGACGGTGCGTGGAACGTTGCAGTTGAAGATGGCTGAGACCTACAAGGGGCTGCCTGTGATTGGAGAATCGGTCGTTCTGGAGATTGATGGGGATGGGAAGCAGTTGGGGGTACCTTATGGGAGACTGGTGGAAGGACTAGCAGAGAGCCTGCCCTCGGTTCACGCTAATCTGTCTGCAGCGGATGCCTTTCGTGTTGCGCTGAGTACCACAGGAGACAACGTGGAAAAGGTCATGTTCAAGCCAGAGCGAGATGCGCAACTTGTGGTCTATGTACAAGGTACACCTGCAAATCTCCAGCCAAAGGTCATTTACCAGCTCTCATATAGGATTGAGAATGCACAAAGAGTGTCACGCCCATTTTTTTACATTGACGCAAACACCGGAAGCATTCTTCGACGCTGGGAAGGTCTGTCAGGGCTGAGCCAGAGATGGCGGAGAAACATCACTAGTACTAATACTACTACTAATACGCTTATTGCAACCTCTCATTATGTGTATGTAGATGCTGAGGGTGGGAATATCAAGACAGGGAAGATTCTGTACAATGGGGATAAGGCTCCTCAGCTTCAAGTTACAAGGATTTCCAATAAAACCTGCTCTTTAAAGAATCCCAGCGTTATTGTTTTCAACTGCAAGAACTCCTACACATGTCCGTTAGGTGGCGCTGGAGCGCATGAGTTTGACTGCGATAGCGGAAATGTGGATGAGGTCAATGGCGGTTACTCACCTCTGAATGACGCTTTGTTCCACGTGGGTGTGACCCTGAAGATGTATCGTGAGTGGTATAGGATCACTGATCTGTTCAGTGCTAAAGGTTCTCGAGATGGTGGAAGATGTGCAGTTCGAGGTCATTATGGGGTCAAACTGGAGACAGCTTTCTGGAATGGCGAATATCTGACTTTTGGTGATGGTGACAAAGTGCATTATCCGCTTACGTCAATTAATGTTGTGGCGCATGAACTGAGCCATGGCTTTACCGAAAAGGTCTCTGGTCTTGTCTACGAAGGCGAGTCAGGTGCCATCAATGAGGCCTTCTCCGACATGGCCGGTGAGGTGGCCGAAGAGTTCCTGAAACAGTCTGTAGACTGGATAGTCGCCTCTGATGCGCTGAAAGGGAAAGATGATGCAATGCGTTACTTTGCTGATCCCAAATTGGATGGCATATCACCAAGTACCGTCAGTGAGTACTGCTTCACCATGGACCCTCACATTTCCAGTGGCATTTTTAATAAGGTCTTCTACACACTGTCAAACACGGCTGGATGGAATGTAACGGAGGCTTTCCGAGTATTCCTGATTGCCAATTACCTGCATTGGCACCCAGATTCGGACTTCAACAGTGCGGCATGTGACGTGCTGCATGTAGCCGCAGATCTTGAATACAACCAAGATGATGTCATCGAAGCATTTAAGACTGTTGGAATTGAACCGTGCAAAGAACCAGACCTAACCGTTCTTTCCAATCCGATAATAATGCAAGCGGGTGGTTCAGTTACATTTGAACTTACATCGAGCGTAATGGAATCTCTCCGCTATTCAGACTTGGTGGTCTATGTATATGGCAACACTCCAGCTGAGGTCAGAGTCACCGGCTCTAGCAGCCGCTTCATTGTCATGAAACAAAAATCAGTCTATGACACGATTGAATTCAACGCAGTCGCAATCCACACATTCGACCAGTGCTTGATTCGCCCCTGCACAGTGACCTTGAGAACCGAAGAGGCTGGGAAGGTCATCCTTAACCCACTTGCCTATGTCGCCACCCTCATTTCGGATGAGTCGATGCGAAGGACTGGGGACACCTTCCAACTGCAGTTCGAGGTCCCGAGCAATGTGCTTCGAGCCGGGCTTCAAGTAGCCTTCACAGCCGAGAAAGTTGGAGGCGAACTCAGCTACTATATCCGGCACGGCCAGCTGCCTGTCGTGGAGGTGGGGAACTTCGACGTGATCAACCATGGAAGTCTTCCAACTGTACTTTGCACACCGCAAACCGGGACCTATTACTTGAAGGCCAAAGCAGAGGACGGCAGAGTCACCAATATCAACATCCACATGTATGCCCTGCTCAAGGCTACCAGAGTGAATTGATCCTGAACCCTCACCTCAAGTAAACGTTATCAAAGACTTAGGTCACGCCATGGACCAAGATCCAGGACCTTAGCTAGTGGGGCTTTGTCTTGTTTGTTTGTTGTTTTACGTCCTTGCAACATATAAGGTCATATCAGGACGTTTACCGACTTGTGACTGTATGCACTCATGGCCATTTTATAGTGCTACCCCACTGTGAAATCAGGCTGCTGGCACCATGACCCAAAATCCCACTCAGTCACATTATCCTGACACTGAGCTAATCAGTCCTTGCCTTATCCTATTAATGCTGAGCACCAGGCTAGGAAGTGACAAGTATCAATTCTTAAGACATTGGTTTGACTCAACTGGGAACCAAACTCGCGAACTCCTAAACTCCCGAACGCGAGGTCCGCACTCTACCGATTCGGCCACTGCGCCTGGTCGAGCTAGCGGGCGAGCAAGGTGGTAAATTCCCTGCCCCTTCTAACAACCCCAGTATGTAACCTCCCTCAAATGGCTGGAAATGGCATTTCAGCACCTCTAGATTTCTAAATTTGCTGCGGGGCATACCCCCAGAACCTCCTAGTGCCTCGTGCCTTCAACACTCATTCATTCCAAGAATTTATCTTCTCCCGCAAACAAATCTCTTCCCCAAATAAAAATTCTTACCTATAGTTATGATGCCTTACAACCGATGTAATTCTCCTTATTCCTTCCCTGCATGACGTCATAAAATGATCCTGGACAAATCGGGTCCTGCCTACTGTATCTAGGACCAATTACATTGAGTAACCTCCCTAAATGGACTATTTAAAGTCGGTCCCATGGACGGTTGATTTAGAGAGGTTTTACTGTATTTATAATTGGAACTACTTATTTTCTGGAGTTAATTAGGGCCTAATCAAGACTGAGAGTATCTGTGGTCAAGCTGCAACTATTAGACTCATTTATCCATAAATGATCTTTCTCAGCTGTTAAAGTGATGTAGGCCAGGGAATACACAACAGAATACAGTATAACCCCGTTAAACCAAACTTGAAGGGACCCTAGAAATTTGTTTGGATTAACCGATCATTGGTTTAACTAAGCTTTGGCTTCGACTTTGACTTGGCTTTGGCAAAAACGCGGGTGCATAATGAATGCAATATACAATGTATGTGGATACTTTGATTATTGTTTTTTATGTATATACAGTATTACCCAGTTAAACCAAGCTCAGTTAAACCAAACGATCGGTTAATCTAAACTTTTTTCAGCGGCCTGGCAAAATACTACCATTTATCATATAAAAAAAGTTTCAGATGACCTTATAACCACATGAAAGTTTGGTTTAACCATACCGGAAGTGGCCTGGGGCCCGACAATTTTGTTTGGATTAACCGATAGTTTGGATTAACCGACTTTAGTTTAACCAACTTTTTTATATGCTAAATGGTAGTATTTTGCCGGGCTGCCAAAAAAAGTTTGGATTAACCTTTCGTTTGGTTTAACCAAGATCGGTTTAACGGGGTTGTATTGTAATAGGCTTTTTCTATTCAATAGAACTGAAACCTGCTTATAATCATGGATCACTAAATATAGAGAAAGATTATAAATAAGCTGTTCACTGCCCTAGAATTCCAGAAGGAAAATAGCAGAAACCCTACTTTGAATAATAGTGACTTTGAAGCCATTTGCCTCTGCCTTATAACCTCTTGATCAGATTAGATTAGATTAGAGTGTTTGGACTGTATGCTCAGGCCAAGTTCGAGACTCCACCATCAGGGCCCACCACCTGTGGTGAGGCCAGTCTGTTCAGTTTTGTCATGTGCAGGAATGAATTTGTACCTGCTGGTGTTAGCTGGGTGTATCCTGGAATCTGTGGTTCATCTGGTATTTCTGTTAGTGCCCTGTCAAGTTGCCTTTTGAATGATTGTACACTGCAGTTTGATTGATTTCTTATGGAAGCTGCATTGTATTGAAGAGCTGGACTCCTCAAATAGAAAAACTTCCTTCCCACAGTGTTTTCTTGAGTGTGAGGCTGTTGTATTTATTGCTGGTACCACATCAAGTCGACCATATCCTTTTGAATGATATGTTGTTATGCCATAGTTAGGTGTTTTGCATCAATCATTTACAATATGCATATAAATCGATATCTCTCACATTGACTTTGAATGGAATAAATGTTGAGGAATTTTATGTCTGTCCCAATAATCCAGGCTCTTTACATATAAACTTCCCTGCAGATACTGAGTTATTTTAACATTTACTCTGGTGCTGTGTAATTGTGTGGAAATGTACATGTGAAAATGAACCTTGAGGTTGGTTGGCTGTTGGAGTTTTACATCCTGGCAACATCTAAGGTCATATCAGGGCAGGTACCGACTTGTGACAATGTACACTCACGGGGACTATATAGTGCTGCCCCACTAGGAAATTAGGCCACCAACACCATGACCCAATATCCCACTCAATCACATTATCCTGACACTGAGCTAACCAGTCCTTGCTGTATCCTATTAATGTCGAGCACCAGGCTAGAAAGTGACAAGTATCAATTTTAAAGGTATTGGTTTGACTCGACCAGGAACCGAACTTCCGACCTTCCACATGCGAGGCCCGCACCCCACCAATTAGGCCGCCGCACACAGTCCAAATGGACCTTGAAGAGTAACATTTCTGCCCCTTCATCCAACATTATCATTAGTTCATATGGCACTAGTCTCGTTTGACAACGGCGTTGCATCAAAGCAAGCCATGTGCAATCTTATAATCAAAAGACATGATTTCACATATGCATAAGCGTACATAATAGTTTGAGAGCATAAGGAAAGTAATTTAAAATGGGATGTTGCATTTAATGTAGGTGATGTTTAAGTTAGTTTTCTAGGCAGGGTTACGTGAGTATTGTCTGGCGTTGGGTATTATCCAAATTTAGCTAAGTAAGTGGTTGCAATCTATCTAGTTCGTCACAGGCTGTCAGTGTGTGCATTAGCATAGAACAGTCCGGTTTTTTGGTAAGATGCTTTTTTTTTGTTCAAGTGTTTTTATTCCTCTGAACAACATGTTGTCAGTGCTAATGCACTGGTCTTCCAGCCCTAATCACAATTGCCACTACACAGTAAACAAATCTACAACAATATACAGATAGACAATTACAGGAAAATAAGCAAAACATTGGTACATGAATGATAGGTGTCGACAAGATAAGAGAAAAAGAAACATATGCGGGGAGGTAACTATGTTAGGCTAGTATGGTAGGCGTTAGTAGGGGGTGGGGCATAACTGATTATCTTTCTAGTAGTAACACACTCGTTGAAAGGGTGATGGGGGATGTAGGGCGGGTCTTTGTGATTGAACCTTTGTTCATGGTAATCTCAGGTGGGGCCGATTGAGTTAGTAAGTAGGTTAATATTGATTAATCATGTACCTAAGTGATGTATAAGAGGAATTGGTTGGTTAAAATGAGTAGCTCAATTATGCTCAAAGGACATCCTAGAGTAGCAGTCCATCATGAGCTCTGCTACCACTCAGTGAAAGTCTTTACTATTCTGACCTTTGCTGGGTCAGAAAGGCCAGCAGGTGGCAGCACGCTAGTATGGCAGTCTGACAGTGGACCATTCCACTCATCACTAGCAGCCACCACTCGGTGGAACTTATGTGTTACCAGGGTCGCGTTCATAGTACGCCTCCGAATCGACTCCGAGATTGCTCGAGACGCTTTTTGTCTTATTTCTGTTTAGGGTACGCCTCCAAGTTGTCTCCAAGAAGTCTCGCTTTTCAAACAGGAGGCAAAATGTGCTTCAAACATGGCCTCTGAATTCAGTGGTTTCAGCCAATCAGAGCTCTTCTTTTCCATCGTCATTTTCGAGGTGACCAACAGCTAAAATCGTTCAGACTAGCATGACAGCAGGAATTTCTCGGCGGCACCTCGGAGGCATTCCATGAATGCGGCCCTGGCAGCGCAGTGGTAAGTCACCTCTACTTTGTGTCTAGGTGGAACAAACTGGAATATGATCCCAAAGACTGAAGCAACTGCATAGTATCGCTCCCAATTCCTAGGTAGGATAGAAAAGGGTCCACCACAGTAACTTTGTATTATGGAAATCAACATTTGGGATGGTACACAATGAATAATGTCTAAATTATTAATATATTAGTATTATATTTATATCATAGTTCACGTTTAACATTATATACTAAGAATAATATCTGAAATATTATATAGACATATGTGATAAGTAGTTCTAGTAATGGTGCAATAATATATATCTGCTATTCATCACCACCATCATCAATCCCTTAAGCACAAGTGCCGTTGGGGCACACCGCATCCAGTTCATGGTGATAATGGTAATGAGGCTGAAAGTGCAGCAGAAATAAATGAATGAAGCTTGTTTGCTTTTATTGTGTTTGTTGGGGATTTACATCCTAGCAACATCTAAAGTCATATCAAGATGAGTACTGACATGTGACAGTGTGCATTCAGTACAACTTTATAGTGCTGCCCCACAAAGTAGACCAAGCCATCAGACAATGTGACTCAATATCCCACTCAGTTGCATTATCCTGATACTGAGCAAACCAGCTCTTGGCTTATCCTATTAATGTCGAGCGCCAAACTAGGTAGTGACAAGTATAAAATGTGGTAGTCATTTGTTTAACTCATATGGCATTCGAAACAATGTTAAGCCCAGGCAGTGCTGTTGACCAATTTGGCCGCCCTGTCCTGGTTGTTTCTTCATGAGCACATTGATCCTGAGATAAATCCCACCATACAATAAGAACAGTTCTTCTCCAAATTCCCATAATAATGCAAATATGACAGTTAATAATGTTGCTCCACATGACCGGTATATATGCAGCATAATTTATTATACAAATATAGATAGGCGGGGCAATTATTGTGGTATTGCCTATATATATTTATGTATACCCACTATATATATCCAGGTTTATATATATATAACATATATGTATTATATACATATGCGTATGTGTACCACAGACCCACAGTGCCGGAAAAGAGTGCCAATTACTACATGCAGGTGGCGCTGTCGTTGTACCACAGACCCACAGTGCTGGAAAAGAGCGCCAATTACTACATGCAGGTGGTGCTGTCATTGTACCACATACCCACATTGCCGGAAAAGAGTGCCAATTAATACACGCAGGTGGCGATGGCATTGTACCACAGACCCACAGTGCCGGAAAAGAGCGCCAATTACTACATTTAGGTGGTGTTGTCGTTGTACCACAGACCCACATTGCCCGAAAAGAGTGCCAATTACTACATGCAGGTGGCGCTGTTGTTGTTCTAAGTATGTATGTATGTGTCCATTAAGTACATTGCAACTATATATATATTCATTTATGTACAGTATAACTAGTTATGCACATATTATTTAGGCTGCAGGGCCTCACCTATGGCCACCGGCGGGGGTGGGTGGGTGCTGTGTCGCCTGCGCTACCTCGGCTGCTGCTCTGTGAGCCGTAGCCATTCTCCCCGGCAGGGAGGGGGTGTGGGCACTGTCCCGCCTTACTCCCCCAGGTGCTGCTCCGGTGAGCCGCAGGCTATCCTCCAATCAGGAGGAAGAATTGCGGGGGAAGGCGTTTTCGGGCGGCGCAGCTCCCACTCAGTCTCCAGTTGGCCGGAATTTTGACTTGGCTCGGACGTGTGCGTTGGTATCCAGCACGCCACACAGTTTGCCGCAGGGTCATTTCCATGATGGGTCTGGATGTTTGTCAGGCATGCGGGGATGAGCATGAGGCGCCACGGGGAGGCAAATGCAAGGTAGTGAAGGCTAAGTCGAGCCGCAAACCAGTCAAATTGGAGCCAGTGGAGGAAGAATCACACAAGAGTGAGAGTGGGGATGATAATATCATGGACTCAATGATGAAAATGGCATTGAGTGAGACCGGTAGGGCTAAACACACAGTCGGTTGGGAGGAGCGGGTGTCGGTAGCACAAGATGCGGAGGAGCTGGAGCTGCGCCGCATGCTGGAGGCGCGCGTACTAGCATGCCGGAAATCGGAACTAAAAGCAGAGTTGGAGAAGGAGATCGCAGCGGAGGAGCGGACGGCGCGAAAGAAGGCAGGCTCCACAAAAAAGAGGAAGGAGAGGAAGAAAAAGAAGAGCGGGAAGAGGAAGTCGGACGGCTCAGAGGACGACTTATGTTCGGAGGACTCACCACCATCATCGTCCTCGCCAGAATCAACCGATTCTGGGGGGAGTAGGAGCTCCAGTCGGGAGCACAGGAGGTGGAGGAGAAAGAAGCAAAGTAAGTTTGTGATTGACCGCTTCACCAAGGGGAAGAAAAGTGTAAATCGCCTGTCGTTTAATGAACTATTGTATGCTTCACTAGTTTGGTGCCTGAAGCGGGCAGCTAAGATAGATATGGACAGTGACGAGGTGTTGGGTTATGTCAGACATTTAGCTTACATGACGATGCATGCTACGACAAATAACTACACAGATGAAGCCTACAGGGGCTATGATCGTGCAGTGCGTGAGAAAGCCCGGGAAAAGGGGATTTGGGCCTTTAAGATGGGTGATAACGGATTATCTCTGTTGAATTTCAACATGGACAACTCCAGGTCGTACAAACCCGCAAGCAAAATGAGGTCGGCTATGAGCAAGAGTGCCGCAGAAACAAGCAGTGTCAGAACCAGTAAGATAAAAGGGGCTTGTTTCGGTCACAATTACAACAAGGAGGGTTGTAAACGTGACAATTGTGATTGGGAACACCATTGTCTGTCGTGTAAAAGCAAAAGCCATGTGGTGGACGCCTGTCCAAACAAGAGATTCTGACTTATTCCGAGCGTTAGCGCCACGGCCGTTGGGGAGTGTGATGACAGTGGTTTCGCGCTCATTTGCGCCGCGAGTCAAGCCGCAACTTCTGAGGCCAGTGCGGGTGGCAGGACGGAATGCGGGTGTGATGATGGCAGGTGTGCTATATATATATTTATTTATATGTATATTTATATATATATTATATATATACATAAAAACCTCTCTAGCCGACCACCTTCATAGATCGACCACTCCCCTATATCGATCGCTTTATTTGAGTCCCAAATGATTGCCTAAACAATACCATTGTAATGACAAAAATAACTTCCTAAAACGACAACCTCCCTAAGTCGACTATTTAAAGTCGATCCCATGGTCGGTCGATTTAGAGAGGTTTCACTGTATATATATATATATATATATATATATATATATGACAACTATATATATAACAGCTATATACATGTATATACATATACTTACACCTGTATATATATATATATCAAATATATGCAGGTGTAAGAATAGCAACAGTGGGGCGGGGATCAGTTCGCTTGACTTGGTTAATATAATCGCTGGTAATGTTTCTGGGGCCCACTAGGGGCGCTTCTGACCAGATTATAATAGGGATGCAGCACTACTGACCACCAGTACACTATACCAACATGGCGAACGTGATTGAAGACTGTACGTTCGATTTTCTTTAGTATATACAGTAAAACCTCTCTAAATCGACCGACCATGGGAATGACTTTAAGTGGTCCATTTAGGGAGGTGGTCAGGTTAGGGAGTTAGAATATGGTCAGAATGGTATTGGTGGGACCCAAATAAAGCGATCGATATAGGGGAGTGGTCGATCTGTGGAGGTGGTCGGTTAGAGAGATTTTACTGTAGTCTGCTTGAGGCCAGGACAATTTCCCTGTCAGTTTTCAATAAATCATTAAAGCCTACCCACTGTCTGCTTTATCTGTGTTATTCTATTAGACATCTGCCGCAGTCCTCTACTCACGCGCGACGCGCGTTCAGGTGCCTCGAAGTTCCGACGTCCTTTCAGAGCGCGCCTGAGGCCGCGTTCACTTCGCCTGCTGCATGAAATGGCCTCCCCGCGCGCAATCTTCAACTCCTGCCCGGCGCTCGACGTCCAACACCATAACGCGCTGATCTTGGAGTGGCAGAATTGGTGAGGATGCTTCCGTGCGAGCGGATTCAATCCGTCAGCACCATGCGGCGTCACTTCGCGGCATCGCTGTCAGGATATGGCAAGGACTGGTTAGCTCAATGTCAGGATAATGTGACTGAGTGGGAAATCGGGTCATGGTGCTGGCAGCCTGGTCTCCCAGTGGAGCAGCACTATAAAGCAGCTATGAGCACGCACTGTTACAAGTCGGTGCCGATCCCTACATGACCTCAGATGTTTCCAGGATGTAAAACTCGAACAACAAGCCAACAAGTCGATACCCATCCTGATATGACCTTAGACGTTGCTAGGACGTAAAACAACAACCAAAGCTGATCCTACTTACACGTAGACTACACGCACTGGGGGGGGGGGGGGTCTAGCTTGGTCCCCCCCCCCCTCCCCCCCTCCCCGCCATGAACAAGCCATCCTTAAGGCCCTGTCACATTACGAAGCATCTCGCAAGCGCGCCGCCAATGCGTAAAATCACTTTTTTACAACGAGATGCATCAAACTTTTCAGCGTGGGGGGAAAAGTTGGATTTCAGCGTAAAGTTAGTGGACGTAAGGGTGGTGTCGGTCCGACATAGTTGTAACGTATGTCGATGCATGAGAAAAAAGTTTGGCACGTGTGGCTAACCTGCCTCTCGCGCATGTGGCGTTTACCTAGCGTTGGCATAACGCGCTCCCAACGTTCCGCAAGTGACTGTTAAACGTGTTGCACAATGTATGAGAGCGTAGTGCCAGTGCATGAGCGATGCATGTCCAATGACAGTCCAGCGCATTTTGGCATTGCGCCAGTGTGCACCCAGCGCGCGTGACGTTGGTGTAACGTGTGAGTAACGCATGCCAACATGCAGGGGGCACCCGACCCACCCGCAAAACGCTCATGGCACGTTCGCAGAACGCCGTCGAACATTATATGCATTAAGCGAGTGCCAGACGCGCCCTATACGTCAAATACGTCGAGATATTGTGGAGAAATGCCAACCACGCATCGGCTATACGTTATGACAATTTCATCATACATTGGCGTTACGTTCCCAAACGCACGGACTGAACGCTCTCCATCAGAGGAACAAAAGTCAATATAGGACAACCTAAGAACAACGTTCTTCCAACGCGCATCTAACGCATCTCAACGTATGCCTAACGTAGGCATAACGTAAGCACCCATGCGTTGTCATACGTCGAACGTTTTGTGCATGCACAAAACTTTGCCGACCCCTGACGCGCGCTGCTGTATGTCGACAAACGTCGATGTACATTGACGTATACCAACGCGCCCCTACCACATGCGCAACGCATAACAACGTATCCCGACATAGCGGCAAAAGTTACATATGTCGCCGTACGTTTGCGCGATGCGTCGTAATGTGACAGCCCCATTAGGCTTGGCACAAACCATTACAGCATCGGACCATATATGGAAGACCTGTAGGGAGGGACCAGTGTAGTCGTTCCTCTGCGCATCGTGCGCTACTCTGCGGCGGCTCATCGTCAAGGCATTAAGCCCATAGGTCATCAATTTATTAAGCCTAAGACATATACCAATACCAGCATCTATTTTTGGATTGAAATATACATTCCCTAAATATACAAATTCAAATAAAACTCTCAAAGTGAGATGTTGGTGTATAATTATTGCACAATATAACCGTAAATCGGGCCTATGGCCTTGACTGCCTCATCGCAGAGTAGCGCACGCGCAGAGGAACACCTACACTGGTCCCGATGACGTGAGCCTTTAAGCCAAGCCTAAAGGCCCTTTCACACCACGACGTGACGACGTCAGCATAGGGAGAATGTGAAAAACGTCGAACTTTTCAGCGTAGTATGCAAATTTGGGCACAAGTTGAACGTGGATGCAGCATAGTTGATGAGAGCGTAACATCGGTAAAGTGTAGTGATATCATCATTCAACGAGAGAGGACAACGTAATTACGCTCACGGAACGTTATGAACATTATTCCATCGCCAGAACTATGTTGCTTTACATTACATGACGTTACATATGTCATGACACGGTGGGGAAACGCTGAACATACGTTGGATGTACGTTCGGCATTCGTTCTCTTGACGTTCTCCTGACGTTCTCCTGACGTTCCCATTAAGCCGCGTGGATGTTTCCGCCGGCGTTAATGTGGGTCGACATAGTAGAATGTAGTAGAACGTAGTAGAACGTAGTAGAACGTAGTAGAACGTAGTGAGCAGCGTTTGACTAATGTCCGTTTAACATCATTGACGTTCGCCAAAAATGTACAGAAGGTACAGCGAACGTAAACCCTTACGTTCGAGTCACGTCGAAAGTTTTTACCAGGTTCAAAACCTTGATGCACGCCGACGTAACACGACGTAACGTGACGTAGCTCGACGTCAGTCTAACGTCATTCTGATATCATCATAACATAACCCAACGTACGTCACCGTAATGACGAAAAGTGCCACATCAGGCTTACGTTGGCTCGTTACGTCGTAGTGTGACAGGGGTATAAGGACTGCTTGTTCGTGGCGGGGGGACCAAGCTAGGGGGGTGGGGGTCCAGTGTGTATAATGTATATATGTTGTTGGAGTTTTACATCCTGGCAACATCTAAGGTCATATCAGGACGGGTACCGATTTGTGACAGTGCGCACTCATTGTAACTTTATATGCTGCCCCACTGGGAGACCAGACTGCCAGAGGGATATTAAGTCATGGTGCCGACAGCACGGTCTTCCAGCGTGGCAGCACAATAATATCATCATCAGTGTGGTCTCACAAGTTGGTACCAATCTTAATATGACCATGACCTGATATACCACTCAGTCACATAATCCTGACACTGAGCCAACCAGTCCTTGCCCTCTCCTAATAATGCTGAGCGCTAGGCTAGTAAGTGACAAATATCAATTTTTAAGTCATTGGTTTGAGTCGACCAGGGTTCGAACCCATGGGTTCAAATCCCATGAGCTACCAAACTGTGAGACGGACGCTCAACTCATTCGGCCATCCCATCTGGTGTATATACGATTGGGTTCATAATGCACACTCTCCCTCTATTCCAGGCTGTGTATAAATAGGGAACATTAACAGCTCGCGTTGTCAGACTGTTATGGTAATTAGCTGAAATTGCCGGGTTTTATCACCACATCCCAACGACCCGGCTGTAGCCAATATAGTGCATGCAATATGCACCTCTTTTCGTGATATATATAAGTAGATATACATATATATCGTATTCTTACCGGTGAGCACCCACCCAATATTTTGTAAACGCCCACCCCTTAAACGCCCATGTGTGGGTAAATGTCCACCGCCCACTTCAGTGATTTGCCAATTTAAACGTCCAGGCTGTTAAAACACAAGAATACAGTATATGTATATATATGAGTCAGCCTCACGAAAATGGGCCAATTGGTGGTTTATGTAAGATGTCGGCATCGCAATTCTTAACGTGTAGTGCATTTCTTTGTTTTATATTAAATTATCCTAGAAACAAATAAGGTTGTTGTATTTTCTCTACCTTTACATTCAGGATAAATTTAAGGACTTTGCAACACCTCTGTCAATGCTAAACTATAATTATGCCGGTCGACGCCTACATCCAATGCTCGACGCCGACAACTTTAACAGATGTTGGCATCGCAATTCTTAAAGTGTAGTGCATTTCTTTGTTTTATATTAAATTATCCTAGAAACAAATAAGGTTGTTGTATTTTATCTACCTTTACATTCAGGATAAATTTAAGGACTTTCCAATACCTCTGTCAATGCTAAACTAAAATTATACTGTTTGACGCCGACATCCAATGTTCGACGCCGACAACTTTCCCCAATTGGCCTCTTTTCGTGATCCTGACTCATATATATATATACATATATATATATATATATATAATTCCTCTTGCGTGAGAGGCGATGGGAGGGGGGGCACCCATATACATTCACCACCCCAAGGAAGGGGGGGGGGGGGGGGGGACACTATATCAATGCGCAGTAAGGAAGAGTAAGAAACAGGACATTGTTCCCCTAGAATCTATACTCGTGTAATTCATTATGCATTACATATATAGTTGCATGCACCAAATCTGTAGAGCGCAGGCTTCATTGCGGAAGGTTGGGAGTTTAATAGTCAAACCATTGTCTTACCAGATCGATAATTGTCACTACCTAGCCTGGCACTCAGCATTACTGGGTTAGGGCAAAGACTGGTTAGCTCAGTAATCATGATAATGTGACTGAGTAGGAAATCGGGCGATGGTGCTGGCAGCCGTCTCCCATTGGGGCAGGACTATTAAGTCGCCATAAATGTGCACTCTGACAGGTCGGTGCCTGTCTGATTTTACCTTAGATGTTGCTTGGACAAAAAATCCCAGCAAACAAATAATATATGAGCCTAATTTGCATATATATAGCATACTGTTTCGCGAAAAAAGGGTGGGGGGAAGTTGCAGTTGGAAACGCATAGCTTTTTATCATATATGTTCTTCTTTGTTGGGGTTTTGTGTCTTAGCAACATCTAAGGTCATATTAAGATTGGTACCGACTTGTGAGACCGCACTGATGACGATCTTATTGTGCTGCCACGCTGGAAGACCATGCTGTCGGCACCATGACTTAATATCCCACTCAGTCACATTTTCCCGACATTGAGCAAACCAATCCAGGCCCTATCCAAAGACCCTATACTACTAAGACGGCTCACTCAGCCTGTACTGTGTAATCAAAATGATCAAACCTACCACTTGGTGCGCTGGCTGTTCTCTTGGTTAAACAGTTGCTATATTATATGTATAAATGTATATATGAGTGTGAAAGATGTGTGATGATGGCGATGATGATGATGATGCTGATGATGATGTGTATTTGTTCATAGCAATTTCATATTGATGTGTATTCATACTGACCTATATCATGTATAATATAATTGTATGTGTTTACATGTGAAACACCAACCAGCAGCTGGGCTGATCAAACCCACCACAAGGTGGCACTGCGAAATTTACATTACCACGGGAGAGATAGGGAGTGAGCCGTCTTAGTATTATAGGGTCTTTGCCAGCTAGATAGTGACAAGTATTCATACGGGTATTCTGGCATGTGCCGTCCCGTCTCTGGGAAAGTGCATATCAAAGACCCCTTGCTTCTTATCGGAAAGAGTAGCCTATGTGGCAGCAGCGGGTTTCGTCAAAAGTAATTTGTCAGAATGATCAAATGTTTGACGTCCAATAGCCGATGATAAAAATCAATGCGCTCGAGAGGCGACGTTAAATAAAACAAACTTTTTTCATATGGGTATTCCACTGGCCTTTCAGGAAGAACTGAAACTACTATCCATCATGTCTACAATTTTTTTAAATAATTTCTGGCTAGGTATCTGTTTGTATTGTACACGATGTAAATACCACTGCTTAGTTCCATCCAAGATTCTCTGAAGGGGCTGTCACACTATGATGTATGGCCTTAGCATATGCCGACGTATGTGATTTTCGACCAACATGTTGGTGTACGTCGTCATACATTACGTGTATGTTGGGCATACGTCGGGTATGGTTGGGATATGGCGTCATAGATCGTCTTACGTCGGCGTGCGGGGAGGCTCTCAAAAATGTTTGTGCATGTTCAAAATTTTCAATGTATGTCGACATATGACTCATACATTCCTCATACGCTACATGTATGCTAGGTGTACATTGGCATACATTAGGAGCATGTTAGGGGTAGGTTGAGGTACGTTGGGACACGTTAGCCATACGTTCAGCCTGTTGGGAACATGGAGTCCGCGGACAGCCAACGGATGCATAATGTACTCCTAACGTACTTCAAACGTATGCCTGCCATATCTCCAGCATACTTAACGTATATGCCGTACTTCTAGCGATGAAGTAACGTACGTAACGTTGGTCAGTGTAACGTTAGCATATGAGAGCATTTTGTGAACGTTTTGCGAACGTTTTGCGAGGCACATGAACACTCTCATACGCTAGCAATAGTCAGAGATACGTTCTGCATACATTAGTACATTGTGTGTACGCTGTATGTATGGTGTGTATATGTTGTGTGTATGTTGTGTGTACATTGTGTGTATGCCCATTTTTATCCCCCACCGCTGAAAAGTTTGACAAATGCCGACGTACTGGCAAATTGTCGTAAGTTGAGCACGCGCTGACGCTGTACGTCGTAGTGTGACAGGGCCTTTACTCTGTCCGGCTAACCCAGCCCGCATAGTGGCACACTGTGTGTGGGGGGAGGGGGGCGGAGCGGGGGGGGGGGGGATCTCCCACCTCCATATTTGGGTCAAAATGTCAAGTGTCAACATATGGGGAAGCAACATTAACCATCATCCATGTGATGATGAAATTGGCGGTTGTTGGGGAGGGGGGGTTGCAGGAGGGGGCTACTTGTTGCTTATAGCTTCATTTGCTAAGTGAGCGTCTAAATGATGCCACTCTCACTGTCACGGTTACTGTCACTTATACTGTCACTACGTGGAGGAGTGCCCAATGAGCGTGTAGTGAGCTACTCAGTATAGAACTAACCCAGGAACAGGAGCGTCATGATGTCCTCCTCTTCGCTGTCACTGCTGCTCCTAGCAGTCACAGGTGAGTAGGTCTTCATTTCCTGTCATTGTTGTTTGCTTTTGCCTTTTGTTTGTTGGGGTTTTGCGTCCTAGCATCATCTACAGTCATATTAGGACGAGTACCGACTAGTGAGTAGTCCCTCATTTCCTGTGGTTGTTTGTTTTCGTCTTTTGTTTGTTTGTTGGGGTTTGTGTGATAGCAACATCTACAGTCATATCAGGACAGGTACCGACTTGTGAATAGGCCCTCATTATCTGTGGCTGTTGTTTGTCTTTGTCTTTTCCTTGTTTGTGTTGGGGGGTTTTATGTCCTAGCAACATCTACAGTCATATCAGAACAGGTACCGACTTGTGAGTCGGCCCTCATTTCCTGAGGTTGCTTTTGTCTTTTGCTTGTTTGTTTGTTTGTGTGTTGGGGTTTATGTCCTAGCAACTTCTACAGTCATATCAGCATGTGCTGTGTTTGTTTGTTGGGGTTTTATGTCCTAGCAACATGTACAGTCATATCAGGATTGGTACCGACTTGTGAGTAGTTCCTCATTTCCTGGGGGGGGGGAGGGGGTGGTTGTTGCTTGTCTTTGTTTTTCCTTGTTTGTTTTGGGGGTTTTCTGTCCGAGCAACATCTAGAGTCATATCAGAACAGGTACCGACTTGTGAGTCGGCCCTCATTTCCTGAGGTTGCTTTTGTCTTTTGCTTGTTTGTTTGTTTGTTTGTGTGTTGGGGTTTATGTCCTAGCAACTTCTACAGTCATATCAGCATGTGTTATGTTTGTTTGTTGGGGTGTTATGTCCCAGCAACATCTACAGTCATATCAGCATGGGTACCGACTTGTGAGTAGTCCTCCATTTCCTGTGGTTGTTGTTTGTTTATGTTTTATGTTTGTTTGCTTGTTTGTTGGGGTTCTAAGTCCTAGCAACATCTGCAGTCATATCAGGACGGGTACCGACTTGTGAGTAGGCCCTTATTTCCTGTGGTTGTTGTTTGTCTTTGTCTTTTGTTTATTTGTGTTTTGGGGTTGTCGTCCTAGCAACATCTACAGTCATATCAGGTACCGACTTGTGAGTAGGCCCTCATTTCCTGTGGCTGTTGCTTGTCTTTGTTTTTTGTTTATTTGTTTATTGGAGTTTGGTGTCCTAGCAACATCTACAGTCATTTCACCGGGCGTGGTGCCCGAATCGGTAGAGCGCGGACCTCTGGTGTGGAAGGTCGGGAGTTTGGCTCCAGGTCGAGTCAAGCCAATGACATATAAAATTGGTACTTGTTGCTTCCTAGCCCGGGTGCTCGGCATTAATAGGATAGGGCAAGGACTGGTTAGCTCAGTGTTAGGATAATGTGACTCTCATCAATTTGAGTTTTCATCAGTATATGCAGCTTTAAATCTGCATAGCCCAATGAAAACATCAAATTTTCAAAACCAAAGCAACTATCTAAATTTGATTCTGCATATCTAACTTAGATACTGGTGTACTTATTATGCATTTGTCCCCACATAGAACAGAACACTGGTGCAATCAAATAGAGCCTGTTGCTGCAGAATGCTATGGTGTCAGTGTTTTGACATGCTTGCCCAAATTAATTTTGCATGTTTGCACTTTAAATACCTCAAAAGTTAGCCATTTAAAATAAAAGTTACCTCAAACTAAAGTACAATAGAGTATAATGATCAAGCTAATATATGTAGGGCAGTAAACTACAGAAACTCAAAACCATCGAACTGTGCAACTCTAATTGCAGAACTGTACACCCAGTGGCGCCACCTATGGTGGGATTTATGCATAGCGATTTTATATGTGTCTGAAACTTTCAGTTTTTCAGTCAGGAGTGAATAGAACGGGAAAAGGTCTATGATAGTACATCTGCTATGCCCTGAGTCTATCTTGTATGTTGGGGGAGCGGGAGTACACAACAACTAATAACCAACTAAATTGGCCAGCCCTTGTCATGGCACAATGTCAATTGCATCCCTAGTTACTCCTGCAGCCCTGTTATCACGCACAGAACTGTAAAGCAACTTATAAAAAAAAGGTGTCGAAAGGCTGGGTTTATGGATATAACCACGTTAACTTGCAATCTATTGTCCAAATATAGCCACATGAATTTGCAACTTTTTGTCCAGATATAACCACATGAATTTGTGATCTATTGTCCAAATATAGCTACATGAATTTGCCATCTATTGTCCAAATATAACCACATGAATTTGCAATTTATTGTCCAAATATAACCACATGAACTTGCAATTTATTGTCCAAATATAACCGCATGAATTTGCAGTCTATTGTCCAAATATAACCACATGAATTTGCAATCTATTGTCCAAATATAACCACATGAATTTGCCAGCTATTGTCCAAATATACCCACATGAATTTGCAATCTATTGTCCAAATATAACCACATGAATTTGCCAGCTATTGTCCAAATATAACCACATGAATTTGCAATATATTGTCCAAATATAACCACATGAATTTGCAATCTATTGTCCAAATATAACCACATGAATTTGCAATCTATTGTCCAACTATAACCACATGAATTTGCAATCTATTGTCCAAATATAACCACATGAATTTGCAATCTATTGTCTAAATAAAACCACATGCATTTGTGATCTATTGTCCAAATCTATTGTGTGTTTTTTGTGTCTGCAGTGTGCATCCAGATGTGTGGGGCAGCGCGGCGCATGGACCTGGGCTCCAACCTCCCCAGACGGTCAGCTCACTTCAGAAACACCAGCCCCAAACACATGCTGGGGCTGAGGGAGGGAGAAGACCTCAAACCGGGCAGTAAGATTCGCACTGCCAAGGGCACAGTCAAGGTGAGCTGGTTATTCATGTGTCTAATGATATCGGACACGGTGGGCGATTCGGTATAATGCGAGCCTCACGTGCGGAAGATCGAGAGTTTTGTTCCCGGTCACGTCAAACTAATGACTTATCAAATTGATACTTATCGCTTCCTAGCATGGCATTCGGTATTAATAGGATAGGGCAAGGACTGGTTAGCTGCGTGACAGGATAATGTGACTATGTGGGATATTGGGTCATAGTACCAGTGGCATGATTTCCCAGTGGGACAAAACTATAAAATCGCCATGAGTGCACACTTTCACAAGTCGGTATCCGTCTTGATATGACCTTAGATGTTGCCAGGACGAAAAACTCCACAACCAACCAACCGGTACAAACTTTCAAAATTAGGCGAGTTCTAACTGAACAAATGGCTGTGTTTGCAAACTAAATAATAACATGCTACCCTTTAGCACTGCCAATCTGACAAGTGGGGAAGTATGTATGCAGGGAGATGGCAGCAGTTGGAGCCGGGTGAGGGGTGGCGCCCTCTGATGTATACAGGTGGAGGGATGCAGAACTAGGGGGGCACCAGTTCAGGCTATGAAATCACAGGGTCGTGGAACGAATGTGAGTGCCAGTTAAGGCTGGTTATATCCCAGGTGGGTGGGACCATCACAAGTGCCAGTTCAGATTAGCGATATCACAGGGGGGCGGGGGGGGGGGGATCATCACAAGTTCCAGTTCAGACTAGCGATATCACAGGGGGGGTGGGACCATCACAAGTGCCAGTTCAGACTAGCGATATCATAGGTGGGTGGGACCATCACAAGTGCCAGTTCAGACTAGCGATATCACAGGTGGGTGGGACCATCACAAGTGCCAGTTCAGACTAGCGATATCACAGGGGGGTGGGACCATCACAAGTGCTAGTTCAGACTAGCGATATCACAGGGGGATGGGATCATCACAAGTGCCAGTTCAGACTAGTGATATCACAGGGGGATGGGACCATCACAAGTGCCAGTTCAAACTAGCGATATCACAGGGGGGGTGGGACCATCACAAGTGCTAGTTCAGACTAGCGATATCACAGGCGGGATGGGACCATCACAAGTGCCAGTTCAGACTAGTGATATCACAGGGGGATGGGACCATCACAAGTGCCAGTTCAAACTAGCGATATCACAGTGGGGTGGGACCATCACAAGAGCCAGTTCAGACTAGCGATATCACAGGGGGGTGGGACCATCACAAGTGCCAGTTCAGACTAGCAATATCACAGGGGGGTAGGACCATCACAAGTGCCAGTTCAGACTAGCGATATCACAGGGGGGTGGGACCATCACAAGTGCTAGTTCAGACTAGCGATATCACAGGGGGGTGGGATCATCACAAGTGCCAGTTCAGGCTAGCGATATCACAGGGGGGTGGGACCATCACAAGTGCCAGTTCAGACTAGCGATATCACAGGGGGGTGGGACCATGGGGAATGCCAGTTTAAGCTAGGGATACCATAATAAGGCAGGACTGTCGCGAGTGCCAGTTCAGACTAGTGATATAACATGGGCGTGGGACCATCACAAGAGCCAGTTCAGACTAGCGATATCACAGGGGGTCGGACCATCACAAGTGCCAGTTCAGACTAGCGATATCACAGGGGGGTGGGATCATCACAAGTGCCAGTTCAGACTTGCGATATCATAGGGAGACGAGACCATGGGGAATGCCAGTTTAAGCTAGCGATACCATAATAAGGCAGGACTGTCGCGAGTGCCAGTTCAGACTAGTGATATAACAGGGGGGTGGGACCATCGCAAGTGCCAGTTCAGACAAGTTATTTAAATATTTAAATAAAAATTCCTTTCAGGTGAAGATGCAGGAGACCTACCTGGGTCTGCCTGTGGTTGGCGAGGCGGTGGTGCTGGAGTTTGATGACGCCGACCATTACACCGGGCGCATCTCCGGGCAACTGCTGGAGGGAATCCAGGAGGACATCCCCTCCACGCACCCCGCCATCTCCCCGGAGGAAGCCCTGGAGGTGTCACTGGCATACTCGAAGGATGACCCAGACCTCATAGACTTCGACGCCGACAAGGATGCCGTGCTGCAGGTCAGTCAAGTTTGTTTTATTTAACGACGCCTCTAAAGCACTTGATTTGTATCATCGGTAATTGGATATCAAACACATTGTCATTCTGGCTTATTTCTTTGGAGGAAACCTGCTGTTGCCACATAGGCTACTCTTTCTGATAAGCAGCAAGGGGTCTTTTATATGCACTTTCCCACAGATAGGACATCACATACCACAGCCTTTGATGAACCAGTTGCGGACCACTGGTTTGAACGGAAAATAGCACAAACTGCAAATGCTTTCCATCACATATTCAAATAGCTTCTCTGATTATATAACTAAGCATGTGTTGTGGGAATAAACGTCCGGGAATAAAGAGATTGGTTGGTTGTTGGAGTTTTACGTCCTGGCAAAATCTAAGGTAATATCAGGACGGGCATTGACTTGTAACAGTCATGGCGACTTTAGGGTGCTGCCCCACCACTAAATCAGACCACCGACAGTATGACCTGATATCCCACTCAGTCACATTATCCTGACACTGAGCTAACCAGTCCTTTTTCTATCCTATTAATGTTGAGCGCTAGACTAGGAAGTGACAAGTATCAATTTTAAAAATCATTTGTTTGACTCGACCGGGAACTGAACTCCTGACCTTTCGCACGCGAGGCCCACGCTCTCTGCATTTAATATGCAAAGAACAAGAGAAAGGGAAAATAATGGGGGGTGGGGGGGAGTCGCTATGTTAGACTACCATGGCAATAGCTAGTAAGGGAATGTGTTTGGACATCATTAAGGGGGCTGCAACAGAACGAAAACAACTTTATTTATTCAGTTATTAGGATCAAATATGACTACTGTATATATCCCAATAGATGTGCCTTGCGCGAGTGCAGACACATGGATGCGTGTCTATTCAACGTTAAAGAATTTCATGGATTTGTTTTTGTCGTGCCTCTGAAATAAAGTGGGATTGTCTTTTTTTATGTGCATTCAGTCTGAATATAATAAATGCATGCATGCTTTCAATCTTGAAATTGGGTGTGTGCTTCTATTGGGTAGCATGCTTCAATTGGGACATATACAGTAGTCATAATGTGTATACAACATCACTGAGTGGACAGCAATGAGCTATGCGGAATGCGTGAGAGGAACGAATGACAGGAAGAGATGGAGGTCCATTGCAGCCAACCTTCTTCGAGAAGACGGCACCCATTGATTGATTGATTGAATGTGTATACAGTATAACCCCTTTAAACCAAACTTGAAGGGACCCTAGAAATTTGTTTGGATTAATCGATCATTGGTTTAACCCAGCTTGGTTTAACGGGGTTATACTGTAGCTTGAAAGAAGTTATTCTGGAGGGATTTTCTAGACCACAACTATGCAGACTAGGGCATATTACATATCTGGAAAGTAGTGGAGACCCCACTATCATGCAGAGTGAATTTGAAGGTTTTTGAGTATGCCATATAACCTATGTAAGTCCACCCTTCCCTTCCCTACGTGATGTCACAAAACTATTAATAATAGCCGTGAGGTACACAATTTCAAAACGAGTCTAATGGTAACGGCAAGACAATTCGTAACCTACTGGGTTCAAGCTCAAGTAGCCCATTTGAAGTATGATCTTTCATTACGATATAGAGAATAGCCAAGTGAAGAATACATGGTAAAATCATTTAACCAGATATTTAAAGAAGTGGCACACTGTTAAAAGACTGATTGTGGGGTGGAGGGAGGGGGTAGAGTGTGCCTTTGGTACATGATTCCATGACCTACAATGGTACCCCACCCCTACTATGCAAAGAACATGGCAGTCTTGTATCATAATAACACATTTTACCTCAAGGGCAGGAAAATCCAATGGTGCTGTCACATTACGACGTTTCTTGCCAACGCGCGTCGACGTGTGTCACTTTTTGGCAAAACGTCGGGAGACGTCTGGAAGCGTTACGCATGCGTTAGGCGTGTATTGGTATATGTTGATCTACGGCGATGGTCGGCAGTGCACATCAGTTGGTTGGCGAAGTTTTGTGCTTGCACAAAACTTCCGATGTGCGACAACGCGCGGGTGCTAACATTATGGCGACGTTAGGGACTCGTCGAGATATGTTAAACGCGCTGGAATAACATAATGCGAACAGTAGGCACACGCCACACGCGCATGTAGGTCATTCCCAAACATTGCGCCAAACTGTTGGGTTGTTGTTTTACATCCTAGCAACATCTAAGGTCATATCAGGATGGCGCGCCAAACTTTTTTTCTTTTTTCTCATGCGTCGATATACATTACCACAACGTCGGCTGCACACTACCAACATGTTGCGCTGACGTCAAACTTTTTCCCACCGCACTGAAAAGTTTGACATGTCTCGACGATTAAAAGTGATTTTGCGCGTTGGTGGCACGCCGGCGAGATATGTCGTAGTGTGACAGGGCTATTACAGGCCAAACAGTATACACATATCCACTTGCAAGACTAAGAGTATGTATCGTTTGTGCTTTATTTATTTTTCATTGCACATATGCAGACTAGCATTGGACTTGGTGGCCAAATCGGTAAGAGCACTGGCTTCCTCAGCAGAAGATTGGGGGTTCAAAAACTCGCCAAATCAAAGGAATGACTTGTCAAATTGATACTTGGTCGCTACGACCTAGCTTGGTGCTCTGCATTACTAGGATAGAATAATGACTGGTTAGCTCAGTATTAGGACTGAGTGGGATATCGGGTCATGGTGCTAGTGGTCTGGTCTCCCAGTGGGACAGCACTATAAAGTCACCACGAGTGTGTACTGTCACAAGTCAGACACTGTCTTTTTATGACCCGAGACATTGTTAGGACTCAAAACCCCAACAAACAATAACAACAAACGAGTTCTATTAGTTGCTATAGTACTGTGGTAACTGTTTGGAAATCTACATGTGAAAGTTTACTTGGTGCATCTGGAATTGGCAATGAAGAGTGACGATGAACTACATGTTCATACACTTTTGCCCATGGTGCTGAGGGTAACCGTTTGGAAAACCATATTTGAGAGTGTACTGGGTGCATAGGGAATACGCATGTTCTGAGTTCCGCTGGTACCTCAGAAAGGACAGAGGCTGTGACCCGGCATGCTGGGTTACAGCTATGGTCGACCGAGAGGAAGGTGGCGGAGGCAGTGAATTACACATAGACAAAGTGGTATTTTATCCAACTGCAAAATATTTACAATTTCACTGCAATCGACATTCGAAACAAATGTATGGCAAGAACCGTGCCAACGTTAGTGAGGCGTGTGATAATAGGTGCAACGTGAGTTTAAAGTATAGCCCCTATCGTATATGATAGGCCTGGGAGGGACACCAACTGTAAATTGTGTCTGTAAGCTATAGCTGTGACCTAGTTTGATGGGTCGCTGGTGTAGTCCTTCCTGAGGGACCAGCAAAAGTTGGAATACTGAAGGGTGTTACTGAAATGTACATGCTATCCCTCATCCCTAGTTACTAAGTCTTCAAATTACATTACAGTAAGACTTGACTTTAAAGCTGCATAGTCTGATGAAAGCATCAAATTTTCCTTATCAAAACACTTATCTAGATTTGATCCCACATATCCAACTTCAATGGAAGTGCATTGATTAAAGTTGCATAGTCGGATGGTTTTGAGTTTCTGACATTTTTCTGAGATAAATATATTAAATTGATTGTTATAATCTACTTTACTTTAATTTGAAGTAACTTTTTTATGAGATGGCTAAGTTTTGAGATATCTGAAGTGCAAGCATGCAAACTTAGTTTTGGCAAGCATGCCAAAACTCTGACACCATAGGCTTCTGCAGTTACAGCTTCTATTAAACTGTCTCAGTATTCCCTTCTATATGGCAAACAATACTTAATAAGTGCCTCAGGATCTAAGTTATATATGTAGAATCAATTCTAGATTATTTGTTTTGGTTTTGACAATTTGATCCTTCATTGGACTATGCAGCTTTAAGCATTTGTTGGAGCATTGAAGTGAATGCTGAGCCAATTCAATAGAAGATGTTACTGACTATTATGGTGTCTGAATTTTTACATGCATGCACATTCTTCACTTCAGATTTCTCCAAAGTTAGCCATTTAAAATCAAATTCAAACTAATCAAATTACTAACAACCTACTTACTCAAACTACTTCATGTAGTCAAAAAACACACCTATAACCCTATAAGCTAGCCACACTCTATCTAACAGAATAAACAAACCATTCTACTAACACTCACTCCATCTCAAAATGTTAACTCCAACAACATGATAGTTTTGCAATTCACAACATAGTAGGCATACAAACCTATGAAGGAAAACTATGCACCTAACCACTCCGTAATGTAAAGGTCTAATCAATACACATGTATGTATCAAGTGTGTAGGAATACAACATATAACTCCTATTTTTGTATGTGAATTGTCAAACTATACCATATGTAAGTCTTTGAATGTTTGATATTGTTATTTCAGCTGATTTGGGCTAGCTGCATATATTGTAAATAACTGTATTGTCACATGGCTGGAAGACCAGTGCCACGGCGCTGACAAAAGACTTTATTCAATGAATAAACTATATTTACAACAAAAAAAGTAAGGTAGGTTTTACTGATCAACATAATATATTTCATCTAAAGAAACTACAGAAAGTCATAACCATCAGACTATCTACTTTAAGAGACAACTCTCATTCAGACCAATGTTCTCCTGACATAGCAAATGTCATGTCATCAATCGGACAATCAAATGAAACAAATATATTTCAAACATTGAAAACTGTGTCCACACATTGGAAGGGTTCGCCGATCATTGGGGTCGTTGTTGACAGGGACTACTGTAATGTCCTCTAAATGAGTAGAAATGAAACTAGTGAAAGAAAATGTAAGCAACCATATGCAAAAAATATGATCAGAAGACTTGGACAAAATTTATAGGTGAGTTGTAAATTGTAGATACTGTAATATATAATCTTATATTTATACATCATGAGCTTTAGTTTTACCTTATGGCTAAGCCAAGCCAATTTTGTGTGTAAATAACTAATACCAAACTACAGCCAGAAGGGCCCTGACTTACATTGAGAAATTGGCTGTTCGTATATGAATAAAATCCATTTACCAACAAAAAAAAGCTACCCAGTATCGAAGCAATTACATCATTTTTAAGTCATTGGTTTGATTCAGTAAGGTTTTCAAACCCCCCAACCTTTCGCATGGGAAGCCAGTGCTCTTGCTGATTCAGCCACCAAGTCCCGTGCTAGTCTGTGTATGTGCAATAAAAAATAAATAAAAACATGAAAATCATACTCATGCATATGGGTACATGTAAAGTGTCTATACTGTTGTCTTTGCAGATCCAGGTGGAAGGGCGAGAGGATGTGCATCCACGGCTGGTGTATCAACTCAACTACAGGATCGAGACGCACACAATCCTCAAGCGCCCCACCTTCACCATCGACGCCAACACAGGGCGGGTTCTAAAGTCTTGGAATGGGATGACAATGGCGACCTGGCGAAACAAAGCGAAGCGAAGTCTTAACACACTGCCCGCATACGAGCTGGTGGAAGGCGATGGTGGCAACATGAAGACTGGCAAGTACCTCTTCGGCTTAGATCTTCCAGCACTGAAGGTCAAGTTGGGAGAGGATGGTCGCTGCGTGCTGGAAAACCAATACGCTTTGGTGTATAACTGCAATGAGAGTTACACATGTGATTTGAAGACAATGAAGCCGCATCACTTTGATTGCAAAGAGGGAAACAATGATATGGTGAATGATGGCTTCTCACCACTCAATGATGCGCTCTTCTATGTCGGGATCACATACGAGATGTACTCTGAGTGGTATGAGCAATCAGACATCCTCAAGAATAAGGACATCAGTGGCGGACGCTGCCCAACTAGAGTGCATTATGGCATGGCATTTGAGAATGCTTTCTGGGATGGCAAAATGATCACTTTTGGAGATGGAGCAGACACGATGTACCCGCTTGCGTCCCTCAATGTTGTCGCACATGAGATCTCACATGGTTTCACTGAGAAGAACTCTGGGTTGATCTATGCGGGTGAGTCTGGTGGCATGAATGAGGCCTTCTCAGATATGGCAGGCGAAGCGGCTGAGGCGTACCTCAAGCACAAGATAGACTGGATGGTTGGTTTCGGAATTTGGAAGGTGAAGAATGAATCGATGCGGTATTTTGATTCACCGCCGAAAGATGGCCACTCCATTGAAAAGTATGATGACTTCTGTTTCACCATGGACCCACACTCATCAAGTGGTGTCTACAACAAGGTCTTCTACACGCTTTCAAGGCGACCAGGCTGGTGTGTTCGCAAGGCATTCCGTGTCTTTGTTGTAGCCAATGATCTCTACTGGAAGCCCAACTCAGACATGCATAGTGGAGCTTGTGATGTCCAGCAGGCTGCAGATGATCTAGGCTTCAGCGTGAATGATGTCACTATTGCCTTTAGGGAAGCGGGTGTTGAGCCATGCACGAAGCGGTACAGCAATAATTTCGCCAAGCAGTTGAAGCTAAATAATGAGTCATCTCTTACATTTAAGCTCAGCAATGTGAATGACGATGACCTGAATTATAATGAGCTTTTCATAATGTACTATTCAGAGAGGCCAATAACATTGGTGGTACAAACAATGACCTTCACGTACACTATGGTGCCAAGAGAGGATGCACTTGAAGAATCTGGCAAATCGAACCAGGTTGTGCTCAACCTTAAACAAGAATGCTTCAACTCCGACTGCAACATCACCGCTTCGACGCATGTGGAAAATATTGCAGTCCTTGTGCCATTTGTGCTTCTGAAAACCATCATAGCTGGAATTGATGTGCAGGGTAATGCGGAGGAAGTGACTGAATCCCCTGAATCCTTTGAGGGTCGCAACTCTACAGATAATGATACCTCGCTTCCACCCTACACTGTAAGTTTTGAGATCGATAACATGTTATTGGAAAAGAAAATGCGAATCCTCTTGATTGGCAAATCCCAGTCACGCTCTGAGAACTCATACTTCATCAGGCACGCGCTTCCGCCAAACCTCGAGTCCAGTGAGTATGACGGACAGGGCACATTGACCGGTGCACCTGCAATGCTCTGCAGGCCTCAGACTGGAACTTACTACTTGACAATTGCACAGGCTGATGAGAGGGCAGAATCGGTTAGCGTTAAACTCGGGGTGTTGATGATGGGTGAGCAGGAACCTGAACTGGAATCTTCTGAAAAATCTGAGTAATTCTCGGATATGGGGATATGATGCAAAGGCAGGACAGCGTTTCATCATCTCAGGTAGCAAGGAACCATTTTGATCTATGTGAATGCTTTTAACACATCATGTGCCAAGGCTTTTTTAAGCTGGTCTATGACACCTTTAAGGTAAAATATATCAATATTTGTATATATTATGCACTGTCATGCTGTGTCCATCTTCTTTTTTAAATCTTGTTGTTTTCTGCAACGTTTCTTACTTCCTTTTTGAGGAGCAAAGCAAACACTGATGATGTCTGCTTGTCTGCTTGCTTCCTTGCCTGCTTACCTGCTTGCCTTTTTGGTCCTGGCAACACCTCAGGTCATATCAGGACGGGTACCGACTTGTGGCAGTGCGCACTCATGGCAGCTTTACAGTGCTTCCCCACTGGGAAATCAGGCCGCTAGAACCATGATTTGATATCCCACCCAATCACATTATACTGACACTGAGCTAACTAGTACTTGCCTTATCCTATTAATGCTGAGCGCCAAGCTAGGAAGCGACAAGTATCAGTTTTGTACATCTTCGGTTTGACTCGACCGGGAATTGAATCTCCCGAGGCCATACCTGCTTGGACATGGAACAATAAGATGGAGTGAAGGCACAACTTCATTGCTGCTTCCTATGCTTCTTAGCCAGAAGCAGGTGGAAAACATCCCAAACATGCTTACAGCACATGTGGGCTTGCTTTTGCCACATCCATTAATTAAAGTTGCATAGTCCGATGGTTTGGGGTTTCTGTCATTTTTTTAGATAAATATATTAGGATGATTGTTATAACTTTGAAGCAACTTTATTTTAAATGGCTAACATTTGAGATATTTAAAGCATAAAAATGTCAAGTCAGATTTGGAAAGCACGCCAAAGCTCTGATACCATAGGCTTTGGCAATTACATGTTCTATTAAATTGACTCAGCATTCCTTTCTATATATCTATACTTGCTCAATAAGCGCACTAATATCTACGGGAAATATGTAGAATCAAATCTAAATAATTGTTTTTGTTCTGAACATGTGATAATAATTTGATCGCAAACAATCAGTCTGCCTCATTCCCCTTCTCCTTGCCTTATCCTAGTAATGTCGATCACCAGTATAACTTTTCAAATCATTAGATAGGACGTAAAACCCCACCAAACAAGGGCATTTTCTCGAGTTCTCATTACTTGCGCTGACATTGCAAACTATGGTGGCGCCACCTAGCGGAGTGGAATGTGTTGCAACGGGTATCAATATTATTTCCAAGTGGAGGTTATAGGTGGCGCCAGTGTAGCCGTCGTCCACCGCTATGTCATGTGTAACGAGCAATGAATCGGCCCAGCAGCAGTTGGATGGTTGGTTGATGGAGTTTTACGTCCCGGCAACATCTAAGGTCATATCAGGACGGGTACTGACTTGTGACAATGCGCACTCATTGCAACTTTATAGTGCTACCCCACTGGGAGACCAGGCCACCAGCACCATGACCTGATATCACACTCAGTCACATTATCCTGACACTGAGTCAACCAGTCCTTGCCCTATCCCAATAATGCCGAGCGCCTGGCTAGGAAGAGACAAGTATCAATTTTTAAGTCATTGGTTTGACTCGACCCAGGATTTACCAAAATGGAAGACGGACACTCAACTCATTCGGCCATCCCATCTGGTCGCACAGCATCATATATATATATATATAACGCAAATAAGCGCCAACTCAGAAATTAAGTTTGCAATCCCAATGCAAAGTTTGTAGATCATGTTTTGGAAAAGAGCTGTTCATATATATATATATATATATATATATATATATATATATATGTATATATATATATATATATATATATATATATATATATATATATATGTGTGTGGTTATCTGAAAATAGTTGCCACCTATTTGGGTGGTTTCCACATTACGTTGGTGATGATTAATTCTTATTTTTGGCAGCAAGTCCAAATAGTTATTGTTGCCTCTGTTTGTTAAGAATGATAAGGCCCTGGGGCGACCGGGTGACGTGTGGTGTTTTGGGGCAAAAATGGGTGAAATATCGAGAAACGCTGGGGGTGCGTTATGCAAGCGTCGGTACACATCGGTACACGTCGGTACACATCGGTACACGTCGGTACACTATCTTTGACGTTGATGGTCGGCAGACAACGTCGGTGTGCGTTATTGGTCGCCCAAGGTTTTAAGCATGTCAAAAAAAAAACAACGACCAGCAGCGCGCGCAAATATATGGGTAAGGACATTAGGCGGTTGTCGAGCTCCGTTGGATGCGCTGGAATAACGTTATGGGAATGCTAGGCAGACGGCGCGCGCACGGGAGGGTCGTTGCTCACACGTTGCTGTGTGTGTGTCTCTGTGTGTCTCTCTGTGTGTGTCTCTGTGTGTCTCTGTCTGTGTCTCTGTCTGTGTCTCTGTCTGTGTCTCTGTCTCTGTCTCTGTATGTGTCTCTGTGTCTGTGTCTCTGTCTGTGTCTCTGTGTCTGTCTCTGTATGTGTCTCTGTCTGTGTCTCTGTCTGTGTCTCTGTGTCTCTGTGTCTGTCTCTGTCTGTGTCTCTGTGTCTCTGTCTGTGTCTCTGTGTCTGTCTCTGTCTCTGTCTGTGTCTGTGTGTGTGTGTCTCTGTATGTGTCTCTGTCTCTGTTTCTGTCTGTGTCTCTGTGTTTGTTTCTGTGTCTGTGTGTGTGTGTATATGTGTCTCTGTGTGTGTCTCTGTGTATGTGTGTGTGTATTTGTGTCTCTGTGTGTGTATCTGTGTGTGTCTCTGTGTATCTGTGTGTGTGTCTATGTGTCTCTGTGTGTGTCTCTGTGTGTGTGTCTCTGTGTCTCAGAGAGAGAGATAGAGGCACAGACACAGACACAGACACAGACAGATGGAGACACAGACAGAGACAGAGACACGGACAGAGAGAGAGACACATACAGAGACACATACAGAGACACACACAGAGACACACATAGAGACACACACAGAGACACACACAGAGACACACACACAGACACACACACACAGAGACACATACATAGACACAGACACAGACAGAGCACAGACATAGACACAGACACGGACAGAGACACATTCAGAGACACAGACACAGACAGAGACACAGACACAGACACATACACAGACAGAGACACATACAGAGACACAGACACAGACACATACAGAGACACACACAGAGACACACACAGAGACACACACAGAGACACACACAGAGACAGAGACAGAGACATAGACACAGACACCGACACAGACAGAGACACATACAGAGACACAGAGACACAGACACAGACACACACAGAGACACACACAGAGACACACACAGAGACACACACAGAGACACACACAGAGACACAGACACAGTCATAGACACAGACAGAGACACATACAGAGACACAGACAGAGACACAGACACAGACAGAGACACAGACAGAGACACAGACAGAGACACAGACAGAGAGAATGCGCCGATATACGGTACCACCATGTTGGCCGCGCGCTAATAACACGTAATCACACGCTGTGCCAACGTCCAATTTCACCATATTTCCACTATCTTTAACGTTTCTCGACGCGCAAGATTTTATTTTCAACGCTGAAGGGTCACCGGGAGAAGCGTCGTAATGTAACAGGGCCTTAAGCAATACTACAAGTATTTGAGCTGTCCCACAAAATGTATCCAAAATATGCCTGCGTAGTTTTGTGTTAATGTAAAAATTTGAAAATTTGCACAATGCATTTACCCAAACTTGTTTTCCACTTTTTATTCTTGTAAAGCATAATCTTTTTTGCTTGAGTGTAATCAATAAACTCTTATTTGAATTTGTTGTGTGTGTTAAAATGATGTTCTGGATGTGCGCTTGTTTTCCATTTCATGTGAGTGATTTTAAAGCTGCATAGTCTGATAAAATATCAAATTTTCAAAACCAAACCAATTATCTAGATTTGATTTTACATATCTAACTTAGATACTGATGCACTTATTAAGCATTTGTTTCTCCATAGAAGGCAATACTGAGTCAATTTAACATAACCTGTTACTGCAGAAGTCTATGGTGTCAAAGTTTTGGCAAGTTTGCCAAAACTAATTTTCCATGTTTGCACT
Source organism: Branchipolynoe longqiensis (assembly GCA_030323885.1). Lineage (NCBI taxonomy): Eukaryota > Metazoa > Annelida > Polychaeta > Phyllodocida > Polynoidae > Branchipolynoe > Branchipolynoe longqiensis. The sequence goes on from CM059189.1 coordinate 25,132,680, forward strand.
CAAAATATCTCAAACATTTACCATTTAAAATAAAAGTAACTTTGAACTAATGTAAAGTAGATGCTATTGATCAATCTAATACATTTATCTCAGAAAAAATACCGAAATTCAAAACAATCGGACTCTGCAACTTTAATGTTTTTCTCAATTTGTATAGATCGAAATCAAAAAGTGAAATAGCTTTTTTTCTTAAGTCTGACATGCACACGGAAACCTTCGAATGAATATGGATTCTGTTATTAACACAAATGGTTTCATTTTTGGTCTCCATGTCACACATTGGTATCCAGTTTCAGAGAACGGCCCATATATTTGCAGTGGTACAGTGAGTGAGAGTAATGGCTGCTGAGGCATGGGCATGTAGGTGGCGCCACATGGAGAGCTGGGGTTGCATCAGTAGATGCCCTAATGAGCTGGGGTTGCATCAGTAGATGCCCTAATGAATAGAGGTAACCAGCTAATGACTTAGTGGCTGGGGAGTAGATGGGATCTTCCGGCTTATTAAACTTGTATAATGGCTTGTATATATATATATATATATATACAGAAAAACCTCTCTAAATCGACGGACCTTGGGACCGACTATAAGTTGTCCATTTAGGGAGGTGATCGGTTTAGTGAGTTAGAATATGGCTGCAATGGTATTGTTTGGACCCAAATAAAGTGATCGATATAGGGGAGAGGCCGATATGTGGAGGTGGTCGGTTAATGAGGTTTTACTGTATGTGTGTGCATACACATGTGGCATAAAGGATTTATACCGACCCCACCCCCACCCAGTGAGGAGGCTAAGGACTAAACATTTCCTCCAGAGTGTGACGCGAGGGGGCGCCCGCCCGCCAATACCTGACAGCTGGGAGGGGGGGTGCTCCACCAATGTGCACGAGGAAATATAGGAAGTACATGTTACCCTTGCATTTATACTCGCACAATTCATAATACATCACATAACAATATTCGTACTCATAGAGGTGGAAAATGAACTCACCAGAATCCAGCAACCGGAAACAGCTGTTTCTGCGGAACTGTGTTGGTCTGCAACAAACAGGGTGGACGACAGTGATTGGTTAATAATATACTCATTTTGAATCAAATAATTATAATGAAATAATTAATTCTCCGAGCGGGGGTCAGTCCTAAGCCTTGCTTATTCATATTATGAATAGGACGGAGGGAAGAGGTGGGGGGGTCTAGAAGGAAAGATTTTTGTATGGCTGGTATTTCGCTACACGAAACATGGCGGCCTCACAATTGTGTACTCCTAGTCCTAGCAACTTGTATACGATAATGAGTGAATGCTGGTTATTAATGCCTTTTCCTGTAACCATAGCGGTAGCTAGGAACTTTTGTTTGGGGGAGCAGATAAATTCTTGGAACGGATGAGTGTCGAAGGCGCGAGGCACTAAAGGGGTCTGGACTTCTTCTTTTTTGTATCTAGGGGCTCTGAAATGCCATTTCCAGCCATTGCCATGAGGAACCAGTAGAACGCTGAACAACATAAGTCCTACATCTTAATTGGTCAACCGGATCGGATGTTAAGCTATATATATAGAGAGAGAGGGGGGGAGGGCGAGAGAGAGAGAGAGAAAGTTCTAAATACATAATATTATAATAGATATGTATATTACAGTAAAACCTCTCTAAATCGACCGACTATAGGATTGACGTTAAATGGTCCAATTAGTGAGGTAGTCGGCTTAGGGAGGTTTTGTTATTGTTACAGCGGTACTGGGTCCCAAATAAAGCGATCGATATAGGGGATTGGTCGATCTGTGGTGGTGGTCGGCTAGATAGGTTTTACTGATAATGTGATATACGGATGTATAGATGCATAGACACATAGATATAGACTATAGCTAAATAAATACCTAGGTATATAGAGAAATATATATATGTAGGTAGATAGGACATATAAAGACATATATAGACAAATCTATATATAAACATAATAGACATTATAGACATTATAGACATTATAGACATTATACTCATTATAGACATTATAGACATGATATATAGATCATATATATGTATATATATATATATATATATATATATCTAGGCATATATTATTAGTTATTACATATATAAAGATCATATTTATTAAGACAATAGATATATATATATATATATATATATATATATATATATATATATATCAAGGCTATATATGTAAACTATATATATATATTCCCCATTCAGACCATATTACATTTGTACTCAAACTGAACCCCGACCGTCGCCCGTCAAAACCCAGCAGAACACTACATACAATTAGCAGCATCGCAATTAGCGCAGAACACTGGCGTCAAGAAACGCATCCCACCACCTACCTACCTACCTCCCCCCCCCCCCCCCCCCCCCCTCCGTCTCTAACTCGACGTCGCTTTGTTTGTTTTGCGATAGCAGCCTTTTAAAATTCCTCACAACCTAAGATGTAACCACCACCAAACACTGTGACCAATGACATTTAAAAGGCTGCAGGTGGAAAGCCCACCCACGACTGCCTACTCTCATGTGTCCCCCCAATATGCCTGCATTAAATTGCTGATAGTTTTTAATGCTTTTGTGAATCCCAGTCAGTCAGTCTGGTCCCTCGCCAGTCGCCAGTTGCGTCCACTTCCCCACCGACACCCTGCCCTTCGCGCGCCCGATAAACCCTTCTGATGTCAGAATTGTGGGTGTCGGTTTTGCCGTTTTTCCCGATAGGGATTCTTTTTGTGTACGTGTGTGTAAAAGCTTTGATTCGTGGACCATTATTCTCTAAGCCTCGCACCCCCCCCCCTCCCACACCCCCACGGATATCATCCCGGTATCGACCGTCCCTCTCCTCACCCGGGTTAATTGCCGTGGCCGTCGTTTTGCTGTGTTTTCGTTACGTTTCCGGCTGGTCCCCTGGCCCACTGTGATGTGCCCTGCGCCGCCTACCGGCCCGGCGGTGTCGCCGGTCGCTTTGTCCCCCGCACGTCGCGGGTAGTTCAAAGACAAGCCGCCAGGTGACGACCGGGGCGATCGCGTTGGCCGGCGGGCGGCGCTGGTGTTGGCGGCCGGCCGTTCACACGTCACACCTGACACGCACACACACACGGACGTACACACATGGGCATGTCGCCCATAGACACGCACCTTCCGCTACACACAACTATATATATATATATATATATATATATATACATATATATATATATATATATATCTGTGTGGGTCTATATATATATATATATGTATGTATATATATATATATATATATATATATATATATATATCAATCAATCAATAGTTCCATCCTCTAGTCGAGGGTTGGATGCAATGGTTCTCCACTTGTCCCGATGTTGTGCTGTTCTGATAGACTGTGAATAATTCAAGCCTGTCCACTGTGAAATATTTGTAAACCATGATGTTCTTGGTCTCCCTCTCCCTCTGCTGCCATTCACCTTCCCTTCCAACAATGTACGGTATATTGAACTCTGACGAATGATGTGGCCAAAATAAATAAGTTTCTTTGTCTGTATAGTGGCAAACAAGCTTTTCTTATTTTTAATTTTTCTGAGAACTTCTTTGTTGGTGATCTTCTTTGTCCATGATATTTTCATCATCCTTCGATAAGTCCACATCTCAAATGCTGCTAAACGTTTGTACATTTTCTTAGAGATTGTCCATGTCTCTGCCCCATACATTAGAGTAGACCACACATAACACTGAAGAATACGCTTCCTTGTTTGTATTAATATCTTACTTGATGTTAACACTCTATACATTTTGGAGAATGTTGTTCGGGCTATTGTTATCCTTCTTTTAATTTCTTCCTCACATCTCCCATCATTTGTAATCTTTTGTCCGAGATATATGAATTCGGATACTTGTTCTATGTTTGTGCCATCTATGGTTATATTGACATTTGGTTTATCTGTCTTTTTACTTATAACCATTGTTTTGGTCTTCCTGGCATTCATCTTCATGTTGAATAGTATTCCAGCTTTATTGATTCTATTCACTATATCTTGTAGGTTTTTCTCACTGTCTGCTAGTATTACACTGTCATTGGCATATCTAAGATTGTTGACGTTCATGCCACCTATTGTCACTCCCTTGCAATCTTCAATGTGTCTGAAAATCATCTCTGTGTACAGGTTAAATAGACATGGTGACAATACACACCCCTGTCGAACTCCTCGTTTAATCATAACTTCATCCGATAGGCCCTGCTCCATTTTTATAAATGCACGTTGTGTCCAGTATAAGTTCACAATTAGTTTAATGTCTTTGCCATTGACACCAATATCTTGTAAACATTTGATTAACAGTTCATGATTGACTCGGTCGAAGGCCTTCTCATAGTCAATAAAGCAGGCATAAACATCCTGGTTCACTTCACAATAACGTTCACAAATCATTCTCATATTGAAAATCCCTTCACGTGTACCTCTTCCAGATATAAACCCACTTTGTACGTTACTGATTTGTTCTTCAATTTTCTGTCTGTTTCTCAGTAAAATTATTTTCAGGATCATCTTCAACATATGACTCATCAGGCTTAGTGTTCTGTACTCAGTACACAATGTTGGTTTTAGCTTCTTTGGGAGTCGTACAAATATGGATTCATTCATATTCAATGGCATAAATCCAGTCTCATAGATGTCAGTTACTAGCTTATGAATGATTTGAATCCCCACTTCATCTAGTCCTTTTATCATTTCTGATGTTATCTGGTCACTTCCAGGAGCCTTACCTGCCTTTAGATCATTGATAGCCTTCTCAACCTCTGATACTAATATAATATTCCCATCTTCTTTCTCAATTGTGGGTGGGTTCCCTCTGTCATCATTGTATAGTTCGTTTACATATTCTTCCCATCTGGACTTTATTTCATCTTCTTCAAAGAGCATTTTGCCGTCTTTGTTCTTGATACATTTACTGCTTCTCTGTCTGTATCCTTGACCTGTTATCTCTTTCACTTTCTTGTGCATCTCTCTTGAACGATGTTGAGACTCAAGTTGTTCCACTACTTCACACTTCTTATTCCACCATTCATCTTTAGCTTTTTTGCATTCATCTTCTATTTCATTCTTCAGGTGTTTGTATTTAGGTGGATCAGTGGTTTTCACTTTCTTCCTTTCTGCCATCTTTTCTAGTATGGTTTGCGTCATCCATGATTGCTTTGTCTCTCGTTTTTTATTTGGTAACACCTCCTCTGCTGACTTGACCATGCTTTCTCTGAGAGCTTCCCATTCCATTTCAATGTTGTTATACTCTCTCTGAGGAGTTTCTTCATTCATCAGTACACTGAATTTGTTATGAACAGAGACATTATACTTAGTTCTGTATTTTGCATCTTTTAACATGTTCATATCCATTTGAATGTTGTTTTTAATTTTGTTCTGCTGTTTCAATTTCACTACCATACTGATTACTACTGGATTATGATCCGAACATATGTCAGCACCTGGATATGTCCTTGCCTGTTTGATACAATTTGATATATATATATATATATATATATATGAGTCACTCTCATTAAAATGGGCGAATTGGTGCATGGGGGAAAGATGTCGGAGTCAACTTTGGATGTCGGCGTTGAACGGCATACTTATAGTTTAGCATTGACAGAATTGCTGGAAACTTCTTAAAGTTATCCAGAATGTAAGCGTAGAGAAAATACAACAACCTATTTGTTTCTAGGATAATTCAATATGAAACAAAGAAATGCACTACGCTTTAACAATTGTGACACAGACATCTGTTAAAGATGTCGGCGTCGACCATGGGATGTTGGCGTCGAATGGAATAATTATAGTTTAGCATTGACAGAGGTGTTGGATAGTTCTTAAATTTATCCCGAATGTAAAGGTAGAGAAAATACAACAACCCTATTTGTTTCTAGAATAATTTAATATGAACCAAAGAAATGCACTACACTTTAACTATTGCAATGCCAACATCTGTTAAATTGACCAAAATCGCTCTTTAAAAATAGAGGTCATTTAGACAACTATATTGATGAACCCTTTTATTTTTTACGGGTTTCCCTCAATGTGTACAGTCCGTAGGATTTCGTAAGGAAATCTCCATAAATGCAACCTCCTTGTTTTAACACTACATGTCCAAAATGGAAATGTTGCCTTAATTTTTTCTTCTTTTTATGCAACAAATAAGATTTCCTATTTTTAACATTTTAAAATATTTGTAACCATGGTTTTCACAGCGTTGTTCCTTACAACCTTTCCGATGCAGGAAACTTTAATCCAGAGTATTTTGGAGATGCATTCCCACTCTTCTGTGCATTTTGTTATTAAAACCACCAATTTGCCCATTTTCGTGAGACAGACTCATATATATATGTATATATATATATATATATATATATATATATATATATATATAGGGGAATATTGCTTATTGTTATTGTTATCCTCCATAAGATACACCGGTGATCGCCGGTGGCGCCATCTTGGCCACCTCACCTCCCGTGGATGTTGACCAGTCTCACTCTTGGATGTTCACCAGTCTCAGTCACTCCAGAGGATATTATAAATGTATATAATTAGAAACATGTATGCATATAAATGTATACATATAAATGTATACATATAAATATATAAATAAATATATATATGAGCCTGTCTCAAAAGGTAATAAGTAATATGGAACAAAACTTTGTCCATTGTAATGATCAATATAGGCATTTGCTCAGGATAAACTGGTTTGTTTTTTACATTGTGTTTCATCATCCCAATAGAATACATATTGATTTGAAGCAAATCTCCTTGTGTTTTCAGTGTAATCGTTTCTGTGCTGTTTTGTATCAGTTGTTATGCTGGACAAAACAAATTTAGTTATCACCTTTTGAGACAGGAATGTATATATATATATATATATATATATATATATATATATACTAGTATATGTATATACATGTATAAAATCATCGGTGTGAGGTATTCTGCTATTATTACTATGATCCATTGACATGATGTTATCGTCCATTAACCGACTCATATCAATTTACTGCGGCATGCTCGCCCACGGTGGCGCCCCCACCGGCAGTTCTTGGTACCTATTCCTCACTCTTTGTATACATCACTTGCTGCAAAAAGTTATATACATATATCCAGCACATACAAATATGCACCTGCCGACGCACACAAACAGCTATACATACACGCACACCTCTCGCCACACGCACAACCCATACATATGCATGCGTGCAAACACATTCAACGCATGTACACACACTCACCTCTGATCACACGCACACATACCCAAACACGTCAAACACGTACAAACCTATACACACACGCACCTAACCTCCTATCAGTATCACACACACTCACGCATAGAGTCTACCCAAACCCATCACACATGACATTATACATACACGCATGCACCACCTCCCACACACATACTTATATACCGACCCCCTCCACAGATCGACCACTCCCCTATATCGATCGCTTTATTTGGGACCCAAAAAATACCATTGTAGCCATATTTTAACTCCCTAAACCGACCACCTCCCTAATTGGACCACTTAGAGTCGGTCCTAAGGTCGATCGGTTTAGAGAAGTTTCACTGTTCAGTACAACCCCATTAAACCAAGCTCGGTTAAAGCAAACGATCGGTTAATCCAAACTTTTGTCGGCGGCCCGGGAAATTACTACCATTTATCATATAACAAAGTTAGTTAAACGAAAGTCGGTTAATCCAAATTATCGGTTAATCCAAACAAAATTGTCGGACGCCAGGCCACTCCGGTATGGTTAAATCAAACTTTCATGTGGTTATAAGGTCATCTGACTTTTGTATATGATAAATGGTAGTAATTTGCCGGGCCGCCAAAAAAAGTTTAGATTAACCGATCGTTGGTTTAACTGAGCTTGGTTTAATGGGGTTATACTGTATGTACATAAAACACAATAATCAAAGTGTCCACACACATTGTAATAATTTGTATATTAATGGCTCAAACTCAAAGTCAAAGCCAAAGCTCAGTTAAACCAATGATCAGTTAATCCAAACAAATTTCTAGGGTCCCTTCAAGTTTGGTTTAACGGGGTTATACTGTATATAGTTTATATTTATATGTATATATAATACATACGCATACACGTCACACATACGTACAAACATACACACACATATACACTTCCCACCAAACACACATTCACACAAGTCCCTCACACACAACCCACCACACACCCACACATCCCCCACACCGACACCCGCGCACACCTCTCGCCACACACACACACACGACCACACACACACATCCACCACACCAACACCCGCACACACATCCCGCCACACACACACACACACACACACAACACCAGCAATTCGGGACCGTTAAGTGGTTGGTAATTTGTATCGCACCATAAAGATGTAGAGTCGATCTCGGTCTGAGAGGGGTGCGGTGGGGTGTGATGTCTGTGCGATGGGGTGTGATGTCGGTGCGTGGGGGGAGGGGGGGGGGAGATTTGTGGCGGCGGTACACAATGTGTTAGTTATCCCCCAGGAAAGACTCACCATCCGGTGCTGTGGTCTAGGTTTCAATTGGCGACAGGTGGATTCCTTATAAGTTATAGGTTCAAATTTGTTTCTGCTTGGACATTTTTTTTTAACGTGCAAACCTTATGATTTGTGAAAAGGTCAGTCGATTGGTTGTTTAATTTTTACCTTCCTGGCAACGTTTATCGTCATATCAGGGTGGGTACCGGCTTGTGACAGTGCACACTCATGGCAACTTTATAGTGCTGCCCCACTGGGAAATCAGGCCGCCAGCACCATGACCCAATATCCCACTCAGTCACCATTATCCTGACACTGAGATAACCAGTCCTTGCCCTATCCTATTAATGACAAATGGCAAGCTAGGAAGCGACAAGTATACATTTTCTAAGTCATTGGTCTGACTCGATCAGGAATGGAACTCCCGATCTCCCGCATAGGAGGCCCGCGCTCTACCGATTCGGCCACCGCGTCCTGTTTTTTTTTGTGAAAATGGAATTTCCGCATTGGAAGCCAGCCGGCACTCTTATCGGTTCAATCATTAATGAATCCATATCCAGATGTATATGCATATCTATAAATATATATATATAGAGAGAGAGAGAGAAAATATCCCCCGACAGGGGAGAAGATATGGGCGTGCCGGTTGGGACGAAGGGGGGCGGTGGTGGCGACACCGGTCCTAGCAGTGTAGTACTAGGCTGCAGTTATCGGCAGCAAATATGTATAATGATAACCATATAATAATAGAATTCCCTTCCACGCCTTCATACTCGCATACTACTTATACATCACATATATATATATATATATATATATATATATATATATATATATATATGGATAACTGGATGCAGTGGCCCAATTAGTACGAGCACTGGTTTCCTGTGCGGAAGGTCAGGCAACCAAATCACAGCTGAGTCAAACCAATGACTTACACAATTGATACTTATGGCTACCTAGCCTAGTGCTTTGTATTGTAATAGGCAAAGACTGGTTAACTCAGTATCAGGATAATGAGATTGAATGGGAAATCGGGTCATGGTGCTGGAACCGCGGTCTCCCAGTGGGGAAGCGCAAAGTCACCATGAGTGCGCACTATCAAGTCGCTACCCATATCTGATATGACCTTAGATGTTGCTAGAATGTAAAACTCTGAACAAACAACTACAGATATATATGCATACATATATGTATGTAGATATATATGTATATATATGGGTCACTCTCCTGAAAACTGGCCAGAAGTGTCACATGGAGAGTTAAAATCTAATATTTGAATCTTTTACATTTTTTTGGTTGCAAATGAAAGCTGGAAATCTCCCCTTTACATATATGTAAATATAAATTGATGAGATAAGAAATAAAGGTGTAGTACATGATTAAGCTATGTCTTATGCCAGTATAACATGTGTGTCACCTGTCTAACACATGTTTAGGACACCACACAGTCTGCTTAATAAAAATCTAATCAGAATTAAATAATATCATACTTAGAAGCATATTAATCATGGCATGATATTCAGAAATATGTAGTGTATTGATAAAAAAAAAAAAAGAATTCCCAGCCATGCTTTATTCACTGAATAATTAGTGTACAATATTTGTGTGGCATCCAGACACCACTGCATGTGTGACGGAAATTTGTAATGTTATTTCTGAAGACATCAAATTTTCTTTTTTTTTAAATTTAAGCATGCATACATGTTAATAAATACTTCCTTTTTGATTTGGGAACTGTTTTGTTTGATATATCAATGCAATACAAGATGTTAAGAAGGATTCAACCACGTTCCATATGTCATGTTACAAATGTCCGACTGTAAAATGGGGTTTTTTTGGTACAAAAACAATTTATAACTAAAAGGACCAAAGTTGCACACAGTTTATTTTATTTCCCTTATTCCTTTCATCAAAGCTGAACATGAATATGAAAAATATAAGCAAAAAAATAAGTAGGAAGGTTTTTATTGATGTTTTAAAATCCCATCCCATGCTGACCAGTTTTCAGGAGAGTGACCCATATACATATATATATATATATATATATATAAAGAATAAATCCTCTTGTACGAATAACAGCAGGTATCATGCATAAAGGACGAGGAGGACCGGTGGCGGCGCCACAAGTCACATGCATCGGGTCAAGTACATAGAATAATCGGTATCATAATAACAATAACTCCCTTCCGCGCATGTATACTCCCATCATATATTATACACCACACACATACATGTGATCTACAACACATTATACAAATATAAATGCTAGGGGAACATAAAATACTTTGCTACTAATTACTATTCCTCCATCTGCGCATTGGTGGAGTTCCCCCCCCCCCCTGTTCCATCTGTCGGGGAGTTGCATACGGGTGCCCCCCCCCCCCTCGCGCCACACACTGGAGGAGTATTACTCCCTGTGCCAGTGATTAATGTTGCATAGTCCGATGGTTTTGGGTTTCTGACATTTTCTGAGATAAATACATTAGGTTGATCATTATAATGTATCTTACTTTAGCTTGAAGTAACTTTTATTTTAAATGGCTAATTTTGGAGATATTTGAAGTGCTGCCATGCAAAACTAATTTTGGCAAGCACGCCAAAACTCTGATACCATAGCCTTCTGCAGTAACAGCTATTGACTCAGTATTCCCTTATATATGGCGAAAAATGTTTAATAAGTGTGCCAGTATCTAAGTTATGTACAATCAAATTTAGATAATTATTTTGGTTTTGAAAATTTGATGTTCTCATCGGACTATGCAGCTTTAAACTCATACCAAACTCATTCTCTACTAGAGCAAATAATGCGCCACTACTGAAGCAGACCAGAAGCCAAATAAAAGAAGCCAAATGAGAGAAGCACGCTGGAAATGGCTGCCAAGGTGTGGACTGCCCAAACAGTAAAGGAATGACAAATTCCTGACCTAAAAACTTACAAAGAATATCTGTGCAAACTAGGCTAGGGAACCCCCCACTAAGCTGCACTGCAAAGGGGCATGTGATATGCCATGGCCCACCAGAGGGAAGCCCATTGGAAGGTAACCATGCCAAGAGTAGCCAGATAACACACCACGCAGAGCTCTACGTACAAGCCTATGATATGTAAATAGGAGTAGGCTAGTCTAGTAATAAGAGTAGAACAAAATATAATACATATATGCCAAGAAAATTTTAAAAAAACTAACATAGGCTACTAACCATACCAACCAATTATATATCTGCTACTGAAATGCAGGCAATCAAATAACTTATCAGCAGCTACTGTGTGGTAAGATAACACCAACACTACAACTGGCCAGCATTGAAAACAAGCCTGGGTACCCAGGCTTATAAATGCTATGGACAGTATAAATACAGCCTCAATAAAAAAAAAATTTAAAATTAAATCTCTTCCTTATATTATTTGTGTACTGCTAATTTATAATTATATATACATATATATCATGTATATATATATGTATATATATGTATATATATTATAGACCATCCGCTTGTATTTCTAGACACACAGTTTGAAGTTGGAGTGAGTGATGGTTGTTTATTTCTATTTCTATGCTGTGCCAATGAGGTGAAGTGGGGAGGGGTGGAAAGGGAGGTGGGCGGTAGGTGGTGCTTGAGACTCCAGGTATCCCATTCCGCGCCATAGTGAGGGTAAATATGAGAGCCACATGTAGTAGTCTGTGCCCTCACTCCTCCGTGGAGGGTGCCCTCCCTTTGGGGGGGCCACATCTTACAGGTGGCCATAAGTACTGGGTTCCTGTTTCCCCAACCGCGCGCGGTGCCCGAATCGGTAGAGCGCGGGCCTCGCATGCGGCAGGTCTGGAGTTCTGTTCTGGGTCGAGTCAAACCAATTGATACTTATAACTTCCTAGATTGATGCTTGCCATTAATAGGATAGGGCAAGGATTGGTTGGATCAGTGTCAGGATAATATGACTGAGTGGGATATTGGTTGTAGTGCCAGCAACCTGATTTCCCAGTTGGGCAGGACTATAAATTTGCCATGAGTATGCACTGTCACAAGTTGGTACCCATCCTGATCAACTAACCAACCATCCTGTTGCCCCTGGTTACGAGTGCTCAGGAATGACACTCATGGTGTTTTTTTTGGTTTTTTTGTTTGTTTTTGTTTTACGACCTAGGAGCATCTAAGGTCATATCAGGACGGGTACCGACTTGTGACAGTGTGTACTCATGGCGACTTTTATAGTGCTGCCCCACTGGGAAATCAGGCCGCCAGCACCATAAGCCGATATCCCACTCAATCACATTATCCTGACACTGAGCGAACCAGTCCGGCAGAGATTGTCGTTGTTTGTTGGAGTTTTACGTCCTGGCAACATCTAAGGTCATATCAGGACAGGTACCGACTTGTGACAGTGCACACTCCTGCATGGAGACTTCATACTAGTGTTGCCTCACTGGGAGACCAGGCTGCCAGCAGCATGACCCACTTTCATATATCATTCATTTTGTATTATATATGCAAGGGAGGGTTCAATAACAATTGCTCCAAGTCGATGCAAACTTGCGCATGCTCCGTGGAAATCGTCTATTGGTCTTGAATGTTGCAGATTTGTGCGTGGGAGGGGTTGAGCATAAAATGTGGCTGTGTATGGGTTGATTTTTATATTACGGCTGCTGTGCACTGCTCGCTAATTGCTCTAGAGCAGAGTAGTTGTAGATCCCGTGTGAGAGGGAGTGACGGTTTTTTTTCTTTTAAAAAATGTACTTGTTATGGAACCTGCCCCGGCACTTTTGAGTAACTTGAATTGGACGTTGCAGATTTGTGTGGGAGAGGGGAGAGAGTGAGAAGGGGAGGGGGGGGGGGGGAAGTGGTTGTTTCTAACCTCCTGGTCAAATTACTAACTGATGAGAATGTTATTGGTTCGTTTGTTGGTGTTTTACATCCTAGCAACATCTAAGGTAATATCAGGATAGTTAAGACTTGTAACAGCACCCACTCATGGCGCCACTGGGAGGCTATAGGCCGCCGGCACCATGACTCGATATCCTACACAGTCACATACTCCTGATACTGCGCAAACCAGTCTTTGTCCTCTCCTATTAATGCCGAGCATCAGGATAGAATCAACTTGATAAGTCATTGGTTTGACTCAGCCGGGATTCTAACTCCCGACCTTCCGCACGGGAAGTCTGTGCTCTACTGATCTGGCCACCGCGTCCGGGTTGGGGTGTTTTTTGGGGGGGGGGGGGGGGGGGGGGGGGGGTAGCAAGTATGTGAGGGGCATTGTCTAAAGTGGGATTCGAAATTGTTCTACTGCCATTCTGTGGCTGGCGCTCTAACCAGTGGTGCATATAATCTCTCTAATGCAGTAAACATGCCTAAAGCCCCAGTCACACCTTATGGGCCTCTCACATTACAGCGTATGGCGGCGGCGTCTAGATAACATACCGCAAAAAAACGAAAACCATTGCAGAACGACGTATGGTGACGTATGTTGACCTTTGTGCACTGATATGAGCGTATGCATAGCGTGTGAGTAGCGTATGAGTAGCGTGTGAGTATGTATCAGTTTTTGGCGCATATGCCATCATACGCCGTCATACGCTATGCATACACCGTATACGCCCGGTCCCTCCCTCCCCCTCTCTCCCTCTCTCCCTCCCTTGCGGCGCCTTTATATACCGAGAGCATACGCCGGGCATATGCTGAATATATGCTTTGTACATGCTGAGAATACGCTACGAATACGCTCAAATACGTTACATGCACGCCAGACGTACACTACATACGCTATAGATACACCGAAGGAGCGGTTTTAGCATATGCGTAATGCAAGATGGCGTATGTATAGCGTATGCGCAATGTATAACGGTGTACGCTTAGCATATGCATAGCGTATGAGGAGCATATGAGCCTTACGTCGCCATACGCTGAAATGTTTTAGCATGCACAAATTTTTTTAGGACGGACGCGTGTATGACGGTGTATGAGGGATACGCGGGGCGTATACGACGTATGCACAGCCTATGCGCAGCGTATGTGAAGCATATGCGCAGCGTATGACGGCATATGAGGGTGTATGTGATGCAAGCCGTAATGTGACAGGCCCATTACCTGATTGAGCAACGGACATAAACCGGACAAAGAATTGTCCAGTCCATTGGTGTCCGGTATCAAAATGTACCAAAATGTGTCAAACTGTTGCAACGGCCGCTAGACGAAACGGACACTAAACAGACAAGGAACATACATTAACCAATAGTCAACGGACGAGAACCGGACGAGAACCGGACAGCAACTGAATGTCTAACGGACGGACCGAACACCAAACGGACACATACCGGACTCTTCACGGACACGCCGAAAACATATACTGACGGAATTCCCACAACACCGTCAATGGACACTGCAGGAAGCAAACCGGCGATGTAATGGATGGGTACCGGACATGAAACGGACAAAACGGACAAAATGGACTTAAACCGGTCATCAACCGTACACTTCAGTCCGGCGGTGTCCGGTACAAGTTTTGTGCATGTTGAAAACTTGTACCGGACACCACTGGACAGATAACGGAAAATTAATATTAGTGCATAGGTCTCTGACACCATAGGCTTCAGCAGTAATAGTAATTTACTTATATTCCGTTCTAGGAGGCAACCAATATTAATTTTAAGTTACATAGTCCGATGATTTTTGAGTTTCTGTCCTTTTCTTGGATACATACATATATTATTAATACACATATTGTAAATAACTGTATCGTCACACGGCTGGAAGACCAATCCCACAGCGCTGACAAAAGACTTTATGCAATGAATAAACTACATTTACAACAACAAAAGATGTGGCCGTTAAGTAACTTTGATTTAAATGAAAACTTTGGCAATGTTTTAAATGTGTACTGACCTCTCAGGCAATTAACCACATAGACAGGTAGGCATGGGTAGTGTGGTGATATCAGGGAGCCTAGGTGGTGTAATGGATAGCACACTGGCCCAGAATGCAAAGAGATGTGGGTTCGAGTCCTGCTCTAGGCGCAATATTTCGCATTTTCATCGCCCCCCCCCCCACGACACTGGTTGCCGTGACCATGATCCTGTACAAGCTACGCACTGTATGGTTGTTGAACCTACCCTGTGTATGTATGTGTTAGTGCATTGCCTGTATGTATGTAATTATAAGCATTAAAAGACTTGCAATTCCAGGGGGGATGAGTGTAGTAGTCTGCACTGACCTCTCAGGCAAGTAACCACATAGACAGGTAGGCATGGGCAGTGTGGTGATATCAGGGAGACCAGGTGGTGTAATGCAAAGACTGGCCCGGAATGCAAAGAGATGTGGGTTCGAGTCATGTTCTAGGCGCAATATTTCCATTTTCATCGGCCCCCATGACAAATGTATACATGCAAACACTAAATATATACAAGTTGGATAAAATCGGTTCAGTCGACGTCAGGTATATGGGGGTGCCGGTGGGGGCAGGGTGGAGGGGGGGGGGGTGTATCGGTGGATTTGCACCTACATCACTCTTTATTGTGTGCACTGAGGCGTGTACCTTGGTTGGCTGCTTTACAGCCGTCCATGTATTGTTTCTTTACAGGTGGTGTATGTGTGAGCTGTTACAGCAGTGGTTGGTGGGTTGTTGGAGTTTTACGTCCTGGCAACATCAAAGGTCATATCAGGATGGGCACCGATTTGGTTGGTCGGTTGGTTGTTGGAGTTTTATGTCCTGTCAATAACTAAAGTCATATCAGGATGGGTACTGACTTGTGACAGTGCACACTCATGATGACTTTATAGTGCTGCCCCACTGGGAAATCCGGCCGCTGGTACCATGACCCGATATCCCACTCAGTCACATTATCCTGACACTGAGCTAACCATTCCTTGCCGTGTCCTATTAATGCCAAGCACCAAGCCAGGAAGTGACAAGTATCAATTTGATGTCATTGGTTTGACTAGACTGGGAACCGAACTCCAGATCTGCCGCACATGAGGCCTGTGCTCTACCGATTGGGCCACCGCGCCAGGTGTTACAGCAGCGCATTCAATTCTATTACTTGCCTGCACTGTTGTGTTAAAGTTGCATAGTCCGATGTTTTTGAGTGTCTGCTATTTTCTGAGGTAAATATATTAGATTGGACATTATAATCTACTTTGCTTTAGTTTTAAGTAATTTTGATTTTAAATTTAAGTCGCTAACCTTGGACATATTTGAAGTGAAAACATATCAAATTAATTTTGCCAATCATGTCAAAGTTCTAACACCATAGGTTTCGGCAGTAACAGGTTCTATTAAGTTCATTTAGTTTCCCCTTCTATGCATAAAAAAGGCTTTAAAAATGCCACCGGTACCTAAGTTGGATATCATTAGTTTTTTTGTTTCGTGTTCCTTTACATCCTAGCAACATCTCAGGTTCTATTAGGACGGGGAGTTGGATATGTAGGATCAAATCTTGGTGAGTGCTTTGGCTTTGAAAGTTTTATGCTTTCATCGGACTATCCGACTTTGAGCACTGGCCGGGTCTGGAACTCTGAACTAGTGGGTGGTAAGCCACCCGCTTCCATTGCATGACATCCTGGGTTCAATCCCCAATCGCGTCAAACCGAAGACTTACCAAATTTGAACTTTTGCTCCTATGCCAGGTGATTGATATTACTACTACAGGATAAGGCAAGTATTAGTTGGTTCAATGTTAGTATAATGTGACTGAGCTGGATATCATGGAGTGGTGTGGAGGGGGGGGGGTGGAAAGTATGTAAGGAGCGTTGTCTAAAGTGGGATTCTGGGGCTGGCCCCCTAACCAGCGATCCCAAAAATCTCCCTAATGCAGTAAAGATACCGAAGCCATGAGCGTCTGCCATGGTGTCAAAGGAACGGCATCCCAATGTGGCAGCACTATAAAGTCACCGTTAGTGCACACGTACTGTCACAAATCGGTACTTTTCCTGATATGATCTTATATGTTGATAGGCTATAAAACCCCAATAAGCAAGAAAGAAATTAATCCTGCCGTGACTCCTGTGACAGTGCGTTGCACTGATCTGCCCCTGTGAAATGACACATATACGGGTAGGTTGATTGTACCAGGGCGCCTAGATTATAATATGGATAGGACTCTTACTCCAAAATGACAGATAGTTGGGTTCGAAACCCACCATAGGCATGATATTCTCATTTGACGGGACATAGCTCAGGCAGTAGATTGTCCACCTCTGAAGATGTCGGGCCTATCGATCCTGCTCAGTGGACCCATTTGCAGTTTGTGCTATTTTCCGTTCCAACCAGTGGCCCACAACTGGTTCATCAAAGGATGTGGTATGTGCTGTCCTGTATGTGAGAAAGTGCATGTAAAAGACCCTTTCCTACTTATCGGAAAGAGTAGCCTATGTGGCAGCAGCGGGCTTCCTCCAAAGAAATATGTCAGAATGACCATATGGTTGATGTCCAATAGCCGATAACACGAAAATCAATGTGCTCTAGAGGTGTCGTTATATCAAACAAACTTTACCTCTTTTTATATTCTCATTTGTGTTGAAACACCTCCCACGATACTGGTGTTGTGACAATTACCCTGTACAGTAAAACCTCGGTTTTCTGTAATAATTTGTTCCTAAATGTTGTTCTTAAACCGATTTGTTCGTAAACCGAAACCAATTTTTACTGCAGAAACAATGTAAAATGGATTCATCCATATCTGACCCCCAAATGAAAGCTTTTTCTTAAAATCTTGAATATGCATCAAATCTTGCACAAAATAAATAAACAATAATTATAAATTTAAATAGACAATTTAATATAATTTTAAATACACAGAGGAGACTTGATAATGTAAGTGGACGGTAGAGAGGAAGGAGGCGGGATGTTACTGTTTGGAAGGGGAGTCCCCCTCCATCAGAATATCAGATAACTGGAAACTCTGGATTTTTTTTCTCTAACATCTTGGTTTATTTTGGTTTTTGGTTTCTTTGCAGTACTCAAGTCAGTAGTGGTTGTTCATAAACCAAGAATGCATTCGAAAACCGATGCACTTTTTGTTCGAAAAGTATGTTCATGAACCAATTTGTTTGAAAAGCGAGCTGTTTGAAAAGCGAGGTTTCACTGTAGTTGCTGACTGCTGTGTGGTGTTGAGTTTACCATGTATTAAATTGAACTGCACTACTATTTAGATACTTGTGATATATGTGGAAATACGAATGCAAATGCAAATGCGGCAAGTGGATCATCTTTATGGATCGATCGGTGTGGATGCGAATACGAATGTGAATGTGAATGTGAATGTGAATGTGAATGTGAATGTGAATGTGAATGTGAATGCGAATGCGAATGCGAATGTGAATGCGAATGCGAATGCGAATGCGAATGCGAATGCGAATGCGAATGCGAATACTGCTTTATTTGCCATAGAAAACAACAGGAACTTTGACTTTCCTTCACAAATTTGGAGAAAGAACGACCGACAATGGCATACCACATGCCGCGTACGCATTCGCATGCCACATACCGCATGCCGCATGCCACATGCCGCATATCGCGTATATGGAATCTTAGCTTAACGCTAAGTGCACTTTCTCCGGGCGGGTTTATCGCGATGAGTTAACACTTAGGTGACCCTCAGTTATCGTCGTTATCCTACATACATACACCGACATGTGATGTCACACCCACCACGCATGCGCATTTCGAACATGAGCGCACGCGCAGTCTGTCGCGGGTGTATCTCACCCACTGCGCAGGCAGTAGAACAGACACTTCCGGTTTAGCAAAGAGGCTGCTGAGTTGGGTTTTTTTTTAAAGTTACTTCCGCTGTCATGCGTCTTGTACATACATGACTGCTATTCGGTTACCGCCTCCGGTGGTTATGAAAATAACCATATGAATTCCTTATCTAATAATAGTAATATGCTAAATATATTATTCAAATATCTATCTATCATCCATACCCGCTACTTTTTGCGGGCAGGATAATGTTGTTGGTGGAGGATGCATGACCGTTTTAAACAAGTCATTAGACAGGGTGCTCAAGTGGTTATAGGGAGGGCACCTGCTTCCCATGTGATAAGTCATATGTTCGATCCCCGACCGACTCAAATCAAAGACTTTCAAAATGTATACTTGTCGCAACCTTGCCCGCTGACACACTATATTTATATGATAGGACAGGGATTGGTTGACTATGTGTTGGGATAATGCGACTGAGTGGGATAGTGTGCTATATTTGTGTCCTTTTTAAAACCTGTGGTGACGGATAGAGACCTCGGTTTGGGAGTCTTGTGGGAAGCTTATTTAGCCTGCGTTACTTTACACTGAAGTAACTTTCAGACTGGTTAGCTCGGTGTCAGGATAATGTGACTGAGTGGGTTATCGGGTCATGGTGCCGGCGGCCTGATTTCCAAGTGGGGCAGCATTATAAAATCGCCATGAGTGCGTACTGTCACAAGTCGGTACACGTCCTGATATGACCTTAGACTTTGCTAGGAAGTAAAACAACAACAAACAAACAACTTTCATGTTAAAGGGCTACTGTTGGAAATACTCTAAGTGAAAACGAACCAAATCAAATTTGGCGCGGATATTGAAATGCTTGACACTAGGTTCTATTAGATTGACTTAGCATAGGACATATTCATGGTAATAAATTCGATGCCGCAATAATTATACCTAGGCTAATGCGTGCACCAATATCAAAGTTGGATATACCTGATCAAATCGAGGTGCGTTATTTGGTTCAGTAAAATTTGATGCTTTGAAGAGTGCCCCCGGCCCGGCCCGATGGAAAGGCGGTCGGCCGGTCGACGGCAGAGGCAGGTGGGCGGGCGGGCAGAGGAGTCGGTGTGGCGGTTTCAGCGCCCGGTCAGTTTCAGCGGCCTCTCGTGGCTTCTGCGCATGCGCGGATTTTAAGACATATGCAAAACACCCGTGGCCTCGCCGGCTACAAGCTCAGCTGTAACTATCGCTGGTGCGCTGCAGTGTTAGGGACCGATTAGGCCGAAATCTATTGAATGCGATCATATTTAACAGAATTACATACTCAAATAATGAAATTTAATTAAATTAACCTTAAATTCCAAGCGATATTAACGTAGCAGCTAGATCAGCGTCGAATCGCCGAGTGTAAACAAAACAAATAGCAGTGCTCGCCGCAACGTGCAAAAATCCGCGCATGCGCAGAAGCCACGACAGGCCGCTGAAACTGACCGGGCACTGAAACCGCCACACCGGTGTTCCCGGGGCAAAGTCGCCGGCGCGCCGGGGTCCGTCGCGCCGGGGTCCGTCGCACGTCGCACGGCTCACGGCGCACTTGATTGCCCACGTCGCGCCACCACCAGGACGCCACCACCATACGCCACCACCGCCGCCACCGCCATGAAATCAGCACACATTCTCAGCGGGGGAAGAAAGTTCTCTCATTAGAAGTCAAACAGAGATCAGTCGTGCCGATTATTAGCAGGTAAGCGTATTTCCCCGCCCGATTACGTGACGGTGTGTACCCGGCGCGCGCCGTGTTGACAGCGGCGGAAGGCCGGGGGACCGGGCGGACATGACCTTCACCTTGATGTCGCCAAGCGAGGCAGTGTCAACAAGCGCCAAACAACAATAACAAGCGCGCACTTCTAACCGCGCCGCGCACGCGCACTGGCCTCCTAACAGCCCAGGGCGCAAGTTTGTTTTAGCAGATTTAGGCTTTCTGTTGTGGGCTAGACGAGAGTGTAGTATATAGCCATATTGGAGCGAGAGAGTGGTCGTATAATACCTATGTATAGAGAGAGAGAAGTGTGTGTGTGTGTGTGTGTGTGTGTGTGTGGGTGGGTGGGCGGGGGGGGGGGGGGGGGGTGGATACAGTGTGGGACATTGTACTTGTAAGTTGTAGGGCTAATGTGTAGCGCAGGAGGGGAGGGGGGGGGGGGGGGGGGGAGGGGCACTGTTCAACTAACACATAGGGGGCCTACAACAGAAATTGCTAAAAACACATTCTTTTCTCTCCACAAGATTTCCTGATTACTATTATGGTTATTCATGCATATATATTCACCCCATTAAACTATTCAACATTTCAACTTTTTTAACATTTCTATTTATTCAACATTTCAAATTATTCAACATTTGTAGCCTAATATTCTGGCATTTCAAAATTTCCAATATTTCAAATTATTCAACATTTACAAATAGTCTAGCATTTCAAATTATTCAGCATGTCAAGTTATTCAGCATTTCAAATTATTCAGCATTTCAAATTATTCAAATTTTTTTTTGCTTTACATCCTGGTAACGTCTAAAGCCGAGGGACCAGACGGGATGGCCGAATGAGTTAGAGCGTCCATCTCCCGTGTTGGTAGGTTGTGGGGTCGTGGGTTCGAACCCTGGTCGAGTCAAACCAATGACTTAAAAATTGATACTAGTCACTTCCTAGCCCGGCGCTCGGCATTATTAGGACAGGGCAAGGACTGGTTGGCTGATGGTCAGGATAAGTTGACTGAGTGGGATATCACATCATGGTGCTGGTGGCCTGGTCTCCCAGTGGGGCAGCACTATAACACCACCATGAGTGCGCATTGTCACAAGTCGGTACCCGTCCTGATATGACCTTAGATGTTGCTGGGACTTAAAACAACAACAACAACAAAAACACAATCTAACGCCTATGTCACACCTACCCAAATATGGTGCTGGACGAGCCCCGACCCGTGATCTGGTGTGGTCCGTGGCGATCCTTGGCTCATCCGTGGCCGGTCCTTGGTGGTCCTTGGTGAGCCTTGGTGGTCTTTCGGGGTTAGCCCGGATGTTATAAAATGCTTTAAACATTTGGGGCAATCCAGGGAATATTGCAATCCGGGCTCAATCCAGCATCATCCCGGTGTAATCCGTGACTCATCCGGGTAGTCTGGGAGTTGTCCGGAGGTAGTCCGCGCCCCGTCCGGGGCAGTCCAGGGCAGTCCAGGGCAGTCCAGGTGTTTTTGAAACCGAATGAGCTATGTTTTAGCCACGGCTTAACCTGGACTAGCCCGGACTAGCCCTGACAGAGCCATGGACCAATCCTGGACTGCTCGGATAAGACCCGGACAAGCTGGATGACTACGGATTAACCACAGATTGCCATGGATAACCTGGTTTACCACAGATCAGTCCAGGATGAGCCCTGTTTTTGTATATATATAGCCGGAGCAAGTCCACTTCATTCATCACTTGCAGCTTGACTCTCAGAGGGTTCACATCATGGATGCATGCATGCGGCAGCGGAGGCAGCAACTACAGCTGCTGAAGCTGTGGGTGTGGCGCGTCCATGGTTGGAGAGAACAATTCAATTTGCCCAGTTCACAAGTCTGATGCAAGAGTTACATATCGAAGATGTTTGTGCCTACAGAAACTTTCTCCGCATGGATCCGGCTATGTTCAAGCAGGTTCTCCATCGGATCCTTCCCAGAATCATGAAGCAAGACACTGTCTACAGAAAGGCATTAACACCTGGATTGAAACTGTCATTCACACTGCGATACCTATCTCTGGTGACAGCTATCATCCACTCATATACGGTTTCTGAGTTCCTCACAACACCATCTCACTCGCCGTTCGTGATGTATATGAAGCTATAATTGCTGAGTATGCAGAAGAGGTCATCCAGGCTCCAACCGCAGAACCGCAATGGAGAGGTATTGCTGAGCAGTTCTCAACAAGATAGCAGTTTCAGCATTGCCTAGGAGCCCTTGATGGGAAAAATATCCTGATCCAATGCCCAGCCTATGAAGGATCTGAGTACTACAATTACAAGGGATTCCACTCTATCATATTGATGGCTCCAGTGGATGGTGACTACAAATTCTCCTGGGTCGATGTTGGGAGCAATGGCTCTGCAGGAGACGCTCAAGTCTTCAACCGTTCAGAACTGAAGCAGTACATAGAAGAGGAACGACTTGGTATTCCAGCTGCAGAACCACTACCGCATGATGAGTGGGATATGCCTCACTTCATAGTTGCTGATGATGCATTCTCCCTGAGAATGTAGTTGATGAAACCGTTCTCCAAGCATTGGCTAACAATTCCGAAAAAAATCTTCAACTACCGACTGTCTAGGGCCCGCCGAATCATTGAAAATCCATTCGGGATTCTAGCTCACCGCTACCAGTGCCTCCTAACAACCATGAGACAGAGGCCAGCAACAGTTGTCTCGATAGCGTTGGCATCTATCTGCCTACATAATTTGACGCAGATGCGGTATGTGGCTTGTCACAATGCAGAGATGGACCAGCAGGACACCAATCACAACATCGTTCCTGGAGCCTGGAGACTGAACAATCCTCTCGCCGCCATCTACGGCACATGAGGGAACAGAATAACAATGGCTGCAAAATACCAGAGGTAATATCTTAGTGCCTATTACGTGTCTGAGGCTCTCTGTGCCTTGGCAAGATGCAATGATATGAACTATTACGAAGTGTGAACTGTTAATGTGGCCGACCCACATGATATGAAATTGTGACTTGAGAATTGTACTTCGCATTGAATTGTGCAATTATATGTGTGTGGCTCTGGATGAAATATGTATTATTGCGAATGTGATATGAAAAGAAGCCTAGCTAATAATAAATATATCTTAATTTAATTTAATTTGTTTGTTATTTCTTGTTGTTTATTGTTGCTATAAGAGCTTTACTCTTTAGTTCTTGTATTACATGTGCTATTTATCAAGAGGGGGATGTTGTTTTCAGAAAAGGGGGGGACATTTGGTAATTATTTATTATCTAATTTCAGATAATTATTACCTTTATTACAAATGACTATCAACTAATTGGACTAACTCATAAATATATATTGTAACAAACACAATTTATTTTTGGTTTCATATTTTTCATATTTTTATTGTCAACAAGTGATTATAATAAACTCTATGATATGTACACAATCACAACTCTGTTCACAATCACAAGCACAATCACTCACAATTTACATCATAACTCAATAAACACAATGTATAGAAGTTCAATGTTAGAATCACAGAGGCTGCACATCAGGATCGTTTCCCATCCCAACCATTAACATCGTAAAGCTGAGATTTGAGTGTCCCTTAAGATTCCAACACTGCTCGCTGGCATGCTGGATGGGTGTGTGGGACCCGTGGTGTTCCAGTCGATGGCGTCCCATACTTCGGAGCTGTGCCCTTATCCAGTTGTGGAAGGGCCGCATCGGGGAGTCGTCAACCTGATTTTCAACCCTCCCTGGCTCTGCCCCAATGATTGTAATCCCGTCGGCGGCACAGGGAAAGCAGGGAACGGGGCTGGTAGTTGACTCCGTGGAGGTGGTGCTTGTGGTTTTGGAATTTGTAGCTCCTGTGTTTGTTCCTTCTGCCATGTCAGTTGTAGGCTTTCCATCCATAAACGCATTGCCAAGGCAAAACTTTCTGTGTAGAACTGTCCCAAAAGTGAGGGCTCGATATATTCTGCAATCGACCCACTGTATCGGCGACAACACTCTCAACAGGTGTAGCATTCCGCTTATCTGGCCCTGCATTATTCCACCCTCCTCCTGCTGGTCCCACAGGGTCGACAGCAATTGTTCAATGTCTGTATTTGGTGTAGGTGAGTTCGTCTTCCCCTTGATTGCCGGCTGAGGAGTTGCGGGTTGAGTTGCTGGTTGAGTTGCTGGTTGAGATGCTGGTTGAGCTGCTGGTTGAGTTGCCGGTGGTAGTGCCTGGTCAGCTGGCATCAAATTGTTGTCATCGTCATCACCGCAAGTAGGTCACTGGCGGGGGATTACCCACCGTGTCGGTACCAGCGCATGGGCGTGAGACAGAAATAAGCACTTGGTACTAAGACGTCTTTGTGTACAGTCGATTCTCTCTCTACAGGGTGAGAGGGGCTGCACCGTGGACAATTTGATTAATGTTTATTTATGTATATACATCATGACCCCGTTAAACCAAGCTCCGTTAAATCAAACAATCGGTCAATCCAAACTTCTTTCGGTGGTCCGGCAAAATACTAACATTTATCATATAAAAAAGTTGGTGGTGTCTCAGATGACCTTATAACCACATGAAAGTTTGGTTTAACCATACTGCAGTGGCCTGGGGTCCGACAATTTTGTTTGGATTAACCGATAATTTGGATTAACCGACTTTGGTTTAACCAACTTTTATATATGATAAATGGTAGTATTTTGCCGGGCCGCCAAAAAAAGTTTGTATTAACCGACCATTTGGTTTAACCGAGTTTGGTTTAATGGGGTTATACTGTACTAAGTATTGCGTCTTTCTTGGGGTGAACAATGTCACATGGGACGCTGCAGTTCTTCTTTCTTTTCCGGAAATAAAATTACTTTGGTTAGTATTAAGCGTGAAGACGATGTGTTGGGTCTGGAAGCGTTAAACCCACAGAAGCCCGCCAATTGAGTAGACCCTTCATGTCGTCTGCCGAATTACAGTGAAAACTAAAGTCGTCTGCTCGCAGGCACAAACTCCCCCCCCCCCCCACTCCCAACACACACACACACACACTCCCAGCACACACATCCATCCATACACAAGTGTCTGAGTTTATTAACCCTGATGCTACTCCTTTTTAACTACATATCGAAGTACATGTGGAGTGGGGCGGGGGTGTTGGTTGGAGTGGGGGTGGGGGTGAGCGTGCGGGTGGGGGTGGGAGTGGGGGTGTGAATGGGGGTAGGGGTGGGGGTGGAGGTGGGGGGTGATTGTTTGTTTGTTTGTTTGAGTTTTACATCCTGGAAACATCTAATTCTAAGCTCATATCAGGATGGGTACCAACTTGCGACAGTGCGCACTCATGACGACTTTATAGTGCTGCCCCATTGGGAGACCAGGCCATGATCCGATTTCCCCCTCAGTCACATTATTATCCTGACATTGAACTAACCTGTCCTTGCCCTCTGTTAGTAATGCTGAACGCCAGGCTAGGTAGCGACAAGTATCAATTTTGAAAGCCATTGGTTTGACTCGACCGGTGTTAGAACTCCCGACCTTCCACATGGGAACCCTGCGGTTTACCGATTCAACCGGCACGTCCGGTCAGGTGGTGGTTTGGTGGAGGTGGGGTGGGGTGGGGGGCAGAGTGGGGGCAGTGTTGAGGGTAGGGGTTGGGGGTTGGGGGTTGGGGGGGGTAGATAGAGGCATCGGGTGGGGGAGGTGGGGGTAGGGGTTGGTGGTCGGTTGGGGGGGTGGGTAGGGGTGGGGAGGGGTGGAGTGAGGGTGGGGTGGGGGTGAGGTGTGGGGTTAGGTAGGGGTGGGGAGGGGTGGGGAGGGGTGGGGTTAGGTGGAGGTAAGAAAAGGTACTGTGCATAACGTTGGCATCATCCCAATTCTTTTAAAGATAGTACTTAGTAGCCTATCTTATATCGGATTAAAACTGTTACAAGACTGACAGCTGCATGTATTAAAAATTAAAAAAGATGGAGTGCCTTTCAGAATACATGTAATTTATATGAAGTCACTCGCATTGAATCATTCATCGCACGCTTCTGTATTAAACATTGTATGTTTTATGTTATATTTATATACTATATACGATGGTTTATTGCAGGCTGTCAGAGATTATATCAAATATATGAGCAACCAGTATGGTGATGAATTTGTCAAATTTGTGTTTTCTATGGGTCACTATCGTATGCACGTTTTACTATCAGGAACTCTTAATTTGTTGGTAGACCGTGGGATCGTGGGTTCGAACCCTGGTCGAGGCAAACCAATGACTTAAATAGTGATACTTGTCGTTTCCTAGCCTGGCGCTCTGCATTATTACGATAGGGTAAGGCTCAGAGTCAGGATAATGTGACTGAGTTGGATATCAGGTCATGGTATTGGTGGCCTGGTCTCCCAGTGGGGCAGCACTATAAAGTTGCCATGAGTGTGCACTGTCACAAGTTGGTACCTGTCCTGATATGACCTTAGATGTTGTTGGGATGTAAAACAACAACAAACAAACTTAATTGGGGGGGGGTCCAAGAAATCTAGAATTGCTATGTTTTGATTGATCATTGAGTGGTGGTGATTGTATGTCGTGTCGTAAGCAAAGGTCATAATCACATTGAGTAATCTTAACATTTTATTCTGTCATTTTTTTTTGTAACTGTTGCTTTTACACAGAATGTATTGTGAAGCAGAGGCCTAACTTTGGGGTTTTCAGTCGGTACGCAGATGGAATAAAATGTTATTCAAAATAAAACGCGATGGAATAAAGCACTATAAAAGATCATGCTTTGATAATTAAACAAATGTGTAATCTCAGGTGGTACGCGGTTGCGTACCTGCCTATATATGGAAGCTCTGCCCTGGTGAGGAATGGTGGGCAGTGGACGGGAAAGTGGGCGGTTAAAGCTAGGATTCCTTACACGCGGTATGCGGCATGCGGTATGCGGCATGCGGCATGCGGTATACGAACGGTTTGGGTCCTTTCACCCACACCCACACACACACACACACATAGTGTCAGGTTTCTCGAACACTGTTGTCTATGGGCATTCGCATTCGCATGCCGCACCGATCGCTACATGGACCGATTCAGTATTTGCATGCCGCATGCCGCATGCCGCATACCGCGTGTAAGGAATCACCCCCATTGACTTAGATGCTTTTTGATTTTTTGCCACATTCGCATTCGCATACCGCATACCGCGTGTAAGGAATACGCCCTTAAGAGAGGTATTGAAAAAAGAACACCAGAAAACCACACGCAAAAAAAACTACACGCACAAAACCAGGGTAGAAGAGGTATTACACATTATTCTAGGACAAGTGGTTCAAATGTTTAATCTTTAAGAATAAGAAGGCGTTTAGTTGCCATCTTTGATTATGCAAATTACCAAAGTTGCCCAAAGATGCCATTTGGGTAACCAAGCTGAATTTGTTCTAGGTCCTCATGGGAGTATGAATCCATAACAAAATGTTCATAGGAAAGGACATTGCTAGGTTCAGGAAATGACAACTGGACTATATGAGGGAGCGGAGAGGGAAGCTGCAAATATATGACACTTACAGAGAGAAGTGAGAGGAAGAGTAGTAAAAATTAAAGTAGTACTTGCAGATAGAGAGAAAGGGGTGCGGAGTATTAAATAGGAGAAGTACATAGAGAAAGGGGAGAGTGGTTGGTATATATATATGAGAGATTTGTTTGTTGTTGTTTTACGTCCTAACAACATCTAGTGTCATATCAGGAGAGGACCAACTGTGACAGTGTGCATTTATGGGGACTTTATAGTCCACTGCATACCCATTGTATAGCAATACCTCGGGGAGTTTGACACCCCTGCCCTGCAGAGTTGTAAAAACACTGCCTTGTGGTACAGGTTCTTGACAGAACCGAAGGCTAAGGGAGCAAACCCTAAGCAGAAAACGATGTCACTGTGGCAGCATTAAGGGTGGTTGATGTATTGAACTCCTAACATCTCCCGACCAGCCACTGCAGGGACAAATAGTTTTGCGCCTGTCTTGACATGTTCTTGCCGGTGTGAAACCTCTATTTGCTACCCGAGAGAGGGCCGCTGGTAACTTGCAAAAGCCAGCAGCACTTCAACACTTTTGCAGGCAGCTTTCATGAAATGTCTTCACCAGGATCCTCCTCAACAGACTATCTATTCACATAACACCTGATGTAGTTCCAGAGTCACAGTGTGGCTTCAGAGGTAACCGGTGCACCGTGGATATGATATTTTGTCTCTGACAGCTACAAGAAAAGTGCATTGAGCAGGACCAACCACTGTACATGGTATTTATCGATTTTACTAAGGCATTAGATACAGTCGGGAAGACTGGGCTATGGCAGCTACTGAGGAAGTATGGATGCACAGAGAAGTTCACGACTATGATCGAGGCTCTACAATCAGGAATGATGGCGAATGTTAGTGTTGCAGGGGAAGTCTCGGAATTGTTTGGGGTTACCAATGGGGTCAAGCAAGGTTGTGTACTGGCCCCCACACTCTTCTCCATCTTCCTATCAGCAATGCTCGATGAGGCTTTCGGAGACATGGGGGATGGTATCTATATACAGTCCAGACAGAGCGCTGATCTTTTCAATGTTGCACACTTCAGAGCGAAGAGAAAGACTACTCAGATACTGGTGAGAGAGCTGCTATTTGTAGATGACAGTGCACTGGTTGCCCACTCTGCTGAAGAGATCAAGAAAATAGTGGACGCTTTCTCCGATGCATCAAAGAAGTTCAGCCTGAAGATTAACATCAAGAAGACGGAGGTGCTGTACCAACCCAACTCTACAAGAACCCGAGAGGAGGAGATCATGGTTGACGGAAACAAGCTGAACTTTGAAGCACTATATCAACTCGGAAGCACTATATCAAGTGACGGACGCATTGATGCTGAAATACAGAGGAGAATGGCCAAGGCTAGTGCATCCTTCGGCCGACTACGCCAGAGACTCTGGAACAACCACCATGTGTCCATTCGGGTCAAAGGCAAGATCTACCATGTAATCGTGCTATCCACCGTACTATACGGAGCCGAGGCCTGGAAAGTGTAAAGACGACAGGTGAAAAAGCTGCATGCCTTCATGATGCGACATCTGCATTCAATCATGAGGCTAACCTTGAAGGACAAAGTGACAAATAAGGAAATACTCGAACGGACGGGGCTGCCTCTATGGAAGATCTTCTGATCAAAAAGAATCTCCGGTGGACTGGACACCTCATGAGGATGTCATCAGACAGGCTACCAAAGCAGATCCTCTATTCTCAACTGTCTGCTGGGTACAGAAAGAGAGGGTGCCCTCGTCTCCAGTTCAAGGATACCATCAAGAGAAACCTGAAGCTGAGAGACAGCATGATGATGATGATGATAGTCCACTGGGAGACCAGGCTGCTGGCACCATGACCCAATATCCCCCACAGTTGCAAATCAGTCCTTGGCCTATCGTAATAATGCCAGTTGCCTGGCTAGGAAGCGACTAGTATCAATTTTTAAGTCATGGGTTTGACTCGACTAGGATTCGAATCCACAAACACATGGGTTCGGATCTCCCGATCTCCCAAAACAGAAGACGGACACTCTACTCATTCGACAATCCTGTCTGGCCGGAGGGTGAGGGAGGGTGTGAGAGAAAGTGGGAGAGAGGGTGGGAGTGAGGGAGAGGATGGAAGATAGTGTGCGGGAGTGGGTGTGGGAGGACGGGAGAGGGTGGGGGAGAGTGGGGGAGAGGGTGGGGTAGATGCTGGAGGAGAGGGTGAGGAAGGATGAGAGAAGGTGAAAGAGAGGGTAGGACTAGAAGAGAAGGTGGAACAGAAGGTGGGCGAGAGGGTGTGAAGAGGGAGGGAGAGGGTTGGAGACATCGTGATGTAGTGTTGGAGAGGGTCGGGGTGGCGGAGACAGTGAGGGAGTGGGTGGGGTCGATGGTGGGGGAGGTGGTGGGGAGGTGGTGGCGGAGGTGGTGGGGGAGGTGGTGGGGGGAGGTGGTGGGGGAGGTGGTGGGGGAGGTGGTGGCGGAGGTGGTGGGGAGGTGGTGGGGGAGGTGGTGGGGAGGTGGTGGGGGAGGTAGTGGGGGAGGTGGTGGGGGAGGTGGTGGGGAGGTGGTGGCGGAGGTTGTGGGGGAGGTGGTGGCGGAGGTGGTGGGGAGGTTGTGGGGGGAGGTGGTGGGGGAGGTGGTGCGGGAGGTGGTGGGAGAGGTGGAGGCAGTAAAATAGGGCTGATGGGAGCTGTAATGCACGGTCCACAAGGCCCTGATGGAGGCGCGGCGACATGAAAGAAAGCCTGTGAACGCCCTCCATACACAACATCAGTCGAATTATAGATCTGTAAACAAAGCTGGGCCGAGCTCTGGGCCGCGACACCCCGACACAACCCCGGCGCCACCCGGCACCACCCTGGCACCACCCCGTAACCACCCCGTAACCATCCCAACACCACCCCAACACCACCCCAACACCACCCCAACACCACCCCAACACCACTCCAGCACCACCCTGACACCACCCCCAACACCACCCCAGCACCACCCCAACACCACCCCAACACCACCCCTACACCACCCAACACCACCCCGACACCACCCCGACACCACCCTGACACCACCCCAACACCACCCCAACACACCCCACACACCCCAACACCACCCCGACACCACCCGCAACACCACCCCGACACCCCCACACCACCCCACACCACCCCGACACCACCCTGACACCACCCCAACACCACCCAACACCACCCCAACACCACCCCAACACCACCCACACCCACCCCGACACCACTCCGACACCACCCACCACACCACCCTACACCCACACCACCCCAACACCACCCAACACCACCCCAACACCACCCCAACACCACCCCACACCACCCAACACCACCCCAACACCACCCAACACCACCCCAACACCACCCCAACACCACCCAACACCACCCAACACCACCCCAACACCACCCAACACCACCCCAACACCACCCCAACACCACCCCAACACCACCCCAACACCACCCAACACCACCCCAACACCACCCCAACACCACCCCAACACCACCCCAACACCACCCCAACACCACACCAACACCACCCCAACACCACCCCAACACCACCCCAACACCACCCCAAACACCACCCAACACCACCCAACACCACCCCAACACCACCCCAACACCACCCAACACCACCCCAACACCACCCCAACACACCCAACACCACCCCAACACCACCCAACACCACCCCAACACCACCCCAACACCACCCCAACACCACCCCAACACCACCCCAACACCACCCCAACACCACCCAACACCACCCCAACACCACCCCAACACCACCCCAACACCACCCCAACACCACCCCAACACCACCCAACACCACCCAACACCATCCCAACACCACCCCAACACCACCCCAACACCACCCCAACACCACCCCAACACCACCCCAACCACCACCCCAACACCACCCCAACACCACCCCAACACCACCCCAACACCACCCACAACACCACCCAACACCACCCCAACACCACCCCAACACCGGACGAGGCGATACCTGCACATGCAGTAGCAACATGAGGGACTGGTGCTGGGTGGGGAGTGTGGGGGGGGGGGGGGAGGGCAGTGGCCCTAGGTCATCACTCAGCTGATTGGGGGGAACAGGGAGGGTGTGGGGAGGAGGAGGGGGGGGGGGGGGTCAGGCAGGGATTAGTCAGGCTAGATTTGTCGCTGCTTATACTTATAGGTTGTAGACGTTTATTTGCATAGCAATTTGTTGAGGCCATTTAGAACAAGAAAATGAGTGCAACCTAATGTGACCAGCCGAGGGAAATGACTGATCTGGTAATCATTTTCTAAATTTGTTAGTGTATTTAGACAAAATAATTTCATAGAGGATTTTCATGGTATGGGCCTTCCACTGTTAGGATTTATTTCTCAACAAATATCTACATTAGGTATTGTTATGACGTCATCTAAATACCTTCTGCGTAGTCTAAATGTTGATTTGTATGACATCAAAATCATGTTTTCCTCAATAGTAGGATTGTATTGCAGACATGCGTCACATATATATAACTATATATATATATATATACCTATATATATATATATATCTATATATATATATATGAGCCTGTCTCAAAAGGTGCTAGCTCTTCGGTTTTTTGTCCTTACTATTAGTAACGATTGACAAAAAACAGCACAGAAACGGTTACACTGAAAACACAAGGACATTTGCTTCAAATCAATATTATTCTATTGGGATTATGAAACACCATGTAAAAAACAAATCAGTGTATCCTGAGCAAATGCGTAAGTAGATAGTGTGTTGATCGTTACTATGGACAAGGTTTTGTCCCATATTGCTTAGCACCTTTTGAGACAGTCTCATATATGTTGCATAAGCCATTATGCGAGTATAATAAGCTGGAAGATCCATCTACTCCCCAGCCACTAAGTCATCGGCTCACTCATTAGGTCATCTATTGGTACCTCATGATCGCCCCACATGGCACCACTAGATAAAAGATTCACCTGGTACTTGTAGTACACAGGTGAACGACAACGTAGTGTAACTCAATCAATCAATCAATCAATAGTTCCATCCTCTAGTCGAGGGTTGGATGCAATGGTTCTCCACTTGTCCCGATGTTGTGCTGTTCTGATAGACTGTGAATAATTCAAGCCTGTCCACTGTGAAATATTTGTAAACCATGATGTTCTTGGTCTCCCTCTCCCTCTGCTGCCATTCACCTTCCCTTCCAACAATGTACGGTATATTGAACTCTGACGAATGATGTGGCCAAAATAAATAAGTTTCTTTGTCTGTATAGTGGCAAACAAGCTTTTCTTATTTTTAATTTTTCTGAGAACTTCTTTGTTGGTGATCTTCTTTGTCCATGATATTTTCATCATCCTTCGATAAGTCCACATCTCAAATGCTGCTAAACGTTTATACATTTTCTTAGAGATTGTCCATGTCTCTGCCCCATACATTAGAGTAGACCACACATAACACTGAAGAATACGCTTCCTTGTTTGTATTAATATCTTACTTGATGTTAACACTCTATACATTTTGGAGAATGTTGTTCGGGCTATTGTTATCCTTCTTTTAATTTCTTCCTCACATCTCCCATCATTTGTAATCTTTTGTCCGAGATATATGAATTCGGATACTTGTTCTATGTTTGTGCCATCTATGATTATATTGACGTTTGGTTTATCTGTCTTTTTACTAATAACCATTGTTTTGGTCTTCCTGGCATTCATCTTCATGTTGAATAGTATTCCAGCTTTATTGATTCTATTCACTATATCTTGTAGGTTTTTCTCACTGTCTGCTAGTATTACACTGTCATCGGCATATCTAAGATTGTTGATGTTCATGCCACCTATTGTCACTCCCTTGCAATCTTCAATGTGTCTGAAAATCATCTCTGTGTACAGGTTAAATAGACATGGTGACAATACACACCCCTGTCGAACTCCTCGTTTAATCATAACTTCATCCGATAGGCCCTGCTCCATTTTTATAAATGCACGTTGTGTCCAGTATAAGTTCACAATTAGTTTAATGTCTTTGCCATTGACACCAATATCTTGTAAACATTTGATTAACAGTTCATGATTGACTCGGTCGAAGGCCTGTAGTGTAACTACAGGCGAAAATAGCTTTAGTATGGAACAGGAAGTACAATGCCTGGCTCCAGTGTCAAATGGTTACGTATATCGGCACAGAGTTGGTGAAATGGGAGAGAATGCAAAAAGACAAGATGGCAGCCATAGAACGCCGTCGATTTCACTTTTAAATCTTATTAAACCAGATGTTTTATTATATTTTTCAACTCAAAGGTAGCGGGGAAATATGAAGACATATACAAAGAATAAATGTTGCTTCTTAGATTGTGAAACTAGGCTCTCATAAAGACTCATTTCATTAACCCAGTTTTTCCACCGTTTTTTTATAAGGCTGGTCTTCACCCGTGTACTGCGAGTACCGGGTGAATCCTTTATCTAGGCACCACCTGCTCACCCATGCTTCAGGGGCTGTTATCCCCACTCACTGTACCACTAACAAATATATATATATATATATATTATAATACTGATATGACCGTAGATGTTGCTAGGACGTAAAATAACAAACAAATAAAGTATATATACCGCGCACGGTGGATGAATCAGTAGAGCACAGGCCTCCATTGCAGGAGATCGGGAGTTCAATTCCTGGTCGAGTCAAACCAGTGACTTACAACATATATATACTTATTGCTTACTAGCTTGGCGCTCAGCATTAATATGATACAGCAAGGTTAGCTCAGTATCAGGATAATATGACTGGGTGGGATATTGGGTAATGGTGGCCTGATTTCAAAGTGGGGCAGCTCTATAAAGTATAAAGTCGTTTGACTCGGCTAGGATTCGAACTCCCGACCTTCCACACGGGAAGCCTGCGCTCTACCGATTCGGCCACCGCGCTAACTGTGCCACCTTGTAAGTTTGTTTGTTTGTTGTTGTTGTTTTACATCCTAGCAACATCTAAGGTCATATCAGGATGGGTACCGACTTGCGACAATGCGCACTCATGGCGACTTTATAGTGCTGCCCCACTGGGAAAACAGGCCGCCGGCACCATGACCTGATATCCCACTCAGTCACATTATCCTGGCACTGAGCCAACCAGTCCCTGCCCTATCCTATTAATGCCGAGCGCCTGGCTAGGAAATGACAAGTATCAATTTTTAAGTCATTGGTTTGACTCGACCAGGGTTCGAGCCCACGACCCCACGATCTACCAGCACGGGAGACGGGCGCTCTAGCTCATTCGGCCATCCCATCTGGTCGCCACCTTGTAATCATCATGGCACTCTTTGACACTCCAGTGGTTGTGAATGTGATATCAACCTTTCCCATCACACTCCCCTCCCCCCGCGTGCTGCACTCAAGGCTGCCACATGCTGCACCGTTTGTATTGAGAATTGATATAGCCTGACCACAGTTTGTTTGTTGGAGTTTTACATCTTGGCAACATCTAAGGTGATATCAGTATGGGTACCGACTTGTGACAGTGCGCACTCATGGCGACTTCATCGTGCTGCCCCACTATAGGAAATCAGGCCGTCAACACCATGACCCAATATCCCACTCAGTCACATTATCCTGACACTGAGCTAACCAGTCCTTGCCCTATCTGAATATTGCCGAGTGCCGGGTTAGGAAGCGACAAGTATCAATTTTGCAAGTCATTGGTTTGACTCGACCGGGAGACAAACTCCCGACCTTCCGCGCGCGAAGCCCGCGCTCTACCGATTAGGCCACCGCGCCCGGTGCCTATACCCTCTGTATACTGTGATCAAAGCGGCCGCACGACTGGACAGATAGGTCATTGAGCGCTGCTCCATGGAGTTTCGCCCAAAAATGACACACGTCGACGCGCGTTGGAGAGAAACGTCGTAGTGTGACTGCACCATAATACTTAGTAAGAGCTGCCCCCCCCCCCCACCAACACACACAAAACGTCCCCACGGTGCGCCGCCGTGGGTGTACATATATATATATATATATGTAACTGATATGTATATAGTGGGGTGCTTCTGCTATCCATATTCACAGAATAGGTTATCTGACATATAAGCATAATCTATGGTTGGACACCAGACGGGATGGCTTAATGAGTTAAGCGTCCGTCTCCCGTTTTGGTAGAGTGTTTGAACCTAGGTCGAGTCAAACCAATTACTTAAAAAATTGATATTTGTCACATCATACATGGCACTTGCAATTATAATGATATGGCAAGGAATGGTTGGCTCGGTGTCAGGATAATGTGACTGACTGGGATATCTGGTCATGGTGCTGGTGGTCTAGTCTCCCAGTGGGGCGGCACTATAAAGTCACCAAGAGTGCGAAGTGTCACAAGTCGGTACCATCGTGATATGACCTTAGATGTTGCCAGGACCTAAAACTCCAACAAACAACAATTTATGTTTACAGGAAATATGGCATGCATTTTGCCTCGATTACCGCATGTGTGGGTGTGGGTGTGGGTGTGGGTGTGGGTGTGGGTGTGGGTGTGGGTGTGGGTGTGGGTGTGGGTGTGGGTGTGGGTGTGGGTGTGGGTGTGGGTGTGGGTGTGGGTGGTTGTGTGGGTGTGGGTGTGATGTTTGTTTGTTTGTTGTTGTTTTACGTCCTAGCAACATCCCATGACGGACGCTCTAAGTTCTAACTCATTCGGCCATCCCGTCTGGTTGTTGACGTGGGTGTGAGAGTGTGTGTGTGGGCCTGGGTGCGGGTGTGGGTGTGAGTGTGGGTGTGAGTGTGTGGGTGTGGGTGTGGGTGTGAGTGTGGGTGTGAGTGTGGGTGTGGGTGTGAGTGTGAATGTGAGTGTGGGTGTGGGTGTGAGTGTGGGTGTGGGTGTGTGGGTGTGATTGTGAGTGTGAGTGTGGGTGTGTGGGTGTGGGTGTGAGTGTGGGTGTGGGTGTGGGTGTGGGTGTGAGTGTGGATGTGGATGTGAGTGTGTGGGTGTGATTGTGAGTGTGAGTGTGGGTGTGAATGTGAGTGTGAGTGTATGAGTGTGGGTGTGAGTGTGGGTGTGAGTGTGTGTGGGTGTGAGTGTGGTGGTGTGTGGGTATGGGTGTGAGTGTTGGTGTGGTGTGAGTGTGAGTGTGGGTGTGGGTGTGGGTGTGGGTGTGAATGTGGGTGTGAGTATGAGTGTGGGTGTGAGTGTGGGTGCGGATGTGAGTGTGTGGGTGTGGGTGTGAATGTGAGTGTGCGTGTGAGTGTGTGGGTGTGGGTGTGGGTGTAAATGTGGTGTGAGTGTGAGTGCGGGTTGTAGTGTGTGGGTATGGGTGTGGGTTTGGTGTGAATGTGAGTGTGGGTGTGAATGTGGGTGTGGGTGTGAGTGTGGGTGTGGGTGTGAATGTGAGCGTGAGTGTGAGTGTGGGTGTGGGTGTGAGTGTGGGTGTGAATGTGGGTGTGGGTGTGGGTGTGAGTGTGGGTGTGGGTGTGCATGTGAGTGTGGATGTAGATGTGGGTGTGAGTGTGAATGTGAGTGTGGGTGTGAGTGTGGGTGTGAGTGTGGGTGTGGGTGTGAGTGTGTGGGTGTGAATGTGAGTGTGGGTGTGAGTGTGAGTGTGGGTGTGGGTGTGAGTGTGGGTGTGGGTGTGAGTGTGTGGGTGTGAATGTAAGTGTTGGTGTGAGTGTGAGGGTGGGTGTGAGTGTGGACGTGGGTGTGAGTGTGTGGATGTGGGTGTGGGTGCGCGCGGGGTGTAGGCGTGTTGGCCGTAGAGGAGGGTTAGTGGGTGTAAATATGGTGTTTGTGGAGATTGATGAAGACGCATATATGTGTGCGGGTGGGGGTGGGGTAAGCCGGTGGGTCGGTGTGTGGGAATGGGGGTGTGGGTGGGTGCTGGAAATTTGAGGGAGTTTATAAGTGTGTGGGTTTGTGGAGCAGTGGATGTGTGTGTGTGGTGGGGGGGGGGGGGATTGAGAGGACAAGGGTTACCGCAGCACCCGGTAGGTGTCTCTGGTATCGACTTGCTCAGGTGGGTTGAGAAGAGGGAGGAGGGGGGAAGGGGCGGGGGGCACTGGGCGGGCGGGAGGAAAGCGTGGGTGGGTAGGAGGGTGGGTGGGTGGGTAGGAGGGTGGGTGGGTTGGTTGGTTGGTGGTTGGGTGGGGTTGTCCCGGCGAACCGTGTGCGATTGGACCTATCAGACCGACCACAGACGTCCACGGACCAACACGGTTGTCTGCAGCCAGTCCGTCAGTAACACACACAAACAGACGGAAGGGAACCAGGCTAGCCCACCAGAGGGCAGGAAAAGAGCAGAGAGAAGCAGACGACAATTACCTCAGCGGCGGCGGCGGTGACAGTGCCAGCAGTCGCGGTGTTAGGTGTCAGTGACAGTGCCAGTAGTGACGGTGTCAGTGACAGTTCCAGTAGTGACGGAGGCTGTGACAGCGGGAGTTACAGTGGCAGTAAACAGTGATAGTGACAGTGACAGTGACAGTAACGGTGATAGTGACAGTGCCAGCAGTGACGGTGGATGTGACAGCGACAGCCCTGGGAGTTTGAGCTTACTCTGCCACCAGGTGGAACATAACCAGGACCTTTTGTGTGTGTGCTTTTACAATCGTCAAGCTTCACATAAACTCATAACCTACGGAGCTGGTTAGTTTCAAGTTTGTGTTCAGTGTACAGGCACGCCGAGGGAGAGAGAGAGAGAAAGATAGATAGATTGGCAACTAGAGACGGTAAGAGAAAATACGGAGGGAGAGGGGCACAGGTATACAGAGAGGGGGAGAGGCAGAGGGAAAGTGTGTGTGTGTACACAGAGAGAGGGAAGAAGAGATACAGACAGAGGGAGAAAAATATAGAGAGAAGGGGATACAGAGAGAGACGGTGTGTTTGTACATAGAGAGGGGCGGCAGGAGAGACTTTATACGCACCCACAGAGTCTGAGAGTGACAGAAAGAGAAAGAGATACAGTGAGAAAGACGGTGTGTTTGTACATAGAGAGAGGCAGCAGGAGAGTGTTTATACGCACACACAGAGTCTGAGAGTGACAGAAGGAGAAAGAGATACAGCGAGAGGAGAGCAGAGTGGCATACTAACTAGAGAGAGAGTACGGAGGATACGAGCGGGAAGTGTATTTGTACAGAAGAAGGGATAGGAGAGGGAGAGAGAGATACATGAGAGACGGAGTATTTACCAGACAGAAGTCGTGTAGGAGTGACTGTGTCTGTACCGAGAGACGGCGATAGGAGAGTGTGAGAGGGGCGGCGACCCAGGAGAGGGCCGGTAAGAGGCGGGGCGACGACCCGGGAGTTGGGCGGACCTTGACGGCGCGGCGCCCGGCAAGATGCCGGAGATGAAGGCGAACCCGGCGGAGATGGGAGAACTGCTGCGGGCCGTGGACGGGGAGCTGGCGGCCGGACGGGAGAAAGGCGATCCGACGGAGCGCCGCCTGGCGGTCTCACTGGAGGACCGCGACCTGTGGAGCAAGTTCCAGGTGCTCACCAACGAGATGATCGTCACCAAGAGCGGCAGGTAGGGGGCGCGGCAGCAGCTTAGACATATGTGTTTGTAGGCCCTCTGGCTATGTCACTTTATGTGTGTTATAGCATGATCATTATAATTATATGTACAGATATGTGTATATATGAAAATATATGTGTATGCTAAGATATACATGCGTGCTAAAATATACATGTGTGCTAAAATAGACATGTCATGTGTGCTCAAATATACATGCCATGTGTGCTCAAGTATACATGTGTGCTCAAATATACATGCCATGTGTGCTCAAATATACAAGTGTGCTCAAATATACATATATTATATTAAAATACATGTACTGATACATGTGCTGATACATGTACTGATACATGTACTGATACATGTACTGATACATGTACTGATACATGTACTGATACATGTACTGATACATGTACTGATACATGTACTGATACATGTACTGATACATGTACTGATACATGTACTGATACATGTACTGATACATGTACTGATACATGTACTGATACATGTACTGATACATGTACTGATACATGTAAATGATACATGTAAATGATACATGTACTGATACATGTACTGATACATGTACTGATACATGTACTGATACATGTACTGATACATGTACTGATACATGTACTGATACATGTAAATGATACATGTAAATGATACATGTAAATGATATGATACATGTAAATGTTAGACAGTGAGTAAAGAAAATAATGTAAATATAAGGAAAATAATAATAATGCTAATGTAATGTAAAAATAACCAACATAATGTAAATATAACCAACATAATGTAAATTTAACCAACATAATGTAAATATAACCAACATAATGTAAATATAACCAAAATAATTAATGAGTATACAAATATACATGTAATTATACATATCATGTAGTTATACACATGGTCTTAGTGTTATCCATGTAATCATACATGTGGCTATTATCATTATGATCATAATAATGTACATATATATTTTAAAATAGATGTAAATATATAACTTAAAATAGATGTAAATATACTTACATTAATGTATATATATATATATCATAATAATGTAAATATATATTTTAAAATAGATGTAGATATATATATGACAAGTTATGTGTATATCTACATGCATAGTACAGTATTATACTGTACACTTATATACTGAGTATATAATTGTGTACTTATATTGCACATACATACACTACTCATACATGATTTCATTATTTCTTTTAGTTTAGTAGCCTAATAGAACTATGTTTATCTGATTGACATATAATGATATACATATATTATATCTGAGCCCTCCTGCCGGGTGTGCATCGCTGCTGTTCACACCTCTGTGAGAGGTGACATGGCCATGTCACACCTCATATAGCCCTGTGATGTGAATGTAGCGGCTTTGCTACTTTGCAGCTTTAAAAAAAGGATATTATATACGATATCTAAGGCATGTAATCCTTGGGTGGTTCGTTGGTTGTTGTACTTTTTACATCCTTACAACGATTAAAGTTGCATAGTCCGATGGTTTTGAATTTCTGTATTTGTTTGGAAATATACATATTAGATTGATCACTAGTATCTACTTTACATTAGTTCAAAGTTACGTTTATTTTAAATGGTAAACATTTTTAGATATTTTGAGTGCAAACATGGAAAATTTGTTTTGCAACTCGGACACCATAGACTTCTGCATTAACAGGTTCTGTTATATTGACTCAATATTGCCTTCTATGCAGAAACAAATGCTTAATAAGTGCATCAGTATCTAAGTTAGATGTGTAAAATCAAATCTAGATAATTGGTTTGGTTTTGAAAATTTGATATTTCATCGGACTATGCAGCTTTAAGGTCATGTGTGGATGGGCACTGACTTATGGCACTTATTGACAGTGCGCACTCATGGCAACTTTATAGTGCTTCCCCACTGGGAAATATAGCCATGTCATGTGAATGTAGCGGCTGGCTACATAGTTGATAGGACATTGCAGCTTTCGAGAGAGAAAAATATTATATAAAATATCTAAGGCAGGGAATTCTTAGTTGGTAGGCTTGTTGTTGGGGTTTTACGTCCTGGCAACATCTAATGTCATATCAGTACGGGATGGGGGTGGGGGGATCCTTAGTACCGGGCGCGGTGGCCGAATCGGTGAAGCGTAGTCTTCCCGTGCAGAAGGTCGGGTGTTCGATTCCCAGTTAAGTCAATTGGAACTTGTCACGGCATTACTAGGAGAGAGCAAGGACTGGTTCGCTCGGTGTCAGGATAATGTGACTGAGAGGGATATCAGGTCATGGTGCTAGTGACCAGGTCTTCGTATCGGCAAACTCAATGGACGCCTTTGCTTTGCTGCCCGCGCCGTTTTCAGCGCATGCGCAGTCGGAATGGTGATCTAGTCTATTCGCAGAGCAGCTCTGCGAATTGCCAGCACTGATACTGTTATTCGCAGAGCTACAATCAACCAATCAGCATGAATTATTTGTTGTGGACCAATCAGCGTGTATCATTTACTTGCACGTGACGTGAGAATCACACTACTCCTGCGTCGTGGTTGGATAGAAGCAATTCATTCTGCTTTTTTAATAAAAACAAAAAGCATAAATCTATTCACTGCTACGATCTAATTCTATTATTTAGAATCATGAATATTCACTCAGGGGTTGAAATAATGTCATTTATGAGAATAGCTTATTCAAAAAGTGAAATTTGGTCAAATTAAAGCCAAGATCTGGGCAATATTAACGCTGCCGGGCAATATTACCGAATGTAAATAAAACAAAAGGCACAAATCTATTCACTGCTACGATCTAATTATGTTATTTATAATCATGAATATTCACTCGGGGGTTGAAATAATGTTATTTATGAGAATTTCTGACAGAAAAGCTGTGTAAACACTTTAGTAATTTGTGCCCTGTCCTGATATGACATTAGATATTGCTAGGACATAAACCCCAACAAATAATCAGTAATATGTATACCAGTCCTGCAAAATAAGCTAGTTGTGGGTATGTACAAAGCATCTACTTCATGGATACACTTTTAGATGCATCGCGATGGTGGGAAACCCGCTGCCGCCACATAGGCTACCAAACCATGGGCTTCTGCAGTAACACCAAAAGGTTCTATTAAATTGACTCAGTATAAGTAGTCCCTTCTACTTCTAGTTCTATGTGGCAACAAATGCTTAATAAATGCATCAGTATCTAAGTTAGAATATGATCATATGAAGAATCAAATCTAGATAATTCTTTTGGTTTTGAAAATGTTGATGTTTCATTGGACTTTAATTAATGCGACCCGCTTAAATAGATTCCTGCTAGTGCTACCCTCTGATATGGTGTGGACCTGATATCTACCAGGTGCCACAACCACAACCGCCACCACAACCACCACCATCGCATCTCCCTGAAAGCGGCGCCCACGTGACCGGATGTGGTGCTGGTGGTATTTTTGAGACTCATGTAACACGGTACATGAGAGGGACAGAGAAGAGGAAGATTGCCATCAATTCCACATCTAAGACTTAGTAAGAGCTGTCCCCCCCCCCCCCCGCCCGCCCCCCGCCCCCCCCCCCCCCCCCAAATACACAGACACACAGCGTCCCAATGGTGCGCCGCGACTTTTCGGTGACCTTTGACCTTTTGGTGAATATCACAGCTGTGTGAAGGAACATCTTCTGTCCTTTTGTGAATTGCATGGTTGCATGATAAGAACGCCTTCTGTCACTTTTGTGAATCTCCTGACTGCAGCTTCTTACTTCTGTGGTCGTGTGGGAACTGCTGTTGGCCTTTTTGTGAATCGCATGTTTTTGCGAGAAAACAGTTCCCCTCCTTTTATGAATCATATTTATTTGAGAGAACAGTTTATGTCCTTTTGTGAATCATATTTATTTGAGGGCATCATTTCTGTCCTTTTGTGAATCTCACGGTTGCGAGAGAACACCATGTCTTTTTATGAATCGCACGATAGTATGAGAGAACAGCTTTTTGTGAGAGAAAGGTTTCTGTCCTTTTGTGAATTAAATATTTGTAAGAATCTATGCCCGTGTCTGAATCACGCAGTTGTGTGGAAGAACACCACCTGCCTTTTTGTGAATTGTGTGGTTGTGTGAGTGAACACCTTCTGTCCTTTTGGTGATTCATGTGGTTGTGTGAGTGAACACCTTCTCTCCTTTTTTGTGAATCATGTGGTTGTGTGGGTGAAGACCTTCTGCCTTTTTGTGAATTGCGCGGCTGTGTGTCTGTGACTGTGAGCGAACACCTGTCTTTTTGTGAATCGTGCGGTCGTGTGACTGTGAGCGAACACCTTTTTTGTGAATCGCGCGGCTGTGTTCACTCACACATTCTGTTCTTTTTGTGAATCGCATGGTTGTGGCTGCATGAGTGAACACCTTCTGCCTTTTTGTGAATCGCGCGGCTGTGTGACTGTGACTGTGAGCGAACACCTGTCTTTTTGTGAATCGCGCGGCTGTGTGACTGTTCACTCACACCTTTTGTCTTTTTGTGAATCGCGCGGCTGTGTTCACTCACACCTTCTGTTCTTTTTGTGAATCGCGCGGTTGTGGCTGCGGCTGCGGCTTCTGCCCAGTAGTGTTGTTGACGACCACTTATCAGGGACGCCCCAACAGCGCGGTTATCTCTCTATCAGTTCGCGCCTCGCTTTGAAGGTCGCTTTACGGGAATACTCGATGGGCAGATAAGGGAGTGCCCAGGGAGCCTCAGCATCCAGATCTACACGAGCCGGGGCCGTTAGGTTACCACACGACATCCCTTCTTATGTCCTATACAAGTGTGGGTTATTCTTTGATTCGTTGAGGAGCGAAATATTGTCCATTCATAATTTGTTGTTTACAGCCGCATCGTAACTGGCGAGAAGTATAATTTGTTTAAGTCTTTACATTGGTTTAATTTGACCGGGAGGGAGTGGGGGGGGGGGGCATGGACTCCAGAGCTTATTACATGCGATAGTGCGATTATCACTATCCATATATATTTATATATATATTTTATATATATATATATATATATATAGTATGTGTATA
Organism: Branchipolynoe longqiensis; assembly: GCA_030323885.1. Taxonomy (NCBI): domain Eukaryota; kingdom Metazoa; phylum Annelida; class Polychaeta; order Phyllodocida; family Polynoidae; genus Branchipolynoe; species Branchipolynoe longqiensis. The sequence goes on from CM059189.1 coordinate 25,177,649, forward strand.
TATATTTTGTAATACATTTATATGTGTATGTATATAATATATACATGACCTGATGAATAGGAAGCATGAACAGACCACTGTATGAGGTGGCGAAGAAGTATATCTACCATACAAATTACAAGCCTTGGTTTGACTCCGGGGCCGGTGATCCACTGATCCTATGAATGATTCCACGGACTTCCCGTATCAGAGGCACCGGTTGCCGCCCCCTGGCGGGCGGCGGGCGGCGGGCGGGCATGTAGGCGGGAGGCGGGCAGCAGTCGGCGGTTTGGCATGTAGGCGGGCGGAGGTCGGCGGTCCGCGGGCGGGCATGGAGGCGGGCGGAGCGCGGACGGCGGCCGTCGGAGGGCGGGCATGTAGGCGGGCGGGCATGGAGGAGGGCGGATGGCGGCGGGAGGCGGGCGGGCATGTAGGCGGGCGGCGGGAGGCCGTCGGGCATGGAGGAGGGAGGCGGGCGGCGGGAGGCGGGCGGGCATGTAGGCGGGCGGCGGGGCGCTGGGCCCTGTAAACGATAAAGGGATAGAGAGGTTGCCGGGTACCAATGTGAGATAATATTCCGACTCCCGTAATAAAGTGAATCCCCAGTCACTTTACTATGCATAATAAAGTGACTCCCCCTATCATATTGTGACTCCCCACCAAGTTTCCTATTCATAAATGTTTACTTCTTTTCTAATATGAATTGATTTGTTACCTTTGGTGGTTTTTTTAAATCACAAAGACATAATTATAAATACACAATTTTTATTTCAGACAAATCTTCTAAGACTAAGTAATAATATACATGCACATATAATACATCAACATACATGAAAATGAGTAGCTATACATATCATGCATACACATAATATTAATATAGTGAGTCGACATATCCCGAACCCAGCACAAAGATCCATTGACCTACAGTCACAACATGATAGGGGAGGGTCACTTTAGAATGCATAATAAAGTGTCTGGGAGGTCACTTGATTATGGGAGTCAGGATATCTCCCTGCCTGTCGGCCGGTGCTCCCCGGGCTGCTGACCGGGGCTAGGGGTAAGCTGGGCACGAGCCGGGGCTACCCGGGCTGCGGGCCGGGGTTCGAGGTAAGCTGGGCAGCGAGCCGGGGCTACCCGGGCTGCGGGCCGGTTAGCCCCAGGTTGCAGGCCGGGGTAAGGCGGGCGGTAGGCCGGGGTAAGGCGGGCGGTGGGCCGGGGAGCCTTGGGCGGTGGGCCGGGTAGCGGGTCGGACGGTGGGCCAGGGAACCCCGGGCAGCGGGCCGGGCGGATAGCCTCGGGCTGTGGGCCAGGGGTAAGCGGGGCGGCAGGCCGGACTGGATGCCGGTGTACGCCGGGCCGGTACAACAACAGGCTGAACAGCTCCGACGAGTAAAGCAAAATAAAACACACACAACTTACTCTTCTGAGTAATTCTCCATTATCTCTCCGGACTGCATACCCCGTTCTGATATGACTTTAGATGTTGCTAGGACGTAAAACAACAACAAACAAACAACAAACCGGACTATATATAGCATTAGATAACTAGAGACGAGATGGCCGAATATGTTGAGCATCTGCTCTCCGTGTGGTAAAGTCGTAGGGTTCGAACCCCACCCGAGTCAAAGCGATTACTTTAAAACCTAAATTTGTCGCTATTTAGTCATTACTATATAATACTAAGATGTGTCAAAGAGCAGTGGTATGAGGATTGGTTGTTTGTTGTTGTTTTACGTCCTAGCAACATCTAAGGTCATCAGGACAGGTAGACCAAACTGTGTGCAAGTTAACAATACTAGCATTCGTCCCGCTTAATCAACGAATCTAAACAAACAAATGACATTTTCTTAAACATTAAACAAGAACCAAATTGATAGTCATGTTCGAAAAGCGGTTAGTGCTGGCTCGCTTCCCGTGCAGAAGGTAGTGGGTTCGCACCCCAACTGAATCAAACTAATGACTTACAAACGTGGTATTTGTCACAACCTAGCCTGGCAGTTGGAATTAATAGGATAGAGCAAGGACTGGTTTGCTCAAGAAAGCTAGCGCAGTAGCGGGTCATTGTGTCGGTGAGCCTGTTCTCCCAGTGGGGCAGCACTATAAAGTCTGCGTGAGTGCGCACTATCACAAATCGATACAACACATTACTGATATTCATGTTATCTATATTCATGTTATTCATATCCATAGTATGTATATCCATATTATTATGTATATCCATATTATTATGTATATCCATATTATTATGTATATCCATATTATTATGTATATCCATATTATTATGTATATCCATATTATTATGTATATCCATATTATTATGTATATCCATATTATTATGTATATCCATATTATTATGTATATCCATATTATTATGTATATCCATATTATTATGTATATCCATATTATTATGTATATCCATATTATATTATTTATATCCATATTATTATGTATATCCATATTATTATGTATATCCATATTATATTATTTATATCCATATTATTTATATCCATATTATATATATCCATTTTATTTATATCCATTTTATGTATATCCATACTATTTATTTATATACATATTAATTATTTATATCCATATTAATTATATATATATTATCTATATCCATATTATTATTTATATTCATATTATTATTTATATTCATATTATTATTTATATTCATATTATTATTTATATTCATATTATTATTTATATTCATATTATTATTTATATTCATATTATTATTTATATTCATATTATTATTTATATTCATATTATTATTTATATTCATATTATTATTTATGTTCATATTATTTATATTATTCATATCCATATTTATATTTAAGACGGCTTGAGTCCTTACGTTCAAAATTCCATAATTGTTCAATGGATGCATTCGCGACATGAACCGTTGATTGTCTCTGCTTGTCCTGGATCACCTTATATGTGAGGGCGAGGGTTAGGGGTGGGGTGAGATCACAAAGTGGCCATGTATTCACAGATCCGATCACTAATGTCAACATGTTATGAACACCATGGCAACGAGAGGATAATTACTTGGATCCTAACATCAGCGTTTGTAAGTGTTACAGCTTGCATAGTCATGAGTTTTTGTCTGCTTTAAAATTTAACAAATCTTTTAATTTTTAAATTAAAAAAGGATAAATACAATAAAACTGCATAGTCTGATGAAAGTATCGCAATTTCTTTTAACCAAAACTACTATCTAGATTTGATATCTATGTATGAAGCTTATGCCAGGTACACACCTACCATTCATCCGCACCCACCTACCGTTTACGATCTAAAACTGCCCGTTTCGCGCACAAAAGTCGTTAGGTGTGTGATACCCTAGCACATCTACCGATTGCGATTCGCGACTTAAAACTCAGTTTCAGGGCTAAAACTGCTTGCTTGCGAATACGATTCGCGATTCGAAAAATGAATCGGCCCGTTCTCAGTCGTAAGGTCGTCATGAGTTTTAGTGCGCGAATCATAAACGGTAGGTGTGTACTTGGCATTAGAACTTAGAAGTTAGATTTTCGTTCATTTATTAAAGCTGCATGGTTTTTTTTAAAGTTTTTTTTCTTCTAGATTTATCCTGCCTATCAATGGATAAGTGTGAATAGACTTGCTTTCACCATTAGACAGTTTGTCGATAGAAAGCCCAAGCCTACACTTTTACAGACCCAACGGATTTTTAACCTCCCACACCACATAGACATGGTATGAGAACAACCGGCATTTTGGGGGAGCGGGGCATAGCTCAGGCAGTAGAGTGTCCATCTGTGAAGGTGTGGGTCATACAATCGATCCTGCTCATTGAATCTATTTGTAGTTTGGCTATTTTCCATTCCAACCAGTGGTCTACAACTGGTTCATCAAAGGCTGTGGCATATGCTGTCCTGTATGTGGGAAAGTGCATATAAAAGACCGCTTGCTGCTTATCGGAAAGAGTAGCCTACGTGGCGGCAGCAGGTTTCCTCCAAAGAAATATGTCAGAATGACCATATGTTTGACGTCCAATAGCCATTGATAAAATCAATGTGCTCTAGAAGCACCGTTAAGTAAAACAAACTTTTTTTACTGACATTTTGATTCAGTCATGTGGCATTGTTTTAATAGAAACTACAAATCTGTACTGACATTTTGATTCAGTGATGAGGCATATTGCTATAACACTTAGCAGTCACTTCACAAATATTTGTTCGCATTTTGACTCAGTGATGATGATGACCGGACGCAGTGGTCGATAGAGCGCAGGCTGCTCACGCGGAAGGTCGGGACTTTGAATCCCAGCCGAGTTAGACTAATGACTTACAAAATTGATACTTGTCACTACCTAGCCTGGAACTCAGCATTAATAGGATAGAAGGACTGGTTAGCACAGTATCAGGATATTGGGTCATGGTGCCAATGACCTGGTTTCCCACTCCCAGTGGGGCAGCACTGTAAAATCGCCATGAGCGCGCATTGTCATAAGTCGGTACTGGTCCTGATATACCCATTCTGATATTACCTTAAATTTTGCTAAGATGTAAAAGAACAAACAAACAATGACCCAGTGATGTCGCATTGTATTGCTATATGAGCTTTTGAAATTCATGAGTGTCTATTGACACATAATTGATCATATAATTTTACATTATAATATGTAAAAGCGATGGCTGAATAAAAAACAAACAATTCTTGCTGTGAATATGGCCTATGCTTCCAGCGCGGCATAAAGAAACCACCAATAAATCAATCAAGCATTGCTATAAAACTAACTGCACAAATCGTGGTATTGCTATAGAGTATAACACTAACTCCACAACTCTTTGCCAGCCATTTTGGTAGTTCTCGACAGGCAGGAATAGACATGGACACTATGTCTGTAGTCGGCTGACGACTGCAGTGGGAGGATGCCAACTCAGTATGTGTCATTTCGAGCGAACAGATGTGTGTGTACACACTGTAGGCCAAAATCTCTCTCCTCCTAACCCCCCCCCCCACCCCCTACCCCTCCTCTTGTCCCTCCCCCATCTCCCACTCCCTCTCCCCCTCCCTCTCCCCCTCCCCTCCCTCTCCCCTCTCCCTCTCCCCTCCCCCTCCCCCTCTCCCTCTCCCTCCCGCTCTCGCTCTCCCTCTCGCTCTCACTCTCACTCCTCCCCTCCCCTTCCCCTTCCCCTTCCCCTTCCCCTCTCCCCTCTCACTCCCACACTCCATCTACCCCCTTCCGCCACACACGTCACGTGGGGTAGCATGGCGGTGATATTAGCCTCACTATTTAGTGTCTGGGAAATCTCGACCCGCCCGTGAACGACAACCCATGTCGGGGCAAACATGCTTAAACTGTGGATCATGGGCCGGGGAAATAACACTGGGGCGCCATGTTTGTACACCACGTGACACGTCCATGCCGATTCGCCGCTAGGTGGCGGGTCGAGGGCACACTGACGTATGTGTGTATGGTGGCTCCTATATGCTTTAAAGACGTTGCTTGCAGGCGTAGTCAAGAAGTTGGGTCGGCTGTGCTGACAATCCAGACACCTTGTACTTCTCCCTCTCCCTCCCTTCCTACTCCTCCACCTTCCCCGCCATCTCCACCTCCCCCACCTCCTCCACCTCCCCGACCTCCCCCACCTCCCCCACTAGCTCCACCTCCTCCACCAGCTCCACCTCCTCCACCTCCCCACCTCCCCACCTCCTCCACCTCCTCCATCTCCTCCACCTACTCCACCTCCTTCACCACCTCCAACTCCTCCTCCTCCACCATCACCACCTCCTCCACCTCCCCCATCTGCTCCACCTCCTCCACCAGCTCCACCTGCTCCACCTCCTTCACCTCCTCCACCTCCTCCACCTCCTCCACCTCCTCCACCTCCCCCACCCAGCTCCACCTCCTCTACCAGCTCCAGCTCCTCCTCCACCTCCTCCACCTCCTCTTCCTCCATCTCCTCCTCCACCTCCTCCACCTCTTCATTCCTCCTCCACATCCTCCTCCCCTTCCTCCTCCTCCTCCACCTCCTCCTCCTCCTCCCCTTCCTCCTCCTCCGCCACCTCATCCTCCACCTCCTCTTCTTCCTTCACCTCTTCCTCCCCCTCTTTCCCATATTCTTCCTCATCATTCCTCCTCCCCTCCTCATTCCCTTCCTCATTCCCTTCCTCATTCCCTCCCTCCTCCATCATACCCCGTTTCACCCATTTTCTCCTCCTCCGCTCCTACTCTTCATTCATTCTAATTACTTCCTCCATCCTTCTCCTTCTCCCACCGTCCGTCTCCCGTGTTGGTAGATCGTGGGTTCGAACCCTGGTCGAGTCAAACCAATGACTTAAAAATGTATACTTGTTGCTTCCTAGCCTGGCGCTCGGCATTATTAGGATAGGGCAAGGACTGGTTTGCTCAGTGTCAGGATAATGTGACTTAGTGGGAGTTCAGGTCATGGTGCTGGTGGCCTGGTCTTCCAGTGGGGCAGCACTATAAAGTCGTCATGAGTGTGCAGTGTCACAAGTCGGTACCCGTCCTGATATGACCTTAGATGTTGCTAGGACGTAAAACAACAAACAAACAAACCTCCCACCTTCCTCCTTCTCCCATCTTTTCTATCCCCATTTCGCCCCCTTCTCTGTCTTATTCTCCTCGCGTTTCCTCCTTCCTTCTCCCTCGTCCTCCCCTCTTCTCTTCCTTCTTCTGTCTTTCTCCCTCCACCCCCTCCATCTACCCTCTCTCCTTTCCTCTATCTCTATTTTCATCTCCATCTCTCTTCTTCCCCCCTTTCCTCCTCACTCTTTCTCTTCCCTCTTCCCTATCACTTCTTCTGCTCCCCTCTTACCCCTCCTCCCCTCCTTCTTCTGCTCCCCTTATCTGCTACTATACCCTCACCCTCTCTGTATTTTCCCCTACATATATTATATAGATACTATATATACTATATAAATATACTATATAAATATGTCAATAAATAACAAAGATACCAATTTGATCAATAATCTCTCTATTCTATATATACTGTATATACAATATAATATGAAAATAAATAAAGCTACTAATTTCATCAATAATCTATGTATCAATATAAGCCCCGTTCACACACAGCCCTTAAGTCGCCTCAATTAGTTTGCCTCATCTAAGTCAGATTGCGCGTGTGAACGCTCCTCTGATGCGAATTAGGGCTGAGTCGACTCAACTAGTTCGCCTCAAGTAAACCGTGCCATGAGGTGGATTAGATGAGGCGACTTAGCCTGAGTCGGCCTAAGGTGCGTGTGTGAACGCAAGTGGCTTAGTTGAGGTGAATTAAGCACATCGATGTATGTAAGTATGTATGTATGTGTGCATACATGTGTGTATGTATGTGTTTAAGTATGCATGTGTGCATTTATGTATGTGTGTGAACGTGTGTATGTAGTTGTGTGTATGTATGTGTATGTATGTGTATGTATATACATGCATATGTATGTACATGTGTATGTATGTGTGTATGTGTGTATGTATGTGTGTATGCATGTATTTATGTATGCACATATGTATGTATGAAACTACATAGTGGCTACAGGTAGTCAATCTGTGTGTGAACGCGACACACTTTCAAAACTTGGTATGTGTGAACGCACCACTAGTTTGACTCAGTTAGTTCGCTTCATGTAAGTCGGCCTAACGTTGCACGTGTGACCACGGATATAGTCTAATTTAAAATCTGACCATCCGCGCAGGTCTGGAGGCGGTAGTGACCAGATGCAGTTGTCATCAGGGTGGCCAGGAGCCCCTCGCAGGTGGCGCCGGTGTGACAGAAGCACGAACTAACTGTTGTGAAGCAGAATAATAGACAATAAATACAACCCAATATAGAGAATTGAACTGAGGTGTGATAGTGCCCTTGTTCACATTCCTATAATAGATTATTGGGCACATAAATATGTTAATGAATAGCAAATTATCAACAATCTATTCCGCATTTGCTGTGCATTTGTAGTCAGTCACATAATGCATTGATTTCTACACAAATACTAATATTACTCTATATTTATTTATGTGTAGATATCGATAGAGATATGCTATATAAATCTATTATGTGAACATAAATAGCAATGCCACTCATTTTATTATTAATCTATTTCGCATGTTTCGGCCTTCCATTCTTGCCCTTCCTGATACTAGTGATACGACCTTAAATGTTGCCATGACATAAAACTCCAACAACCAACCAACCATTCTTGCCTACTGATGCAAATCACCTGGAGCCACACTCTCTGTTATAATTGTCAACTTGGTGAATTCAAAAACATGACAAATTATGCTTAAAGCTGCATAGTCCGATGAAATATCAAATTTTCAAAACCAAACAAATTATCTAGATTTGATTTGACATATCTAAGTTAGATACTGATGCACTTATTAAGCATTTGTTTCTGCGTCGAAGGCAATACTGAGTCAATTGAACAGAACCTGTTACTGCAGAAGTCTATGGTGTCAGAGTTTTTACAAGCTTGCCAAAACTAATTGTCCATGTTTGCACTCAAAATATCTCAAAAGTTTACAATTTAAAATAAAAGTAACTTTGAACTAATGTAAAGTGGATACTCATCATCGATCAAATATAATTATCTCAGAAATAATACAGAAATTCAAAACCATCGGACTATGCAACTTTTAACCAAAGCTGCACAGTCCTACAAAAGCATCAAATTTCCTAAACCGAAACACTCGCCTAGATTTGATCTTACCAACTTAGACATTGGTGCACTCATGAAGCATTCATTTTCTGCAATTTAAATAGAACACAGGACACTCGGAGGGATTAAAGGACTTTTTATTAAAGTCCGACTACAGGATGAAATCAAAGCGCGAAATGTCAATCACCTGTGCAGCAGGCGCGCGCGCTGCCCAATGGGCGCAGAGCGAGACAATGGATTAAACCAAATGACAGTAACAATGCAATGCAAGCAAATTGCGCGGTGAGATAAAGTCAAATAACATAGTGATGTAACGCAAGCAAATTGCGCGGCCAGTTAACGTCAATAGGTAAAGTTAAATGTGGGCATTGAACCCAGTACCTGCCGGGGGAAGAGGGTGGTGCGCCGGCCCGCCGGTGGGCGGTGCGCCCTCCCCCCGCGCGCTCAGCGTTCCCCCCCCCCCTAATGTCCTGTGGGATGGGTGGGAGAGGTCAAGCTCGTTCTCCGCCATGATGGCGCGAGATACGGAAAACGCGCTAGGGCAGAGCAGCTCTGACCTGTGTGAGTTGGATGCGCACTGGCCGCCGAGTGGCGAGCCGTTGGGAGGCGCTGGCGAGGGAGAGGGGCCGTTGCCTCCCCCAGCCTTATCTCAATGGCGACACGGACGGTTGCGCGCCGTCGTGCTTCGCCGCCGCGGGCCGGCCGGGCTCCGCGCCGGCTGACAGCTCCCGGGGGCTGTTCCCCTCCCCCCCCCACCTCCCGCCTTTGATGGTAAGGGTGATGGACGGGGCCGGCACCCGGCGCATCTTCCTCCATGCTGTGTCTTTTTAAATCCCAGCGGCGAGCCGCTGGGTACGAATGAATAATAAAACCTGTCACTGAAACCAAAGATGCTCAGTTTGCACATACAAATTAATTGTATATTTTGACATCAAATATTTCCAAAGTTGCTCCTTTAAAATATAAGTTACCTCAAGCTAGTATAAGTAAGACTATGTATAGACTAATTATGAAAATAGTTGATTGATCTAAAATAAATATCGCGGAAAAGCAAAACTGTCCGATTATGCAACTTTAATTGGATTTGGGATTTGGATGTGTACACTCACATAAGGCCATACTCACGCAGCGCCACACTAACACAATTAACCCCACATTAACAGAACACCACACTTCTCGTCACTTCTCGTCCCTTCTCGTTATTTCCACTAGTCACCACACTCACACAACACCACATTCACACAGAACCACATTTACAAGACACCACACATACAACACCAAACCCACATACAAAATCCACACTCACACAACACCAAGCACAAATACAAAACACCACACATACACACCACATTTATACAACACCACACTCACCAAAACACAATTCACACGCAATGCCATGCCACCCACCAACCACATAACAGCACCCACAGTATCTTGCACAGGACCGCACACAAAACACCGTCCACACACTCACAAAACACAAGCAGCCCCCCTCCCCCCCCCTCCCCTCCCCTCCTCTCCCACCCCACCACACACCAACACAACACAACACAACACACCACACCACAACACAACACGACACCTCCCCTCCCCTCCCATCCCATCCCCTCACTCCTCCTTTCCCTTTCCCTTTCCCCCCTCCCCTCCCCTCGCCGCCCTTCTCTCCCCTCCCCTCCCCTCCCCTCCCTCCTCCCTTCCCCTCCCCTCCCCTCCCTTCCCCTCCTCGCCCCACCTTTCCCCACACCAACACAACACAACACATCACATCACAACACAACACCCCTCCTCCCACCCCCTTCCCTCCCCTCCCCTCCCTTCCCCTCCTCTCCCCACCTTACCACACACCAACACAACACAACACAACACAACACCCCTCCTCCCTTCCCCTCCCCTCCCTTCCCTTCCCTTCCTCTCCCCACCCCACAGCACACCACAACACAACACACCACCCTCCTCCCCTTTCCTCCCCTTTCCTCCCCTCCCCTCCCCTCCCTCCCCTATCCCACCCAACCCCACCCCACCTCATGTACGTGGTTTCCTGAATCTAGTCCATGGAGGTAGCATTGTTTATTCGCCCCTGGCGGCGAGTGGAGAGACTACAAGCCGCGTCTAATCCATCCTACATGACCACCCGGTCACTGTAGGCCCGGCTCGGTCCCTTCACTGTCTGCTGTCTCCTGTTTGAACACGGCGGAATATAGAGCGAGCCCTCGGGGCGCGCCATTTTGTAATCAGATTATTGTGATGCTGTTGCCTGGTCTTGGACTAATTCAACAACTTATAGTCTTAGCAGAAATAAGCTCAATAATAAATAGTGTTTCTTTATTGCATTTTTCATCGCAGTTTCCATGATCCTGGTTTTAAAACATATAAATCCTCTCTAAATCGACCAACCATAGGACCGACTTTAAGTGGTCTATTTAGGGAGGTGGTCAGGTTAGAGGGTTAGAATATGGTTACAATGATATTGTTGGGACCCAAAGAAAGCGATCGATATAGTGGAGTGGTCGATCTGTGGAGGTGGTCGGTTAGATATATATATATATATATATGAAGAGTTCATGTGCAAAACCCCATAGACATAAATCAAAAATTTGAATTAAAATAGATTTTTACCTGATTTTAATTCTCACCTGGTACTGTTTTTTTTTGTTATCAAATAGTTATGGAGGAATGAACGAAAAAATATTAATGTAAAAAATGTTTTGACTCCAATGTTTATCTCAATTTTTGGATTGGTGTTTACGGACTTTTGCGCCTGAACTCTCTCTCTCTCTCTCTCTCTCTCTATATATATAAATATATATATATATATATATATATATATATAAGTTGTTTATTGTCAGGTTAAATATTGCACATGCATAACAAAAAATAAAAAGAAAGGACACATGATCTAGCATATATATTATTTAGAATGCCTATTTATAAATCGTAGTAAGCAGTTTTATCCGATATGTGGTTTAAGGAACGAGGGGATGAGCATTGCTCTCGTCGGATAGGAGTTTAAGTCTTAAATCACATTTAAAGGCAATAAAGTGTTTGTTCGATGACTGGACCCGGCCTGGTGGCCGAATCGGTAGAGTGCAGACCTTCCGTGCGGGAGATCGGGATCATATAAAAGCATCAAAGCGGTAGATCGGCAGTTCGATTCCCGATCGAGTCAAAGTTCAAACCAATGATTTACAAAATTGATACTTGTCACTTCCTAGCCAGGCGTTCAGCATTTATATGATAGATCGGCAAGGACTGGTTAGCTCAGTGTCAGGATAATATGACTGAGTGGGATACTGAGTCATGGTGCTGGCAGCCTGATTTTCCAGTGGGACAGCACTATAACATAAGGTCGCCATGAGTGTGCACTGTCACAATTCGGTCATCGTCATCATCATCATCATCATGCTGTCGGTCGCGAAGCGACAAAGACTGCTTTCATTACTTGACTGCCGCTCTCCATTTATCTGTGCGGTTGTACATTTCATGAAAGCTGCCTGCAAAAGTGTTGAAGTGCTGCTGGCTTTTGCAAGTTACCAGCGGCACTCTCTTGGGGAGCAAATAGAGGTTTCACACTGGCAAGAACATGTCAAGACAGGCGCAAAACTATTTGTCCCTGCAGTGGCTGGTCGGGAGATGTTGGGAGTTCCATACATCAACCGCCCTTAATGCTGCCACAGTGACATGGTTTTCTGTTTAGGGTTTGCTCCCTTAGCCTTCGGTTCTGTCAAGAACCTGTACCACAAGGCAGTGGTTTACAACTCTGCAGGGCAGGGGCGTCAAACTCCCTGAGGTATTGCTATACCTGCAATACCTGCATACCCAGACAAGTCGGTACCCGCCCGGATATGACCTTAGACATTGCCAGAACGTTAAATTCCAACAACCAACCAATCGGTGACTGGCGCTTTTAAACCATGGCCATTTTGATTAGAAGAAGGTTTCTTTTTAGTGTGTAGTGACATTGGACTGGACAGGTAGTGTTAGAAGGCAACGTGCGGTGGCGGGCTTTGTCATATCACCATGGAGATTGGGAAGTATCACTTTATCACCATGGTGATGTGGACCATCGCTGGACTTATCACCATAGAGAATAGGATTGGACAAATACTTAGATGCATAGTATATAGTTATATAGTTATATATATATATATATATATATATGTATATATATATATATATATATATATATATATATACATATGGTAAAACCTCTCTAAATCGACCGACCATGGAACCGACTTTAAGTGGTCCATTTAGGGAGGTGGTCGGTTTAGAGAGTTTTTGTATTGGTACCGAGCGATCGTTTGGGACACAAATAAAGCGATTGATATAGAGGAGTGGTCGATCTATGGAGATGCTCGGTTACAGAGGTTTTACTGTATGTATGTATGTATGTATGTATGTATGTATGTATATATATATATATATATATATATATATAGATAGATAGGTAAATAGATGTATATATGCATATATTATATATACATATGTATTATGTATGTGTATATGTCTATATATGTATGTATTTGTCTCTGTATGTATATATATGTCTATATTTCTATATATATATATATATATATCTATATATTTCTATTCATATGTGTCTAAATAATATGTATATATATGCATGTCTACATATGTATGTTGAATTATATTGGGTACGCATACATCTTGTGCGAATCCATGAACTATTATTCTATTAATATTAAAATTATTAGCGAAAAGCTCCTTTTCCCCAACTGAGAAATTTAATTGTGTGTACAACTGCATGTCCTTTAACTTAGTATAAGCGAATTACGGAGTAATCAATCAGAACTCATCATGAGAACTCGCTTCACAAAGTTGACACCAGACTATTCCTCTTAAGTGTTATTGTTCTGTTGTCTTACTTCAGCCTGTCTTTTCCAATCTTGTTCGCCCCTTTCTCATCTTGTTCCGTATTGTCTCTTCCCTTCTCGTTCTTTCTCGTTCCTTCTATTAGTCTCTTCTCATCTCTTCCCTTCTTGTCTCGCCTTTTCCCTTTTCATTCCCTGTTCTCTTTCCTTCTCTTCCAATCTAAGCTTCTTTCGTCTGTCGCCTCATCTCATCTCATCTCCTCCTTCCATTCGCTTTCCTTTCCTTCTGTTGCCTCCCCTTCCTATCCATTCTCTCTCATTCCCTTCCATTCTCGTCCATCTTCTCCCATTCTCTCCACTTCCGGTCCATCCCATTCCATTCCATTCCTCGGTTCCTTTCCTTTACTCTCGTTTCTGACCGTGTCCCAATGGTTTCCTGAGCTATTCCCATCATTTTCACAAGCTCCCCCCCCCCCCCCCCCTAAACAATTTCGTAAACTTTTCCCAGGCTTTTCCACACACAAAAATCCAAACATGCTCCCCCCCCCCACCCCACCCCCAATCGCACACTTCACAGTAGCTCGCAGTTTTGGTTGTTTCTTCGTATTTACACAACAATTTCTGTACATAGTTTACATAGTAAATTGAAATGTTATGATTTCACCCCCAACAACTAAGTAACTACCTATGACCCCTACCCTTCACCCCTCTCCTCCCCCCACGCCCACACCCACACCCACACCCACACCCACACTGACATGTGCGCCTCCTCCGGTCCCATGGCCCAAACTTCCAAATATTTTCCAAAGCTTTCCCAAAGAATTTCCCAAAAATTTCAAAAGATTTCCCCAAACTTTTCACAAACTTTCCAGACTTTTCACAAATTTTTCCCAAAATATTCCCAAAATATTCCCAAATTGTTCACAAAATGTTCACAAAATGTTCACAAATTGTCCTAAGCTTCCCCAAACTCATTATTTTTAAACTGTTCAAACTTGTCAAAAACCTCTCCCAAAAGTCCACCAAAATTCTCCCATAATTCTCCCAAACATACTTCCCCCCCCTCTAGCCCCCCCCCCCCCCCAACCACCCACCCACACACAACCCAACACACCCAACACACCCAACACACCCAACACACCCAACACACCCAACACACCCAACACACCCAACACACCCAACACACCACACTGCCTGATATCTCGCACTGTCTGTAATGATCTCACCCCCACCAACTAAGTAACTACCTCTAACCCCTAACCCACAACCACACTGACCTGTCCGCCTCCTCCCATCACCAGGCGCATGTTCCCGGTACAGCGCGTCTCCATCTCGGGGCTCGACGCGAGCGCCATCTACTCGGTGGTGGCGGACTTCGTGCCCGTCGACGGACACCGGTGGAAGTACGTGAACGGCGAGTGGGTGGCGGGCGGCAAGGCGGAGCCGGCCTCGCCGAACACCGCCTACGTGCACCCCGACTCACCCAACTTCGGCGCGCACTGGATGAAGGAGTCGGTCAGCTTCTCCAAGGTGAAGCTCACCAACAAGATGCAGGGCTCCGGACAGGTGAGTAGGGGAAGGGGAGGGGAGTGGGGTGTTTGTATGACTATGTGTGTAGTGTTTGTATGTGTGTGGGAGGGGAAGGGACTTTCACGCATTGTGTAATGTTTGTGTGTGTTGGAGATGGGGGGGGGGGGGGTTACATTCACACATTGTGTAGTGTTTGTGTGTGGGGTTACATTCATGCATTGTGTAGTGTTTGTGTGTGTTGGACGGGGGGTTACTTTCACGCATTGTGTAGTGTTTGTGTGTGTTGGAGGAGGGGGTACATTCATGCATCGTGTAGTGCTTGTGTGTGTTGTAGGGGGGTACATTCATGCATTGTGTGGTGTTGGTTTTGGA